>WYDK02000006.1:3547288-3558638 GCA_009867345.2 Toxicodendron radicans
GCCATACACAAAGGAGGCACGTACCACTTCACAAATGCATAGATGTTCACGCAATTAGACCTTGCAACGTCCGAGAAAGTCAATCCCTTGTACTCTTTTTGACCCATTCCAAGTACTGGTGACTCCCACCGGTGATGGGCATGGCAATTACTTCTGGTACACTGAGCAAAAACGAAGGTTAAGTTAGGAGACGAAACCAAACCTTGCTGATATTAGCATTATTACTGTTATCTTTCAATATTCTTAGTCCAAAAATAAGCTATAATCGATGCTGTAAGGGAATGCATATAACTTTTTTAATACTATGATACGTTGATATCAGCCCACAACATATTTTATGTCAGCCAACCAAGCCAATAACCATGTTCCATATCTTTCGTCAGCCTTTTCAAGCAGCCACCCAAAATTTTCAAATAAAACTTTGTGCTTATGCGAAGAACATGAAGTAGAAATTGGGACTTACTCGTATTCATGATTTGCTTTGACATGCTCAGTCAGAGCTTCCAAAAGGGATTGTCTGGTTTTGATAATAAGCAGTTCCTCAGAGTCAGTGTGGATCTGCAGTAACAGAAAGATAACTAGCATAAGCAAACTGCAGAACAACTTTAAAACTTGTTTTCTTGGACACACAAAATCATGTGAAACATCCAGTCTAGGAAGACTTGCGATAATCAACAATTCTGGTGGGGAATTTAGAATCTATACCTCTCCTTTCCACTCATAAACAGATTCAATACCTGCATTCACAATATATCTCTGGTTAATTTTAAGAAATATGAAATAGATGCCAGACATATTTAGCAGCAATGTCATGATGCACTACCAACCAAAAGCACATCCAAGCAGGTTGCTCTAAAGACAAGCACAGAGCAATTACAGCAGAATTTCTAGAGTTCCATTATGAAAGAACTTTCTTCCAGTCATGGCCCTAAAGGAACTCCCAAGACTAGGTTACTCTTTCTGAAAACCAATGCAATTAAATAATCAATCCACAAAATAGTTCATGATTTCGTTTTGAAGACTGATTCATCTAACTTCTATTCTACAGTCAAATCACGATATCAAAGGCAGTCAATGATAAGTTGGGAATGTGATTTACATGGCAACAGTAATAGTTCAAAACATTTCACCTATTTACCTAAAAATACAGTTAAAGATAACTCTTTTTCACAAAAGTTCAACATGATGAGTCCATTTATTATTAATACTCAAATGAATTTATAAAGAGCTAGAGCCATTTCGGTAGATGCTGCAAATTTCTGATCACCAACTTCCTACACTACGTTTAGGGAGAGGGAAGGAAAAGGAACAGATTTTAAGAGTTATTTCCAGAAGAGCAACTTGGCAGTGAACTAGATTGAATCAATTTAAATATATCTTAATACAAAAGAAGAAAACTATTCTTAATCCAAGCCATCCACAAAACAAGTCTTTCACTAGGCTACATCCCAGCAAGAGAAAATGCAATGGCATTAAAGTATAAATTAAAAGACTGATTCACGTGCCTGGTACCCGGTTTACACATGCTGCAAGCCTCTCTTTCACTATGCTTTCAGCCAGCTTCTGTCCTGAACAAATTTTAGATGAAATATTCAGCGCTCAATTCCATTGAAGAATAGAAGAAATGAAAAACGACGACGTACTGCTGAACACAAGAAAGAAATAATACCTGCTTCTTTGTTAGGCACAGTAACGTAAACTACAATACTTGGTACAGTGTCGCTGTTCCCTTCCATTTTGATGGCGTTAAAGCTCTTTGATGGTGTTTTAGTACCAAACTTTGATCTAAAATTGCAATTATGTAAATGCTAACAAGCGATAATTCAATTACAATAAAACTAGAGAGAAATTGATTCGAAATTTAAGGTATGTACCTTAAAAGAGGGGCGAATGGTAGAGACTGAGCGGTACCCGTTTTGAAGGAGGAAGAGAGAGTGGGCCAAAGATTGGATATGCCTAAGCTTAGCATACAAATCGCCCCGACTAGGGGCAAACGACGTCGTACAGTGTAAGATGAAACGATAGAGGAGGCTCTGTAACAGAGTGTGGTAGCCATTTTATAGTGTGAGATGATGATTCATTACTTGGAGTTCACTTGAAAATTGATACTCTCACCCTCTGAGAAGCAATTTTTTTACCTCCAGAAGCTACTTTCTCTCCCTCCTGATTTTGCCACGATTGCAGAATTTATCAAAGATTGATCCAACGGTTGCGGTGTTTGTTAGGTTTGATACAAATGGGTCCCTTTGGACAACGAAATGAAAATTCAATAGGCCAAGTACTATTATTTGGTTTGTTAAAGTAGAAAATCAAAGCGAGTAGTATTTGTCAGTCAAGCCCATGAAGCAGTTAGACTTAGCGGCCTTCATTTTAACTAACTATAACATCTCATATATTTTGCCATGACTTTAGTCCTTCACTCTTATTATAAAACAGTTCTGCTTTCCTTTTGTTAATGGAAGCCCAATTGGGACAGATTTCGGTAATCAAATCATCATTTTTTCTGGAATAATGCATGCCAAAACCATAAAATAATACTAAATCTCCTAGGCAATTGATTTCCACATATCAATTCTTTTGATGATTTCCTATTTATCTGCATTGTTTCATCTCCTTTACACATCCAAAAAACATGAAACGATAAATCAGCATCCAAGGAGCCAAGATAACCATCTTCCTACACCATACCATTTTCATCAATTAGTAGGTCCACTTATACAGAAACAATTAGACTTAAATTGTTGGCCCATAGTCAGGCATTCTTATCCTTATAATATGATGGGCCTGAGAAAAAGGTTGGCTTTACAGAAATCCATCCACAATATAAACCCGGGATAAAAAAAAAGGAACCATTGATGTTTCATTTTACATTGAAATGGTAATTTAAAATTTTGGAGCATATTTTGAGAAGTTAAATGTTGTAATCTTGGAACAATATAATCTTGTTCCAAGGTTAAGACTTGAGAGACACATTTTGAGTTTTGACCAAACGTACAAAGGCTCATTGGAGTAGAGGACTTAACAAGTTCCGTTAATTGATTCAACACAACCCCAACTGGCTACCATAATCTCTTAATCAGTTAAGAATAGCTCCTTGAAAGTGAGAGTGCATTTGACTAATAATAATACGAATCATGAATTGAAGTTTAAGAATTAAATAATTAATGAACCCTAATAGCGACAAATATGTATTGTCTCTCCCTTACCCCCCCATCTCACAAGCATTTGGTCTCTGGCTCTAATATGATCAGGAATCCCAAAAGCAAAACCACCAACGTTTTTTCTTATATATTTTGAGAATTTTGATAAAGACATAGCTTCAGCCAAGACAGGTGACTTTGCATTTGCCAGCTCAATTTGCTTTGGGTTCGTTATGATAATATTAAACAACGACCAGGCTTACTCGACATTACTGATTTAAAATTACATAAGGTGCACGAAGAGATGGAGACGTGTGGACCCAAAATAGAACCACGTGGGAATATTTTAATCGGAGGGTTGTGATTATAGTGGAGACACAGGAGATACGGCGGATGTTCTGGATGGTTTTGATGGATGGCCACGGCGTTGGAAGGTGTTGCATTTGCACATGCCTATCTACCTCACCAATTGTTTTTGTTACAATAAACTTAATTAATGCATGCACGCAGAGTCTTTTCTTTTTTACTTATTCGTATTTATTTTCCATTTCTTTCAACTTTCTTTTATTACCAAACACTTGCATGACTTGTGCTTTAAAGTATTATGAGATGCAGGTTTTGAATCTCAAGATCGATTGCCGCCTCAGTTTAATATTTAGAGGCAGCTAGCGTGAGTATAAGTTAACAGATGCGCGCGCGCGCGCTTTAGAAATAGCTTGTTTAAGTTTTTATATGGGCGATGACTTGATGCCAACTAAATGTGCGATCTGGAATCTTGATGAGTCGTTCCTTCTATGTGTAATTAATAATACTGTCTAACGGTAGCCGAGAGTCAGAGATTTTTTTTATTTCTCAAATCAAATCTGAACGAAATTTGAAAGGACTCTACATAATCTTGGTATGGACTTTAAAAATTCCCTAACAAAATTGGTAAGTTTTGATAGCTACCACCTCTGACTGTGAGTCCACAATTTAAATACTCTTTACAACGTTAAATTAAATGGTAACAAGCTATATTAACGAAGAGTGAACCCAGCTATATCCTCCATTTATTTAGTGAAAAAATGAGCAACATAGTTTATATATAACTGATGGTTTCTATTGTTGCATTCTTATAATTATTATAATTATATATACACATGATGAATGTACCGTTGTAGAATAATTTTTTTTTTTTTGTGGGTTTTAATTTAATTATGCTGAGTAGAAGCTAGTTGTCTACATAGAACTAGATGGATGCTCTGAGATAATTAATACAGTTTTAGTTGGATTGTGTTTACGACACAGAGAATAAACTGCATGTTATATCATTAGAAGATACAAAATTAAATCTCAGCGGATCCAAACAGGGTCACTGTTGGGATACGATGCGATATTTCTGCATCAAGCATCAGTGGCGGGTGATAGAGTGATTCACGTAACCAAACATGCATGAAGAATAATACATGTATTACGTGTTATATGGCAGGGAGGTGGTTTATTAGATTAGATGAGAGACAGAAATGCAGTCAAATGGGAAATATATATTGGGGTAATAAATTAGGTCATATTCAAAGCCCTAACCACATGATCTAGCCTTGGGTTTGTAGCAGTAAAATAAAAAGGAATGGATGAGTTAAAAAAATGGTTAGTGGGCATGAATGACACTCTGTGAAGCTCGGATCTCAATTCTCAAACCACAATATATATAAGTAAAGACTCTTTAGACCGTCACCAAAAAAAAAAAGGAAAAGAAAAGTCTTAGAAGAGGGGCCTTGCTCGTGCTAGTTTCTCTTCTGTTAATTAAAAAGTGGGAATATAGTCTTTGAAATCAGCACAAAACTGACAAGAAGCATATGGGCAAACTGTTGATTTTTGATCAACTGAGGAGAATTTTATCTGAGTAAAACTGCAAAAGGGGAAAAAGTTACAAATTCAAAGCCAAGAAAAAGAGTGTTGAAGAAAAAGGGTTTGAAATTTGTGTCCCTAAAGTCTCTTTAACGAACTATTTTTAAGCAAACTCTTCATGAATGCAAGAATCCAAAGTTATGTTTCATAATAAAATTTTCACCCTTGTATGCTCAGTAATAATGTACATAAAATATTCATCTTCTTGCCTTTATTTATTTTTCGGGAATATGAATATGATAACCAAGGATGTAAACCTTATTAATGGGAATATTTATTCCGATGATCAATTACTAATTAAAATTGAGAAAATCCAATGGTTGAATGGAACATTTACATTCTAGTTCTATATATTTATTAATTAATATATGGTTGGTTTTAAATGTTTGTACGTGGTGGTTAGAGTATGGAAAAAGGAAGAAATATTTTATGTGGTTCGGAGAAGAAAGTAGGGGAAACTAAAGTAGTAGAAGTTTTTGGCGGTAGAATGGGATTTAAACGGTTAATTATTGTTATGGAATTGAGAAAACACCTTGTCGAGGGGCATCTATGGAGGCATTGGAGGGATACATAAGACCAGATAGATATTTTCTTCATATCTAAAGTTACTCTTGAATTGACTCGTAAATTATAGGTGATTCTGGAAACATTTTTATTTTACACCATTACCAAGGAAAATGATGGTGTTTATTGAAGACCGATGGAGATGGATGTGATGATCATGATACTAGTCTTCCATGCATAGCTTTGAAAAACTTTGATTTCAATTGCTAATTAAACCCACTTATCACCATGTTTAACTAAGTCTTAATATAACACCAACTTTGATTCTTTTGTTATCTCCCAAATTAACCAAAACCATCTAAATCAACCTGTCATTTGTTGAATGTTAGGGACATTTTGTACTTTGGATTTTACATTTACAAAACCCTAAAAGAGACGCTCCTAAAAAAAGAAAAGCAAAAGTGTTATGTTTTTATGACTCTTTGTTCAGTAAAAAAGAGGCTTTCATTTTTGGGCAAGTTAGATTTAGGGATGATTTTGAGGAGATTTCCTAATCTTATCGTCAAACCCTAAAAACAGTAACCCCGAAATAACATTGCCGGCCTTCCATGTGTCTCACGTTGTATCTTGTTTTTCAACTTGGGTTCTTATCATCATACAGTCAGTCCATTAAATATAGACAACATTTAAACAGTAATTACCATTTTATTTTTATTGATATTTGTATATAAGGATACAATTATCATATGCTGATATGCCGCCCTATGTGTCGGTTCATTTAATAAAGTAAAAATTTAATTTCTATTAAGATATATATATGTGTGCAGATGCAGGACATAATATCACATTACACCATTTGATTTATTATTAGATCGGGCAACTGCAAGTTCACATCATGAGCTTATAATTATTTGAGGATGTAAAATAATTCTCTCTCACTAACGGTCTAAATCTAATTACATTATTACGAATTATATGATTATACATATAAATTAATAATCCATAAATTCTAATTTATAATTTTATTTCAATATTTTTCACAATTATAAAAAGTTAATGGAAAAGAATATACATAGACATAGTGGAAGTTGGCATACCAATAATTCTCGTGGGCTAATTGGGTACAGTGAATTTATCTGACAATTTAATTTAAATAAAGATTAATTATTTTTGTAACGGATAGCGTATATTATTAAATTGATTAATTGTTTTGCTGTATACGTAGACCAAAAAGTAGAGTATAATTTTGTAATTTCCCAGTTCTGCAAGAAACGAACGGATGATCCATCAGACAACACGCGTCACCATGGGAGGAAAAAGACACAACTCTTGGCCCATTGGTCACTTTCAATATGTATTTAATTACCGTTTTGCTCTTATCTTTCCACCAAATTACTATACTAAAACGTAATTTTCCTTTTACACTTAATTGACCTACTATTTTATCATGTTTGACCTGTGAGATCATTCAATATGTTAAATTTTTTTTTTTTATCATGAAGGTTTTTTTTTTTATTAATTTTCTGAGATCAAACTACATTTATGTCACCTATAATATTTGTAATTTATCTTAAATATTAAATTTATAGGATATTTAATAAATCCTAAAAATTAGTTGAGATATAATTCAGACATCGTGATCATAAAAAAAAATATGTTAATTTATCTATCATTTAATTTAAGAAATTAAAATTTATTGAAAAATGATTATGAACTCTATCAAACCATATGAAATTACTTTTATTTAAGTTAAAATTATAATTAAAAGAATTTTCATAGTTGTATTATGTTACGGATTACATTACCACGTGAATATGAGTTGGAGAATTTACGATAATTTGACTTGGTGCAGAAATTTAAAGTGGGTACAACATAAAAGGAATTTGATTGGGTTAATAAAGAAGAAATTTCTTGCAAACCAATGAACAAGGTAGAAAAAGCTGTAAAGCAGAATAGGACAGATTTATAACCAGTACAAACTTAATTGAAAATTGTATATAAATAGTTAATGCACGTGAATAAATTATGTGTCAATAAAATAAATAAATAAATTTTTTTTTTTCAAAAAATAGAAATAGAAGTCATACAAAATAAATTGAATAATAATTTAATAAATAAGATAAATTATGTGTAATTTTACATAAATATAAAAAATCAGTAACCATTAGGTGTTGATTCTCAGCTTACACCCATTAGTACGTGCAGAGTGCTCAAGAGATATCGCTGTCAAAGACAATACTGTCTTTGTCTCTAAGTACAAAATCCTGTAAATGCCCTTCCTCATTTTTGTATTAATATTTTTCCTCTCGTTTCCATTGATTCTCAATTATGTCAAGAGTATAATACTATCGCAGCCCTCACTCTCCCCTCTCCTTTACCCTAAAGAGAGGCACTCGTTTGCTTCATAAACCCTCTCAGTGACAGTCTTTTCAGCCTCTAGGCCTCAATTTTAAGAGACGGAGAGACTATAGGTTTTTTGTTCTTATATATACCCTTATAAACCATTCTTTCTTCTCCAATTCTTTGGTCAAGACTCTCTGGTTTTATCATCTAAAACATCTAAACATTTTCAATACACATACATAGAAATCAAAGGCTCCTTATTGTCACCACTTCATTTGATGAAACTTGTTGTTTTTCAGTGTTAATAACAGAAAGTTTTTATTTTCTTTCGTTTCTTTGAGGCTTCTGTAATGGCACCAAGTTTTGACTCTGCAGTTTCAAGCCTTTTGTGTACAGAGGATAACAACAGCATTTTCGATGATATCAATACAGATTACCGTGGGGTTGTGGTGGAGGAGTTTGATTCCACATGGTATCATGGGAATCATCAAACCCGTAATCAAAACAAAAGCTTTGATGATTGCGGAGATATATTACCATTGCAGAGTGATGAGTGTTTGGCTTTGATGCTTGAAAAGGAATGCCAGCATTTGCCAAATAGTGATTACTTGAAGAGACTACAAATTGGGGATTTGGACTTGGTGGCTAGAAAAGAGGCTGTCGATTGGATTGTTAAGGTGGGTTCTTAGAAGTGTGATTTTTTTGTTGTTTTGGCTTTGATATGGGTGGTTAATATTCGTGGTTTCTCCAAAAATGGTTCTTCTTTCGAAACATTATATTACCTGATTTTACTAAGTTTGATGGTTTCATTGAGATGAAGTTATGGGTATGTGCTAGGAATTCGTCACTGTTTCAATTGATATTGATATTGGGCCGATGTTGATATTGTTTTGTTCCTATTCTAGCTTTTGTGATTGGCAATTTGGCATTGATGTCAAGAGTAACAGTGGTTTGAGTTTGGTGGGTTCTTGACTTCCTTCTTTTCTGCTTTTTGGACCGATGCCTCTTATATATCGGCTTAAGTGTTCATTTACAGAAATTGTGTCTTTGCATTTCCTATTCAATTTCATTACCTTTGTCTTGATTATTCTGTTTGCAATATTCATCAATGTGTATGAGTTGTTCTTCCTTCTGTTCCGTTCAATTGTTTGCCTGATTGCTTCCTTCTCAGTTTTATTGTTAATCAATGCTGATGCTTTGCCTATTGGTTCGACAGATTAACGCCCATTTCGGTTTTGGACCTCTCTGTGCTTATTTATCCATAAACTACTTGGACAGATTTCTCTCTGCCTATGAATTGCCTGTAAGTTGAGGATTAAGCTGCCATTCTTTTTAGCATCTATAGACTATACTGCATTTCTCATTGCATCTAAACTTAATTTTATGATTTTTGTTGCAGAAGGGTAAAGCTTGGATGATGCAATTGTTGGCCGTGGCATGTTTGTCGCTTGCGGCCAAAATGGAGGAGACTCAAGTTCCATCATGTGTAGATCTACAGGTTAAAGTTGCTCCAATTACTATTGCCTTTGCCTTAGCTGTCCTGTAAAGTTTCCTTTTTGATCTATATGGGCTGATGGTAATGAGTGTTAACAGGTGGGTGAATCAAAGTTCTTGTTTGAAGCTAGAACTATAAAAAGAATGGAGCTTTTGGTGCTAAGCACCTTGAGGTGGAGAATGCAAGCAATTACCCCATTCTCCTACATAGACAACTTCATTCGCAAGATCAATGATGGTGATCAAATCCCACTAAGAACTTTATTCTTGGGTTCAATCCAACTCATAATAAGCACTATAAAAGGTCCACTCTCTTTTTATAAAACACAGACTATTTACTATTCATAATAATTTCTCTCTGCAGTATTATGATGAAGAAATTTAAGAGAGGGTCTGATTTTTTGGTGGGTGGGAATTGAATGCAGTGATTGACTTCTTGGAATTCAAGCCTTCTGAGGTTGCAGCAGCAGTGGCAATATCTCTTGCAGGGGAAACCAAAACAGTTGATACAGAGAAAGCCATTTCTGTTCTCGCTCAATATGTAAAAAAGGTAAAGTCAGTGGTCCAAAACCAAAACGAGGCATAAATCATGGTTTAACTTTTGTAGTACTAATCATTTTTAGTTTGATTACTGTCAAATAAAACGAATTGAGACAAGTTTTTATAGAGTCTAATACATCTTTATGGTTTTTGCAGGAGAGAATGGTTGAGTGTGTAAAAATGGTACAAGATTTGTCATTGATTAGTGCAAATGGTTCTGTGCCCCAAAGTCCAATTGGGGTGCTGGATGCGGCTTGCTTGAGCTATAAAAGTGATGACACAACGGTTGGGTCATGTCCAAGTTCTTCAAATAATACACCGGATCCCAAAAGGAGGAAGCTAAACAGAACTTATGAAGTAGAGGCTTAGAGCTATAAATAAAATGTGAAAGGAAGATGGGCTCTATTCACACCATTAATATGTTTTGTTTTTTTATATAGAACTTTTGTTTTGCTTGTGAATTGTGAGGGCGGCTCCCAAAAGAAGTCAAAAAAACCAAAATGAAGTCAGAAATAGGTGATTCAAAAGAATAGAAAATTTTTGGAGGAAAAAAATAAAAGAAAGGGTGAAAAAGGTTGATTCATTGGATGAGGATGATGGAGATTGGTGATTGGTGAAATGCGACTGAAATATTTCGTTCTCTTTGTATGAAGAGAATAGTCACCAACTGTTAAATATTAGACTTCTTAAAAGCTTAGAGACTTGGAGTTGGGAGGCCAAAAATGAAAAAAAAAAAAAATAGAAAGAAAATAGAAAAAATCGAAAAAGAAAAAAGAAAAAAACACCTGTTCTTCTTGTGAGATACAGTTGGTTTGATTTATTTCGTTTATTTCGTTTATGATATTTGATGTAGTAATTTTATGGATAATACAGGAAAACGGAATTCCATCTAGGAAATAAATTAATATATCAGTAAAATAAAATATTAAATTCCTCTAGATTTTCTTAGAAGGGAATCAGATTCGATCCACTTCGTATTAATTTAATTAGTCTGACTGACTTGATGGTACGTATCCCTGTCAGCAGACTATTGTTTGACTGTGTGTCCGGTTAGACCGAGCGTTTCTGAACTTGAGTGATCTGATGAGAAATGCTGATCATTAACCTTACATGACCAACCTTATATATTTTATATGTTTTATTACTTAATTAACCAAATGAAATAATAAAATAATAAAAAATAATAATATTTCTTTAATATTATATGATTCTCAATCAAACAATAAAAGATGATATTATCCCTTTTATCTTATATGATTCCAAACGTCTCTTCTTATTATTATTAAAGCGAATAATATGAAAGCCCAATCAACACATTACACTGATGCGCTTGATCTTTCAATTTCTGTTTAATCTGATTCAGATCTCGCCATTACTGCTCTGTTTATCAAACACAAACATCAATAACTCTTAACTGACTATTTTCCTCGAATACCAATACC
>WYDK02000006.1:3558738-3568893 GCA_009867345.2 Toxicodendron radicans
CTCGCCATTACTGCTCTGTTTATCAAACACAAACATCAATAACTCTTAACTGACTATTTTCCTCGAATACCAATACCCTATCCAGTAAATAAAAGGAAAGTTTTGTTAAGAGCAAACTATCGAATTGCAAAATTGAGAGAGAGTTTGGAAGAGTAGCAATATAGTTTGGAGCCAGGAGCACACGGTGATGAGAATAGGACCGAAAGAATCTGTTTTATTTATTCGGTAAAAATCATACCATTGACGAGGTTGTGACACATCCAAAATTTTGGTCATTTTTACTATATTCATTCGCTAATACAATACTAATAAGAGCTTTGTTTATATGTAAACTAGATGTTGGGCCACACGTGGGTCCATATTGGCCAATAAAGGCATTCCGTGGATTATTCCTGACATAAATAAATATATACTTGACTAAAGATGAAAATCAAGCGTGACAATCACATGGGAGCATTCACTGGATTGAATGCGATGAAAAAGAAGAGGGAAGAAAAACCCTAATTGTGTTTTATTTATTTACTTATTTTCTTTTTGTCCATAGTCTATACAGTCTCATATCTTGGCCCTCACATACCCGAATTCTCTACGTCACACACCAAACTTTGCACATGTTCTATTTTCACAGAAAATTTTGGGCCTTTTCAAAGTGAGTTTTACCTGTATGTTGATATTTCCACAAATGAGCAATTCTCGGTCCTAGAATGGTAAAATTGTTGATCAACACAGGCATAGCTGAGTTAGAGTTAAAGTTAGTATAATAATTTGAGATATAAAAAAAATTTATGGTTCAAGTGGAAGGTAGTGCAAAAGGATAGCACCAAGTTGAAAGAAAACAAACAGATAAGCTCTGCTGCAGTTTGGACCCAAGAAAAGATACATTACCCTACATAAATGTTATTAAAAGAATAGGTTATCAAGACGATGACAAAAAAGTTAGATATATTGAACACCTGTTATGGCCCGGAGGAAAACATTTTTAATAGAAGACATAATGTATGAAGTGACTTAAGGTCCTCTGGTGAGTTTCCCACCGCCAATGACAATCAGTGTGGATTTCATGAATAATGCATGCTATCAATCATGCAGAGATACCATGAATGTCAATTAAACTTCAAAGTATTTTTATCACATTAAAGTATCAAGAAGCTAGACTTATCTTGTTTAGATCTTATTTCAAATTCCAAATTCCAACTACTCTCTAAATGGGTGTCCCACCCGTTTAGTTTATTATTGTGGTAACTGCTTTGACAGTTACCACTTCAAACTACAACTGTTATCAATATAAAATGATTAATTTTCTTTTAAAGAAAAACAGAGAAATACAAATAATATAAAATTGACAAAAGAAGAGTTTTGAAACTCATTAGATTCTCTGGATTTGTAATCGTGCTTTAAAAAGGAATCGAAGTATTTATATTGTGGTTTCAATTGTAGTTCATTATATATTTATATAAATGTGATTATAATGTATATATGTATGCATATATGATCTTGGATAGCAATTTGTGTAATTGCCAACACTCTCTCCATGCCTGAAAGCAAATGCTTCTGAGCAGTGACGTATACAAACTGACAGTAGTCAATACCCAAGTCTGGAAATTTTATATAAAACAAATTAACCTTACAGTATATATAGACTATAGTTAGTGGTGGAGCATATTATCAGATTCTGGCAAAAAAGAGACGAGAGTCTTGAAACTGTAAAACAACCATGCCCGTAAATCAAATGAACGATCTGAATGAATAAATAAGCAATATTTCACTAATAGTAGAACAAATACTATAATATTATACTTCTATTCTATTTCCTCTGTCTCTTAAATGTTTTCTATTTTGGACCAGCGTTAAAGGCATTATAGAACTAGCTTAAGGATGTAAAAATTTGCCAAAGTTATACATGTCTGCGTCAAGTCAGAAAGCTCAAAGCCAATTTCACATGATCACATGACAAGCAGTATTTTAAGCGTTACTAAATACAAACTACTTCTTTCCCAAGAGAACATCTTCATACCTTTCATGAAACTCCTTAACACATGGAAGCAATTAACAGATACCAGTGAACTTTCTTATCATATAATCTTCTGCCCAAACTGAACGTATATTCGCATGCTATAGATTGTACTAGAGAACCAAATTTGATGTATGTAGAACCATAAAATGCCAAATTACATAGGAAGAAAATTTTATTGTCGTGATATACACAACCAAACCCCCTAAAATTGAATTAAATAATAACCTGAAACAAATCCATCTGTAGAAACTTAGAATAAAGAGCTAGTTACAAGAAGATAAGACTACAGAGAGTTTCATATTAGAAGAAAATCGATGCATCTTTCTTTGATCATCTCTAACTTGTTTTTTTCTCCTTTTTAATCATATGTGTAATATCATCGTCACATCCAAACGAAACCAATATAATAAACCAAGTTAACTAAATTTCAGGCCCTTCAGAAACAACTAACATTATTAGGAATCCAGAATAGACAGAGTAACAAATTACCAAGTTTACAGCCAAATGTTTTAACACCGATTCATTCAAATTCTTGCAATAACTGATTTATTTGGCACACTCTGAATTGCCTAATATGCCTTTCAACGTTTGTAAACAAAGGCTGTAAATTTTTTTAATTCAAATTGTAACTGTTTTTGGACTTACACATGATTCCACAACAATTCAAATTTTTTTTTTTTTTTTTAATTTCACTTCCAAATAGCAGGCTATGCCTATCAGACATTCTTATTGGGCCAACTACAACACAAACATCCATCAACCATCTTCAAGGCATCCATATTTTAAGCCAATTGTGGATTTTTTTTTTACCAAGAAGTAGAATGTATCAAAACAAAATTTCCTACATGATTCTCCACTATAATTCTTCTTCTAAAACGAAGATTCTGAACATCTACTCAAAGATTGACAGTCACAAAACCTAAAATCAACCGAAAATTGTAAACATAACTACAAGATCAAGAGTTCATTGTCATGCATCAAAATTTTCATTTTCAGCACAAACTCCATAACTTATTGTGCCTTGATTTGAGTTTAAAACAAAACTAATTGAAGAGCCTTAATTCATGAATGAAAATCAATGAAATATTATCATTTACTCTGCTTAAATACAAAGATTTAATATAATTACAATGGCTCAAACTAACCTTTCTTCGGAATGCTGTTAAGGGCTGATGTTGCATTGATAGTTCGAACGGCGACCTCGGTATTCGTTATGAAACTAGAAGTTAAACAAGAGTGAGAACTGCAGGCACTTGTATACTGCGCGGGAGATACACCGGAATCGACGGTTAAGCTTGAATTTTCAAAGCAGTAGCAGTGTGCCAGTGTCCAAATTAATTTACAATTAAGTCCTCTTCTAGAAAGTACATCAATGATGGGTTGGACCTAAAACTTTTAAGTATTATTGGATTCGATTGTGATATGTTATGGTCCGCCCTCCAGACAGAAACAAATACTGTGAGATACTGGCCCTAACATAGAGTGATCCATTTTTAAAAATTGGCCCAAATAATAAACACAATTATTTCCACTACCCTTGTGTTCTGTTAATCACGATGCACATGGATGTGAACAGTTTGATACTGTATAATCAGTTCATGGTGGTTTGACATGAAGCTCGGACGGTAATTAATTTATATGGGATTTAATAACCCAAAGGAGGCCAAAGTAAAAAAAAAGCATGACAAGCAGTTTCTCTGCGGAGAAAAAGCACTGACCACAGAGTTCATCTCTGCTCTGTGGTGCTACAGTTGTACTGTAGCTTGACTATTCAATGAAAATATGATTCTATGATTCTATCAAGGCTTTGAGCTTTACTGCTACCGGCTGGGTACGCTGCTGATGTTACTTGTTGTTTCAAGGATTTGACAGGTTGACCCCACGCGCAACATGGCTCAAAAAGTCACCACCTTTTATTTGACTGTTGTCCCTGAGATTGAGCACAATATTGTTTCCACTTCCCCAGCCAATTTCCATTTCACATTTGTTGCCCAATCTTCTTTTTTTATTTTCATAACCCAAATTTTAATTTGTCTATTTAAATTCCTACGTGCCAGCGAGTGGCGAGCATACATGAAATTGAAAAAAACCAGAAATCACAATCAAGGGAAGCTGTGTCGTTGCACATCTTATTCCAGCCCATCAAAGTTGACTTTCTTCAACCCATTTAGACTTTATTCTATCAATTTTCTAGATAGAATCATGGAACGGAAGAATAGTGAGCCTAGAAAATCCTAACACTTCATTTGGGTTAGTGTCATATACAGTATTTATTATGCTATCAGAGAAAAATATAGCAAATCACTAGGCATTGTCTCTTGAAACTCAAGATGTTTTGATTTACCCCTTTCCAAAGTTTCTTCACCCACTAAACCACCCGTGGCCTAAACCAAATCACTTTTGTACTGTGCAAAACCTTTCCAACTTCAAAATTTGAACCAAATCAAATTGAATTTATCGATTTGGTTGGAATATGTAATGTTTAGAAACTAATCAAAACTTCAAATACAAATCTAAAAAGATCCGTAACTTTAATGAATTAATGGTTTAAAAATAAATATTAATTTTTAAATTTCTTTGATTAACTTGAACTAACCTGATTTGGATCGATCTATAAATTGGTTTACTACTTTCTAATTATACTGAACTGATTTGGGGCACACCTTACAAGGGTGTTTCGAATTTCAGTAAATTACAAGGGTCCAGAGGAAATATTCAAAACATAAAGCACCAATCCGTAATCACCGCAAAATAAGCGAAAATAAAAGATTAAATAAGAAAAGTGCGAAAGAAACTCCAGTTAAAACACGCCAGAAAGCACGCCACTGGCGGCTACGCGTCCGCAAAAGTCGCTGTTGTATGGTCCCCATCGTTCAATATCTTTATTCCAGGACGCGTGTCAAGCATCCACGTATCCACCCAGATCCATTCTCTTAAAAACTCACTTTGTCCCGTACGCCCTGCTGTCACCCAAACCTCGCGTGCATGGTAGGCCATTTAACTATACTTTGACCAAAGAAAAAAATTTAGTTAAAAAACTCTCTCTCTCTATCTTATTGAAGCAAGAGCCAAAGCGTGCGCTAGTGCATGCGCCATATAAGATCCCGACGGTGATGCGATAGTGCACAGTAAATAGAACCTCTTTTCACGCTCATCATTTGTTCTTTCTTTTATCGATACAGGTTTGTTATGTTATCCAGGCATGACACCTTAAGATTCCACCACGTGTTAGATGAACTCAGTAGTCAATTAATCAGTGGGGTTGGGGGTGTATGACGTACGTACGCATGAGAAGGATGATGTAAATGTTATTTTTTTTTATTTTCTTTTCTTAAGAAGATAGTGTCAAAGATAAGACGGCGTGTTAATTAAAGATTGTGAATCGCGTGAGAGACTTTTCTACTAAAGTATGCTGTTTCTTACTGTACTGGAGATTTGGCGGTCGGATTTGGAAGATTTTCTTGGCCTTTATTATAAACCTCTCTCTCCCAAATTTTATTTTTTATTATCTCTAGTAAACCTGGATTTACTGTCAATATATATACTTTGGGTGCTCATGAATGGTTCATATACCACCTGAAAATGGAATTCTACAGTGTTTAGTTTGGTTTAGAGATGTTGGCTAATAAAAGAAAATTCAAACTTTTGAGCTCAAGGTGTTTTGCTGAGGACGGTTTCATATGTTAACTGGTGGGGTGTCAAAGTTTGTGGATTAACCTAATTTTAAGAATATAAAAGGTCTTTGTCTCTAATAATGCAATTAAATGGTGACAACATGCATGCCCCTGATTAATGGATGGATACTCAATTGTAGGTGTGTTTTTTCAACGCCAGCGGATAGCTAATGTGCTTCTGACACTGACATTGACACTCTTGGTTAGATCGTACCTTAATGCATATATTATTTATTTTATGCAATCAACGATCCACGATTTCAACTTCCTATGATTTTATCTAGCCACTACATATTGCTTGGATTGCTCTCTATGGATCTATTCAATTCAACCCAGAGAGTAGTATATTTAAGATTTGGTTTGAAAACATCAAATAAGTAACACTTAAACAATTTCCTTATGCCTCGAATGGCAAAAACATAACAGTCATGCAACCCTTATGTTCTGGTTAAAAAAAGGTAATGTCATATGATAATGACTACCACTTCTTTGTTGAACCACCGCAATTATGATTAAAAATACAAGTAATTTGATTGGTCTACCTAATGCAACTTAACCAAATCCAAGTCCAACTTACCCACTAAAGTACGAATTTAATAACATTGAAATGCACTAAGCCACGCACTCATTATTTTTACGTGGGAGTTGGAATAATATTAGCTTTTAAGTCAATACGATTATTACATTACTATTATGGGTGGATATTATTGACTTTCCAATGTTAAATTGTAGAAAAAAAGGTGCTTAAACCAGTTACCCATATTCAAATTTTACTATTGGGTGTGATAAGACACAAGACAAGAGGTTGAAGAAGGAGCAAGCGTAATTATGTTTCTCTTCCTTTTTTAACATTTAATAGAGGACTGAGGAGAATAATGTGGGATTGGTGATGCTCTTATTATTACTTCAAAATTGGACACACGATGCAACTCATTAAAATTAACTACCATCTTATTATTAATATGCTTTCCACTAGATTTCTCTAAATATTTTTTACAGTTTTTTTTTTTATTTTTTTTTTTGTTGGGGGTGGGAAAGCAAGTGTGTATCCACAATGCTTCTTCAAAGTTGGTTTGGATCATGAATGATTATGGGTATATACATTTTAATTAAGCATTTATAGTGTTTTCCACGTCAAAATGCAGATCCATATGAAAATGAGTATTTTGTAAATTTTATGTATCTTTACTCATCATTTAAAGATGAAATGTTGGTGTATAAGTAAATTATATGATATCCCGCGTGAGCTAAGTGGTAACTTAATTTCAAATCAAACTTATATATATATATATATACATATAATGTTTCTGAAATATTGAAAGTGATGAAAAGAATTAGTGAAAAAATGCAAGAAATGTTGAGTGGATGGGAGTGGTTCCATCAACTGTAATGGGTTGACTTAACTAGAAATGCCGAATCCAACGATCTTGGGTCGACATGATTGAACACATCCATCCCTTCATCCTTTCAAATATGTCAAAAACCATATTATTCTGTTTCAACTTAAAAAAATAAAAAATAAAAACTCCTCCTTGCGCCATTTTACTATGGAATTTAGATGTCTACCAAGTACTTAACTTCAACATCACATCTACAAGATTATGATGATAAGAGATTCTGTTTTCTTCGCATCCAAGGGACATAAATGTGCAACAACCTAAACCTATGCTTATTTAAACATTCCTTTTAATCAAATAAAAAGTTTGAAAATAATTATATGGAGATTGGAATCTTTTAAAATAAAGAAAAGAATTTTTTTTATTTTATATTTTTTTCAGGAGCAATCCGTATAATCCCTTAAAACCTAACCATCCATGACGGTAGGATGGGAATGATGAAGAGCAGAGGCAGGCAATGCACGTGTTTGATGATGGTACAAAATTTGAAGGCTAATTACCCTACTCAATCTTGCAATCTTGAGCCACTAAACTAAGTTCCAAACATATTGAGAGTTGACATTTTTGAATGGGTGAATTCTTTTGGATAAATATAGAGTAGAGTGATATAAAAGTGTAACAAAGTTGGTGGTAATGGTATGGTATGCAGCATATAATAGTTTGCTGTGGTTATGGATGGGCATGGATTAGTTTCTTTTTCTTTTGGTTTGTTTAAAAAAAATAAAAGCAAATACATATATGATCTGTTTTGAGTGCGGCCTGGAGTGGTGGGAGATGAAAGGGGTATTGTTTTATAGCTTTACAAGCGTGAATGTTTTTGTTGGAGAATCCACAACCAGATGGCTCCATGGTTTCATATCCCACGCTCCTCCACCATAACTCTTATTCATATTTCTTAACCCTATTTTTTTTATTTTTTTTTATCTCCATGTTATCTAATCATATCTTCACACGTGTTCCAATTCGCTGGATCAGTATCATCCGCCCTTCCCTATGCCTTTTTTTTTTTTTTTTTTTTCTTTTCTTAACACAATAAATAATTATTTTATTAGTGGTTATTTTTTCACAAGTTGACTTATTTCTTCCCTTTGTCGTTTTTAATTAATTGTTATGGTTAAAATAATGTTTTTTTATTCATATTAAATTTAGAATATTTGACGTATAGTATAGGACATCCAAATTAAGTACACTGCATCAATAAAAAGACACAGAGAAAAAAGAATCACGTATGTACATGACTAGATCCATAGAATATGGACGGTCCACTACAAAAATGAATGTGCAACTCTAATAGTGAATATCATGTGATGGTGCGTTACACAGAATCCTCCATTTTTTCTCCTTTGGTGTGGTGGACAAGCTACTAAACTTCAAATTCGAATACAGGTAAAAAACAAGTAGTCAAGTGGTCAATCCACAACCACCATTTCTCAAGGTTTATTGGATCATTTGACACCATAATTAAAGTTAAAGGCATTAAAACAAATAATAAAATGATAAATAAAGTGCGATAATGAAATAATAATGTTCAAAATTATATATAAAATACAAATGGAGTAATCGTTTGCTTTACATCTCAATCTCATATATTGTATATGAAGAGTAGTTTTAGTGCTACCAAAAGTGTAGACCCAATGGGATTGGAAGGACTCAATTGGGCGTGGCTATTGTTCCCTCCACTCCAAACAAGAGGGCATGAAAGTATGCTTATTATTATTATTATCATTTCTTTATTACTCTATAAATTCATTTATAATTTTACCTATAGATCTTCTTACCTGTGCATAAGATCTCTTTCAGATGATTAAATCATGGGTTTCCTTTTATATTAATATTTCTTTAGAGTGGAGCCATACCCTCATTCTTTTTTTTTTTTTTTTTAATTCATTTTTTTATGTTAAGGATCTGTTTGGTCTGCTTGTTTTAAGACACCATACAAAAACCCTTCAGATTCTAATCTTACTCTTATGCTTAATTAATTATCCTCTGCTCCATTATTGTTTTTTTATTCGTTACTACAAGTATGGAGAATAATAACACCATTACTTCCAAGTTTGACAAATTTAAATAGTATACAAGTGGTAGGATAATTTATTGTGCCCAAATCCAATGGGAAAATGAAAGAGAAAGCAATGATTAAGATTAATGATAAATAAGTAAGTAATTGAGATGAAAAATGGAAGTTTAATCAAATACAGATAGTTTGGGTTTGGGGCATCCAGTTCGTTCATTGATGGGTAATTTGATGGTTTAGGTATATTCATATATCACATCAATGAAAAGTATTATCGTACTCTATGAAGAGTTAGGGACCTGGCGGTTGCCTATTATAATATCTATAGCTTTTTTTTAATCTTTTACTCCCTCCATCTCCAATATCCTAAAGTTAGGCTTAGGCCATTGATGGAGATAATAACAGGAATTCAGGATATATACTTACTTTGTTTCAGGTGGAGTGTGAGAGTTTAAAATGATGTATCCAATGGTGATCAGTGGGGCCACTTTCGTCTTTGTATAATTCTTTCTTCCTTTGAATGGTCAAGCAACAAATTATTGGTATTCATGTATAACATTGGATGCCTTCTCCCTTTTTTTTTTTTTTTTAATCTTATTATCCAATTAAACTCTTTCTTCATCCCAAAACCAGTAAAAAAAATTAATGACTCATTGTTGTTAATTTTTACCCAATTGAGTAGTAATTGAATACACCCATGAAAAGATGAGACTGCTTTGGTAAAATTTCTAAAGCAATGAGATGAATCATGATGACAATTGACACATCACAAAGACGTAACTGAAGAACAATATTCTTCTGTAGAAAAATAACATGCATTGATTAATCAACTCAGTACCACTGGATACTATCTCAGACTCAGTTCACCACATTTTCCACCCAAACCAAACCAACAAAACCTTAACCTCACACTCTGGTTCAGTTAGGACCAAAATCAACAGTCAACAACATGACATTGACCCAACCCGACCCAACCCCGACTCAAGGTCATTATACAACTACCCCACACGGAGAGAGAAATGTTACTGTGTTTCATCATTTTACACTTATACCTTG
>WYDK02000006.1:3573802-3585341 GCA_009867345.2 Toxicodendron radicans
TATATATGTATATATTTGTCATTATACATACAACAATAATTTCAAGATCTAATTCAGTTGTGAAATTTTAAAAGTCAGCAATTATAAAAGTATCATCTACCAAAGCCAAACACATTCAAAAATATTTTTAAAGTTGGGGAAAAACTAATTAAACTTAAAAAGCTATGGTAAATCCCAAACTACCCCTTAATCTTTATTAATTTAAAAGGGTGATTATGTGTACTAGAAATAATCATGTTAATATGGCCCTTGTTTATATTCCAAAGAGTAATTCACTCTTACAAATTTGTAAACAATGTTAAACATACAAAGTGATAATGAAATTATTTTTAAGGCATAAATTGTTATATATTTATATTTATTTAAGGAGTTAATTTTATAATTTTATTTTTTCAATCTGGGCGTGCCACGTCATTTTGTATATAAAAGACAAAGGGAGAAGAATAAGGGAGCAGAATGTGGTAGATAAAAAATGACTTTCGTTGAACTAATAATGGATTTCAAAATTTGATTTTGGGCTAACGCCTATTCATTTTTGGCCCGGTTTGGTTCAAGCTATCAAACTGCACCTGGTGCTCCACAGACCACCGTAATAAATAATCACGCGGCAAGCATGGCCGTATGTTAGACTGTCGGTACTCCCATTGAACTCATCAAAGAACGTATGTCATCAAATCAAGCGGTGCTTAAATCTGACGCAACATGCAAACACCTACACGTCAATCCACAAAGTCACAACTCCCATTCATTTTAAAATTGTTGTGGAGTTTTAGTGCGTAGAGAAGCGTAGAAGTGAAGGACTAGAGCACACGAGGCAAGCAACATAGGACATCATGGCGTCGTTGTATCAATATAAAGGGTAAGCGGAGCGAAAGTGCCAAGCGGAGCTACTACGCGTATCATTCAGAGGCACTCTCAGTATCACTACAGTTGAGTTTTGGTGCCTTTTGACTTGAGGTCGTTTCAACAATGGAGAGTTTGCCGTTTCACGATGGCAATATCTATAATTTTCTCGATAGCAGACTGAACAACAGTAGCCACGTAATTTTTTTTTTCCATCTGATAATTTTGGTTGTAGTAGTTTCAATCGGTTGAATAATTTGGCTCTTTCTTTTTCCTAAATACTTTTTTTGTGTGTGTAAGCTTTGATTTAATTTGCACTGTTTTTTTGTGTTGTTTTGTTTTGTTTGTGCTAAATCTGGATAGTTTTTTTATTTGTGCTGTTCAATCGATTTTCATTTTAGTTAATTGATTGTTTAGATTATGAGTTACTGGAATTATGGTTGAAATGCGTGTGGTTTCGGTGCTTGAGTTGAACACCTATTATTTATCTTATATTGATTGTCTCGAAGTGTGAATTGAACCTGGACATTCTATTAGGAATCTAAATTTTGTTGAATTCAAAATCAGAAATTAGGTCATTACACAAAGAAGAAGTCGTCTAGGATAATTTTATGTAAATGAAATTGAAAATTGGGTATGGTATGCTGTCTGTGAGTTGACCTGTGATGACTGTGCTCCAACAAGTGTCTAAACACTTGCAAATGCATTTAGTACAGTGATTCAATGGTGAGAAGCTCGCATGGTGTCTTAGTGCCACAGCTACAGATTTATGCGTCCAGCAGCCTGTGTGGTTTTCTCCTTCCTTTTGTTGTGGTACCTTGTAAAGAACTGGTACTTCTCTAGGTGGTTAGATATTTGATTAAGATTTGAGTATTTTGTTATAAATAGAATCATGTATTTCCTTTTAAAATTAATCTAATAAATAGATCAATGAATTAGATAAATGTTAAGCACGAACAAGGCCATAGTTTGCTATGGTTATCCCGTTTAACTTTCTTGGTAAATGAACCTTTACAATATGGCGTGAAATTAGATAATGATAAACTGTTTTCTATTATGAATATAATTATGCAATTCATGTCGAGTCATGATGGACCTGACGGAGATTCATTTGATAAGATTAGAGAGACTAAGGATAATTTTGTTGATATAATAATAGGTCTTTTAAGTGAATCAAAGGACTTTACAGTACCTTATTAGTATAATAGATAAGCTATGAATAGAATGAAACAAAAAAAGAAAAATGATGAATTTATACTTTTTAAAAGTTCGTCTTTTAAGCTCTAATGATAAAATTTACCCTTCAACAACTTTACTTTGTTAAGATACTTTTAGACTGAATGTAAGCTCATCTCTCTTTAATGTCTCACACAATTAGGCTGGGTAGTGGGTCTTATTGGGCTTGGGTAGAACTCTCCTTGGAAAACCAACTTGCTAAGGGAGGGTGCCCAAACCTTTATAACCCACATGCCCACCCATTTCCCTTCCAATGTGGGATCTTAATACACCATCACGCTTTTGCAACCGACGTCTACGTCGGCCTTTTTACAACGTCGGTCTCTTTACCCCCGTCGGCCTCTTTACCCCTTAGGTGACTTTGCGGATCCCCTTACCTCGGACCCAAGGTCAGCCTGCCACAGGTCAGCCTGTCAAGCAAGCGTGATCACGTAGGCACAGGACCATGGCTCTGATACCATTTGATAGGAACCCACTTCAATATCTCACACAATTGGGCTGAGTAGTGGGTCTTTTTGGGCTTGGGTAGAACTGTCCTTGGAAAATCGGTTTGCCAAGGGAGGGTGCCCAAGCCTTAATAACTCACGTACCCACTCATTTCTCTTCCAATGTGAGATCCTAACAATCTACTTCCAGATTATTCTCTGTTGCCTTCGATAATGCTTACAATCTTCACTTGTTCGAATAGGGTAATGCTACATTTATTTTATTTTTCTTACACCATTTCTCTTACATCATTATGTGGCAAAAGATGATTGGTTGATTTAAAATTAACCTTACACTTTCACCTAAACATCTTTTGACACATAATGATGTAAGAGAAATGATGGAAGAGAAATAATGTAAACTTAGTATTTCTTGTTAGAATAATGGTGAAACTATTGGCGTGAAACTTATATTTGTTTCTGAATTTATTTACTTTTGGCTAGGCTCAAATTAGATCTGTCCGGTATATTACTTGTGTGGATGAGTGTTTTCCATTCTCATATATCACTAATATGTTTCTTTTGTAGATTATATTTCACTTTATGCTAGATCTAATAGATCTTTTTTTTTTTTTTTTTTTTTGTTTATGTAGGATGTTAATCACAGTATGCAAATGCACTCGTCATTGCTACGGAGGCTTTCACAGGAAAGAGAATTGGAGGTTGTTCTGGTTTCAGTTGTTTAAAATTATTATCTGATGATGGAAAGTTTTTGTTAAATGTATCCATTTTTTGCATTCTCTATTTCCTGCGTTTTTCAACAGTCCTTTCCTGTACATCATCCATGTCATGTTTTGTCGATCATCTTTTCTTTCCCCCCCTAGGTATCCAAATTTGTAGATATGGGAGGTCCATTAAATCTGGGGATTGCGCTTTATGTAAATTAATCTGTATGTGATTATTCTTATAGTTAGTCATCTTTGAGAATCTATGGCAACCACAACTAGTGGGCGTTAAATTATTCCCGTAGTTATTCATCTTTTTGTGCTGAAGAATCACATGATATCTTCTCAAATTTTAGTCTGTATTTAGTAGCTAATTTTGTGACTGCTTATATTTTGTGCCATTGCTACATACAACAATGCTATCTATCCTAGTGAATAATATCTCAGATGCCTCTGGCATCCGTGTCTGGATAATATGGGATGCCTTGTTATAGAGACTTTCTCTTGATCCAGTAACAGTCCTCTTTTTTATTTTTCTACTTCTTGTTTTTCATTTGTTTCAATTAATAACGTAGGTTTGTTTTCCCTCCTCTCTGAACAGGGGCATCAGGGTTGTGTGAATGCTATTTCTTGGAATTCCACAGGTTCACTTCTGATATCTGGGTCAGATGACACACGGGTAAGGATGTCCTCTTTTGGCCATTTTGATTTAATGTCAAATGACATACGGTAGGTAGCATGAAAGAGCTGAAGTGTAGATATAAATATAGTTTTACTTTTTTATTACATATTCCGCACACAAGGTCACAAGCACACGTATAATTTATATGTTTTGGCATTTAATTATTGATGCTTCAATATCCTCAGATCAACATTTGGAGCTATTCGGGTCGAAAGCTTTTGCATTCCATAGAGACTGGGCATTCTGCAAACATATTCTGTACAAAATTTGTCCCTGAAACTTCTGATGAGCTTGTGGTTTCTGGAGCTGGAGATGCAGAAGTAATGTGTTAATTTATAAAACTTTGTGGTGGTTGCAACTTGTGCTTTTGTTAGGGAAAAAGAAAAGAAAGAAAAAAAGAAAAATGTTGTTAAGTTGCACTTACTGATATTCTTGCAGGTTCGGCTGTTCAATCTTTCTCGATTTAGTGGGAGAGGCCTGGATGATAATGCTATTCCTCCATCAGCTCTGTATCAGTGTCACACCAGAAGAGTAAAAAAATTAGCAGTAAGATACAAAATATGTATATAGATCAGTATGTCTTTTTTCTTTTGCTTCTCTCGAATTCTACATGTTGTTCATTGCAGGTTGAAGTTGGAAACCCACATGTGGTTTGGAGTGCAAGTGAAGATGGGACTTTGAGACAGCATGATTTTCGGGAGGGTGCTTCTTGTCCTCCTGCTGGATCTTCTCATCAAGAATGCCGTAATGTTCTGGTTTGTACTATATTATGGTTGTAATTTTTCATGCATGTTCATTATGAAATTTCTCAACATGTTTGTAAAATCTTGAACATCTTTTTGCCAGCTTGATTTACGTTGTGGGGCAAAGAGGTCTCTAATTGATCCCCCTAAACAAACTCTTGCTTTGAAGTCTTGTGATATTAGTTCCACTAGGCCTCATTTACTCCTGGTTGGTGGGAGGTATGTGGCTGGTAAACCGTGTTCCTTGTTTTAGTTTTTATTATTTATAAAAATTGATAAAATTTTCTCAACCTCTTTTCACAACTAACTTCTTACCTGTGAATGTTGCAGCGATGCATTTGCTCGTTTATATGATAGAAGGATGCTCCCTCCATTGACTTCCTGTCAGAAAAGAACGTCACCACCACCTTGCATTAACTATTTCTGCCCTATGCATCTTTCTGAACATGTTAGTTCATAACTTCTTGTTACCTTCATTATTGTTTATCGTTTTTTAATCAGTCATTATCTTTTATGTAGTTTTTTGTTGGAAATTTATAGGCGTGATGTATGTTCTGAGATTTTCCATTGAAGTAGGACAATATATATTTTTGAACATTTGTAATTTTATGTACATATGCTATAGAGAGTACTGGATATGCACAGCAGCTGAAATCTCTTGTATTTTACTGTTGCTGCTTATATTTTCTAAAACTTCGCTTCATTCTGTCATGCTCATCATCAGCTTATGTATATTTTAGATTTTCCTTACAACTGTCTCTGCCATCAACTGGAAGAAATGATTGTCCAACTTGATCGTTGGATGTTTATAACTGTGTTTTGGATGTATTAGTTGCCACAGACAAGTTAGGTGTTTTATTTATTTACTTTTTTTTTATGATTTATAAATATCTTGTTAATAGCCTAGTTCTATTAATATTATAATTTGTCATTATTGTTTTTCATATGAATTGTAGACAAAAACTATAGACACTGTTAGATGAAAAAGTCGTCAGAAGTTTAAACTTTGCATCCTTTCGTTCTTATGACATTTGGAGCTCCACCCTAAGTCATGTTACATTTGTTACCCATAGAGAAAACATTTTTGTAAGTATATTTGGCACCTTAAAGAAAACAATTGGTTAGATTTTTTGTCGTTATTGTTTGCTTTGTAAACAAGTATGTTCTTGTTTTTTTGTGCTTTGGTTTTCTTAGACTATCTTGTAATGGTATTTTTATTATATTGGTCGCAATGCTGTTTCTTCTTTTTCAGGGTCGTTCAAACTTGCACCTGACACATGTTACTTTTAGTCCAAATGGAGAAGAGGTTCTCCTCAGTTACACTGGAGAGCATGTATATCTTATGGATGTAAACCAGGGTATGTTTAATCTTGCTGGGACATTGCTTGTCAGGACAAAAAAGATCCAATTCAGATGGTCGTTCCTTTTATCTTCTTTTAAGAGATACTTAACTTGGCTTTATGTTATGCAATTTGAAATTCTTTCATTGTGTATGAGTTGAAACTTTGCACAGATGGGGGAACAGAATTTGATAACCAGTTCTCGATGCTATTCCACTTCATTGCTGGAGTGTAGCATAGGTGTTAGGCTGAGAGCCTGAAATCATTTGATATGTCAATTCTGGCTTTGCTATTAGAGCATATCTATAATTTTTACAAAAGCATTTATAAATCTATGATTCTCTTGGAGAAGCTTCGAAAAAGTGTGTGCATCTTAGTATCGACATAAACGCGATTTAGGATGGTAGGATGAGAAAGGATTCTCTGTTGTTATTTTGTAGGTCGAGGATGCGATCCTATATTATAATTTTACATAAGTATAATGCTTGCAAAGATTACCATTAATGAACTTTTTTGCAGAGAAGTTTTTTTTTTTAGTTCTACATGCTTGGGCAATTTCTTGGTTTGGTGAAATCTTCATCAAATGATAGTCTTTTAACTTTCTATATAACATTACAGCTTGTGGGAGTGCTATGCAATATACTGCAGGAGATGCTTCAAAAATGATGAGTTTCATGCCTACACTTGACAGGGTTGAATTGCATCCACCAGTATCTGATGTTCCCCACAATGGTCTTGCTGCCAGGGTATACTTCTATGCTTATCCTGTTATTTCTTTGATATCCTTGTTTCTCAGATTTGAATAATTTGATAACTAATGGGAATAAATCATGGGTGTTATTATTTCTTTGTGTATATGCAGTGGCTAGTCTAATGTGATTGTTACAGCTTGAAAAGTGCAGGATGTTAATTGAAATTGCTGGAAATTACTTAGAGGAAGGGGCAAATCCTTTTTATGGAGTTGAGGCTTGCAATGAAGTTTTGGAAGGGCATGGCAGTGAAATTGGATCCATGCTGAGGCATGAATGTCTTTGCATGCGTGCTGCCTTATTGCTTAAGGTCCTTTGAAAATTGTTTTTAAGTTAAATGCTTGTAATCTCTCTCTTTTGATTGAAATGTGTTTCTAACAAGTCATTAGCTACTTCTTTGCAGCGGAAGTGGAAAAATGATGCCTATATTGCCATAAGAGATTGCTACAACGCTCGGAGAATTGATAATGCTTCCTTTAGCGCTCACTACTATATGTCAGAAGCTCTAGAGCAGGTAATCCATATTTCTAATTGCTGTTGAGTTTATAACTGTTATTGGCCTACAATGCTGTTTGTTACCTTGATGAATCTGACTGATTGAGTTGGCCACATGCGTAAGATGTGGTCTGGGCATTCCAGAATACCCACAGCATATTAAATTGTCATTATGGGTTAAGCTCTCCAAAATACTCATCCAAGGATCAAATATTTCAAAATATCACTCACGAAATCGTTTCATATTTATGAAGGTGTAATAATATCTTATTATCTAGTATTGGAATTTGATGACATTGAAGCTGTCACTGTCTTTCTTTTACTTATGTTGCTGCTTCCTAATTGTTAAATTTTTGCAGTTGTCCAAATATAAAGAAGCTTTAGAATTTGCTCTTGCCGCCCAATGTCTGGATCCATCCAATTCCAGTGTGGCAGAAAAGGTGGAGAACTTAAAGAAGCAAATCGCTGCAGGTATGTGGCCATTCACTGTCATGTTAATTCTTGTTTTGTCCAATCTATTAATTTATAGCCTATCTTGTTACATAGATAGTATCATTCAATTATCCAGAAAGAAACAGAAAAATAGTGGGAACAGGTTATCAATATTCTTGTGTTGTTTAATCCCCCTCTTTCTTTGGTGACATGAAAAGAATATAATGTGAATGCCTTAATATTCAAGTAATCATACCTGTCAAATGCTAGGTTACTGGTTGATGATTTATTTTGCAGAGTTTTAGCTCTTTTATGTATCTAATTGTATTGTTTGATGACTAGCTGAATCGGAAAAAAATAATAAGACAAATGATGGCACGACAAGGCCTGAACCTCGATCTGGAAGAGTACTCTCCTTGAGTGATATACTCTACCGGTCAGAGGCTAATAGTGATGCTTCTCAAGATGGTCCAAGGTCTGAAAGAGAAGATTCTGATTATGATGAAGAATTGGAGGTGGACTTTGAAACATCAATATCAGGTGATGAAGGGCGTGATGTTGAATCCAATGTTCTACATGGAAGTTTGAATCTGAGAATCCATCGAAGAGGTGATGCCTCTAAAGAAATTGGTGGAAATGGTTCCTGTGGTTCACCTGCCTCATCATCTCAAAAGGATTGGACACCTTACCAGGTGCATATTCAATGTTTTGAAGTATTGAAATATTTGCACACGTCATTACTTAAGATATTTTAGGAGTAGCATTTTGCCCTTCATCAGTGTAAAACCACTTTAGGGTTCAATACTACATTTAGGTCTCCATTGTATTAACTAACTCATAATCCATAATAAACTGGCATGCATTTAGATACATATGTGTGTTTGTGGATTTCCTGATTTATGTGTTAGTATGTTTGTATTAGATGCAAATGATAAATCCTTCAACTAAAATTCAGCTTCACATGGACACTATTGGAGATTAATGCTGCTTCAACAATTGCTTATATTGAAGTTTTTGTTATTGTTGGTCATGCTACTTGCTACTTTAATTATAGAAACTTGATTGTAACTTCAACCAGGACTCCTTTATTTCTGTTTGTTCATATTGAGTACATCTTTTCTTTTGCTTCTTATCCATCCTTTTGTTTCTAATGCAGCCTGAGGCAGTTGTTGATATGAAACGTAGATTTGTTGGCCACTGTAATGTTGGAACTGACATTAAGCAAGCCAGTTTTCTTGGTGGACGAGGTAATTTCATTTAGTTCTTGTTTACTTGATGTTGGGATTTTACTCACAGATCCACTTAGGTGATATGTCTTATTGGTTCTCAGGTGACTATGTTGCAAGCGGGAGTGATGACGGTAGATGGTTTATTTGGGAAAAGCAAACTGGCAGATTGATTAAAATGCTTGTTGGAGATGATGCTGGTAATATTTTACCTGAATGGCAGTGTGGTTTCCAGACGACTTGTTATACTTTGGATAATCTTCTTCAGTTTCTAAGATCTCTTCTTGTCTATCCACAGTTGTGAACTGCGTGCAGTGCCATCCCTTTGATTCTGTTGTGGCAACCAGTGGAATTGATAGCACAATAAAGGTGAGTGCGATTTTGAATTGAGTGCTGCAGTGGAGTTTTATTAACTCTTTCTGTGTTGGGTTTAGATATGGACTCCTAGTGCTTCTGTTCCCTCAATTGTTGCTGGAGGAGCGGCGGGACCTGAAACAGCTGATGTATTGGAAGCCATGGAGAGCAATCAACGAAAATTATGTCGTAGTCGTGAAACTATCCTGTAAGACTTGTGAAATTCTTAGTTCTAGAAGAATATGGATTATATGCAAATCGTTGTTTAACAGGACCATACTGAGCCTTGACCCATTGATATTATTCGTGCTAATGAAATGAGTCCAGTGAAGTGATAGTATAAGTGAGTAGATCAAGTTTTCTGAGAATTTCATCTAAAAATTGTTTTTCTAGCCGATCTTGTGGGCTTGAGAATATTCTTTTGAAAAAATTTCTGGGGTTCTCAATCAACTTGATTTCCCAAATTCAGTGCACTAGGAGGCTGACTGTATCAATGGCACTAAATCTAGAGATATGAGCTGATTTAGTGAATGTTGCTAATTAGTAGTAATGTTGACATGATCAATATATTAGTGGAACAAAAAAGTTTTGCTGGTTTAGAAGTTTGATGTAATCAAATTAATATCGAGAAAAGTGAACATTTGACAGATCTCTTTTTCCAGTGTTATGCACATTAAATCACATTTTATATCTTTTAAACTAATTTATTTACAAGGATCAATGATGCTATTTTTCAGGCCCCATGAACTTCTTGATCGGTTTCGAATGCATGAATTTTCTGAAGGATCCCTGCATCCATTTGAGTGTGCTCAGAGCTAATCAATCAAGTGCATAGTCCAGTGGCCAGTAGGTAAGTAACCTTTATTTGTGAAGGAATTCTTTTGATTCATGCTCTGTTTGACAATTTGCCAGTTATACTTTACAGTTCTTGAAAAGAGACTACTTTATTATGGGTTTCATATGTTATATGAGAAGTTGACATTCAAGGTTTGACTTGTTTCCTTGCACTTGTAATGTTTTAAAGCAAAATCTATATTCCAAGACTAAATGATGCAATAGAGACAAGTGTACGAGATAGAAACTATCGAAGTAATACATTGTTATAACAAGCACAAAGAGGATCTACTTTGTTATATTCGTGATGTCGTTTCCCAGCTTTCTTTTCCCTTATCCTCTTGTCTTTCATTGTTATAACTTATCCAGTTGGTACATGAGTTTAATTTTGCCATATTAGACCTTGAAGGATGCCAGATTTACTAAAAGAAACTTATTTTCTTTAGATAATCAACTTAGGGCAAACTTTAGAATTAGATGATGTGCTCTAGTTCAGCCTTTAATTATAGACCGCGCCCGGTGTCTTCTTAAAATTGGGGATGGTAAAGTTTTTTGGCTGCAGCATTGCATTTGACTGTTGGAAACTGAAGCTTTCTCTTTGTCAAGATGCTTTAAGTTGTTAGTTTCATACATCAAATTGTTGGTAGCTGCTTTTGGATGACTAAAGCCATAAAAGCATCTAAATAAGAAACTTGATTTCTATGAATATCTGATCACTCTTTTTGCATTACAGTCACATAGTTTGAGCCATAACTGAAGCTATGGATCACTGGCAATGCGAAAGTCAGCAAAGGAAGTAGAGGCAAATAATTAGTCTTGGCTGTAAGATGCTACCCTGCTAAGGCATTGGGGTTCTAAAAAAATTGTTGTAAATTGAATAAAGCACATCCTGAGCCCCTAAATTTACTATAAATCTTCTTGATTAGTTATGTGATATATGTTTTTCCTGTCTTTTATTCTTTTTCTGGTGATTTGTTATGTATAGTTGAAAATATCAATGTATATTTTCATTCGAGTCTACATGTTAATGTTTTTCACTTGTTGCACCATTGCCTGCGTCGTACTGTCTTATTACTGGCATCTAATCTTATTGGATGCATCTCTCAGTCATTTTGAATATATTAATGTTTCAGATACCTGAAATCCCGTCGGCTTTAATAAATTCCTGGCCATTTAGTGTGTGGAAGACTGAATTGAATATATGCCATATACTGGCCATCATTGTTAGAGTATCCTGTTTGGCTTTTAGTTTTATAATTTCATAATGGTCAGATTATTTGAATCTTATGAACTGCTGTAAAGGCGTTCGTCCCCAAGAATCTGTAGTCACAAGACTCGCAATTGGTTGGCTTTCCTTTCTGCGCTACGTGCTTTTTCTGTTACCTTTTATAATAAATTAACCGAGTGGAGATAACCTATTTATGTTTTTGATAGCCACGATTGTTATATATATAT
>WYDK02000006.1:3633328-3647234 GCA_009867345.2 Toxicodendron radicans
TATGGAAACATAATCCACTCCTCCCAGAAGATCCCTATGAAAGGGCCCAGACACGCTTTTGGGTCAAATTCTTCGACTAGAAGGTAAAGAGAAGACGTTACTTTAACTATTTCAGCATAGATTATGTTCAAATAACCTGATATGAGTAAAAAAAAAGGCAGCTCTCTATTATTCAATCTCTACTAATACATTAATAAATTTTGTTTCTTTTCTTCAGTGTGTATCTGAAATTGTGGGTGCATTTAGCTCAAAAGGAGAGGAACAAGAGAAGGCTGCAAAAGCTATGGAGAACCTGAGGACTCTGGAAAAGGGTCTTGAGGGGAAGCCATTTTTTGGAGGTGAAACGATAAGCTTCTTGGACATTGCGGTTGGCTGGATTGGTATCTGGGGTCGAGCTGTTGAGGAAATTGTTGGTGTGAACATCTTTGACGCAGAGACCATGCCTTTGTAAACTGCTTGGTTGAACAAATTTCTTGAAGTTCCCATTATCAAAGAGTGTATACCATCTTGGGATATATTCCTTGAGCACAACAAAGGATTCCACAAGATTTTGACAGCTGCATCAACCTGAAGCGCTTGCAATCATTTCTGATAGCTCATGCTATAGGGTGACATAGTTTATATTGATCTATTTTAAGCTACATATAAATCATATATATAATGCATATGCATGCATATGATTTGTAATTTCTCTAAAAGACTATGTAATAATAGATATAGTATTAATGATATTGTATCACAAATATTTTGCTGAACTTATCAGCACCAAGTGAAAGGGCCGAAGTGATAATCTTCAAATATATACATGTATATATAATACCTTTTGTCAAGCGTCACCATATGAGCGTAGGAATTAGGAAAGGGCCCAAGTTTTATCCATCTGGGGAGCAGCTATGCAATCTGAATTACCAAAACTTGAGGCCTTAAACAACAAATAACAGACTTGCATCAACCGAGGGGCCATGATTTTGTTATACGAACTTTCATGTATTCCTTTGCTCAGTTTTCAAAATCAAAACCTAAAAACATTTTTACTTATTTCCACCAGGGAGCGGATAGGACTTGGTTCATAGTTTTATTTATGAGTTGAAGGCTTGAATAAGGGTAGAAGTATCATTATCCATCTCAATGCCATCCTTCTCCATCATTTTAAGGATGTCAAAAGCAGGTTTCTGAGCACTAAGGTGCATTCTAAGCAATGATTTATACACTGGTAAACTTGCAAGGCCAAATTGATGGACGACTCTAAGGTACTGGTTTGCATCTTCAAAATTCCCATGCTTCTCTAAGTACTCAGCAATGGCCAATAAACTACCATGTGATGGTCTCCAATCACAATGTTTCAACAAAGAAAACCCTTTCTTCATGGCATCTATAGCTTTGACCATATTCCCGCTTTTCACCCATCCCTCCATGAGAATTTCCCAAGTCTTATAATTTGGGCAGCCGCCTCTCTCTAATGTGTGAAGATGTAATAATTCAGCTTCTTTCACCAGTCCATTCCGCATGTAGGCACCTAAAAGAACATTAGAAACTCTAATATCATAATTTCGACAATTGGACTCCCATTCCATAAAAATCCTCTTGGCCTCCAAAAAATCACCTAGCTTCACCAAACATGATAATACACAGATGTAACTGGCACATGTGATTCTCCCACTCACAACTTTACTAGCATCCCAAAGCCGAAGAACTCCCTTCTTATCACTCAGAGAGGCATATAGAGTAATAAGGAAAAGATACCCCAGGCGATTAGAGGCAGACAGCTTCTTCTCTGCAAGTTTTAGTGCCACAAGGGCTTGATTAACAAGGCCTGCTTTTATGTAAGCATTGGCTAAAGTGGATAGGGAGCTCCATCCCAGTTCAACATTTTTATCATTCAACAGTTCTTTATAAACCATTTCAACTGTAGGGGCCCCACAAATCTCAGCACAAGCATACATCCAAAGGTTGTAGGAGAGAACAGTTCTGGGTATCTTGTTCTGCTTCATTTGCAGAATAACAAGGGGCACTTTATTATACTGTGAAGTAGCTATATAAAGCTTCATCATCTCATTAAATGGATGAGAGCTCACAATCATCCCCAAGCCACTCAGTTTCACCATGAAAGCCTCAGCTTTGTTGACGGCCCTTTCTTTTACATAACCACGAAGAAGAGGGAGACAGGCAGCTTTCTGTGAAGCCCTGTTGGGAATGCTCATAAAATACTCTTCAGCCTCCCCTAAACCGTGGACTTTAATGATTAGTTCCAATCTGATGGCATGATCGGTAGCTGACATCCGTAAACTGTTTTGAGTTTCCATCCATGTCAATATCTGTACATTAACAGAAACATGTAATGTATTTGAAAAAAACATTTTTTTGAAGATTTGTTCCAACAATTGTAATGAATAATGCCCGAAAATCAAAGATGAACTCCCAATAAAATCACGTTCAACGACTGCAGAATCTAAAATAAAAAGGTTTTTTCTATAGTATGCCAATAATTATTAACAAAACAGTTGAGGCTTTCAAGAAACTGTTGATGCCAATTAAAATTGCTTTTATAGATTTTCAGAACATATCTCAGAAAAAAAACTAATTTATTTTTAATTGATTTTGCAATAAGCAGTTTAACAGAGAACTCACAAACTCCTCCACAATTTGGCAGCAACACCGCTCAATTTTTTTTTCAGAAAAAAAATATAGTGGCGCCACCACAATCAAAATTTTTAGGCAGTAAAACTAAACCTCTAGTGCGTGCTTGTAGCGCTTGTATTTCAGTAGCTGCCTATAGATGGATCGGAGCTCCGAAATGGTAATCCTGTGGCCCGAGTCCACCCAGTTTTGAATCACCGTGGTTGCACTGCGCCGTGGAAATTTCAAACTCAAAATGTTACTCCCAAGTTCGCCGTCCTTGGTAATGGGAGATTCTTTAAATGGTTTAATTGGCGAGGCGCCTGAGGTTATTAACCTCCACGTAGTAATTGGTCCCAACTGAACCTTGTTGCTGCATTACAGTAACAACTTTACCGTAAATATGAGGAGTAATGAGAGGATATTTACTAGAAGAAAAAGTATGAAGCTTGTACTCACCGTTTTAAATTCGCAAACAGCGAGCGAATCGCCATAGAAGCCGTCGGAGCACTCAAGGTTTATGTTTATTTCATCTAACAGAGGCAAAGGAAAATTTTGAGGACCGTCCGATTAAGTGCATTGAAAAATATGGACGGTTCAGATTCAATTGGCAGATTAACTTCTTGAGTCGGTTAAACGGCAGCGTATTGGGCTATAGTAATTTTTAGGAATATTTGTTAAGCCACTCATAAACCCCAAACGGCGGTGCCAAAACTGATGTCCGTACGATGATCCATTTCTTGAGTAACACGAATCTTTTGTGATATATATATTTTTTTAAATAAAAAACGAGTCGTTTGATTATTGAAACGACCAATTTTGCTAGCACACTGAGAGGAGCAATACTCTATCAATTGAAAATGGGAAGATTTAGCTGGCTAGAAATGGTCAGTTCTTGAACCAAAAATCATTGCCAATCACTTCAGTTTCTCTTTTTATTATAATTTATTTATTTTTATTATCTATTACTCTGCAGTGTCGACGTCGGTTACTGTCATCTATGGTTGTAGCTTCGCCCATTAATCAAAATCTTTGGCTTGACAAAGCTTCTACATTGCGTTCGTTATTTCAAGAAAGAGGTAAGTTCTTTTTTCACTTGTTTATCCAATTATAAGTTTATAGATAGCATAATTTCTTATCAGGTTTAACTAATATATTTAGTTGTGTTCATTTTTTCTTCTTTTTTTTTTTTTTTTTTGCCCTTTTGGTTTGGATAAGCTTTGCATAGTTGTACCTTTGTTATTCAGAAACATGCTGATTTTGCAATCACGGGAATGTTTTTGGCGAAGCGCTGTATTCATGCTACAGGTCTTTATTTTATATCTTAACCATTTTTTTCTGGGTGACATTCCATATTTGTTTGGTTCTTATTATTCTATTTTAATGTATTTTCAAGGATCTTGCTACTCAAGTCAGCGAGACTACTACGAAGTTCTTGGCGTTCCTGAAAATGCGAGCCAGGATGAGATAAAAAAGGCGTTTCATGCCGTGAGTATTTGAGCACTCAATATGCTTTTAAGTTGGGGAATTAATTTTAATCATGATCATAGGAAACCCTTGCTGTAATGTAAAATATAATGGCCTTGTTCTTTCTTTTCTGCCATCTTGCATTCACTATTAGCTGTTCTTTATGGGGTCAGTGGCTTAAGTCTTTTTTTTTTTTTTTTTTCGTTAGATCTTTAAAATAGGTGGGTTTAGTTTTTGGGTGAAAACTGTGTGGGTTATTTTTACTTTTAGGAATAGTTTTGCTTGTGGGATCCTTAATGGAATTTGAGAAGGTACACCAGAGATGCATCTAATTTTACTACTACTATGAATCTAACAGACCTTTTAGGCTGGCAGCGTTGCCAGATATTTTTCCACCACTTATGCCATTGGGAAATCATGTCTGCACCTGCTTTAATGTGATTATCCATCATCTAACAGACCTTTTATTTTTATGGTTATTGTCTAAGATGTTGGTATCCACGAAATTGTGCAGCTTGCCAAGAAGTATCATCCAGATGCAAATAATAATAATCCTTCTTCAAAGAGGAAATTTCAAGAGATAAGAGATGCCTATCAGGTTTGTAGTTTTGGTTGGATTGTGAAGTATAATCATTATTATTATTATTTTTATTTTATGATGCGATTTAGTCTGATAGTTGTACTTTCTCTGCCATCAGCATCATGATTTTTAACTTCTGCTCTTCCTACTAAAAATATAACTGATCTTGTTCCAACATGGTCCAACTAGCCCTAATTCTCTTTATGATGATAATTTTGCTCATTCTGGTATATTGCAGATTCTGCGAGATTCTAAGAAGAGGGCTCAGTATGACATGGTAACTACTCTTTTTATTCTTTCTCCCTCTCTTTTTTTTTTTTTTCCATTTACTTATGAATTCTTTCACTTCTAGTTTGTGATTCTGTAGTCATTAGGTATCTTTGGTCTGTCTTTAATATTGTTTGGTGTTTTTACAGGAGGCACTCTAACTTTTACATATTAAAGATTTCAAAACGTATGCATTTTGATTCTTGTGGCACACCAAAGGTTTTCAAACTGACTGAATCATTCTTTTTATCCTTATGATTAATGAAGGGGCGAAGTAGAGGCTCGGAGAATGTAGAATATAATACTGGTGGTACAGAGGGGTTTAGATATGCTAATCAAACTCATTTCTCTGATTCTTTCCATAAAATATTCTCTGAGGTACTACTCCTCTCCTGTTTTCATCTTAATGCAGTCTATTGTCCTAACCTGTTAATATTGAATTTAGAAGTCATTGATGGTTTGCAGATTTTTGAAGATGAGACTGAGCAATTTGCACCTGATATTCAGGTTAACCTTTTTGCTTCTGGTCACCAGTATCTGTATAAAACTGAGTCTTTACATTCCCAAGTTAAATATTTTTCCATGTTTTACTTGGAATTCCATAGGTGGAGGTGTTACTCTCTTTTTCTGAAGCTGCTAAAGGATGTACAAAACAAGTGTCTTTTGATGCATTTGTACCCTGTTATAATTGCTGTAAGTGAAACTATAAAATATCTTGGAATCATACCGTGTACATGAAATCAGCAACAGAAGGCCTCAATTGCATATATTAATCATTTCATTCATTGTTTCAAGTGTTATTTAGTTTCATTGTCATTAATGTTCGAGTTTCTTCATCCTTTTTCTATTGATGTAGATGGGCGTGGCTACCCAATAGATGCCAAAACAAGAGTCTGTCCCAGTTGCAGAGGCATAGGAAGAGTAAGTGCTTGGAAGATTTAATTGATGATGAATAGTGGATAAATCCTTCTGAAAGGGTTCACTTTGTGAAGACAATATCTTTGTTTGTTGTTGGAGAATTTGACCGGTTATCTATTTAAGTAGTCTTTCTAATGTTAATCTACTTTGAAACAGGTTACAATTCCTCCGTTTACGTCAACATGCAGCACTTGTAAAGGAACGGGACAAATAATTAAGGTCTGGTGTGAATTCGATTCAATATTCTCTTCTATGCATTCAGTTTCGGTAAGACTGTAACTGATATTAGTAATTTTCTGTTTCCCCTTCTGGTCCAGGAACACTGTATCTCATGTAGAGGATCAGGGGTGGTTAATGGCGTCATGGAAGTTCAAATGACAATTCCATCAGGTAAAGTTTTAATTCTCATTTTTTATAACACCATTAAGCTATATTGGGTGGCCAAAATGTAGGTTTGGGAAGGTTATGTAAAAAAAATTAACATAGATTAAAAGAGAATGTTGCAATTAGATTGGGTTGATTTTGAACTTTTTTTTTTTTTCATATAACTTGCTTTATGATTATTGTGAAAGTTGTATCTTGTATACTAAGGTTGCATAGGTAATACAACTATTGAAGATTATGAAACTGCATGCTAAATACTTGCTGCAAAACTTGTGAGTATCATGTTGAGAGTTTATATGGCTGCGCAATTAATTTGATGGTTTGATGAGATGTGTGCTATTTTGATTTGCCATATCAAACATTTAGTTAATTAGGAATGCAAATGAGCCAAGCTGAGTTTATTATCTTACCATTTATTGACAAAAATGTCTTGAAGTTTTATTATTGTTTTTCACTATCGAATTTTCTGCATTCATCTTTTTGATTCTTTCCCCTGTTCTTTTTCAATACATTAGGGGTGGACTCTGGAGATACAATTCGTGTTCCAAATGCGGGTAATGCTGCTGGACGAGGAAGCCAACCTGGGAACTTATACATTAAAATAAAGGCAACATCTTTTACACTTTTTTCCTTTACTTGGTTGGCTGTTTCATCATTTGATGTGGCCTACATCTATATTTGAAAATTAGATTATGAAAATGCTTGAACATGATTTAAGGTAGTCTTGCACATAAAATGGCATATTGGCAATAGAACTGAAAGTAATTGTTTGTTGGGATGCTTATTCTTTTTTACTTTCTAAACATTTTTTTTTCTGTTGATTAGGTAGCCAATGATCCTGTCTTTACTAGAGATCGTGCAGATGTTTATGTGGACTCTAATATCAGCTTTACGCAAGTGAGCTCTAAATCCTTTGTAAAGTGTTTGTTACACTTTTCTGGCTTACCTTCTGATTGAATCTATGCTTAAGGCCATGTTTAAGTTCTCTTCACTGCTTCATAATTAATTAACATCTTTATCTCTCTCTCTTTTTTTTTTTTTTTGTAATGGAAAATTACAGTTTAGTTTTGTTAATTACTGTCATCTTCTTGTACCATTCTTATAGCCTTTTACTTTTAGTGGACAGTTCATCTAATTTTTGTTTAAGTACCTGGTTATTTTCTTTTTAAAGTGAACTTCATCAAAATATTCACTTTTAGAGCTGTGACTGCATCTGACATTGACACTGTAGCATTAGCAGTGAATCAGAGTATGCAGATTTGGGAAGGATTTTAGAAGGTGTTTATCTTCTTTATTATTGCAGAATTAATATCATATATATAATTGTTAAATGACTGCATTGTTAACCACTTTTTGATCATTTAGTGGTAATTGGGGTTTCTAAGTTATGCTTTTGGAATCCCTTCGCTTCCTTTGGGCCAATATTGCAAATTCTTGGGTCCTTCGATACTGGAAAGATGCGTTTATGGTCCTTATGGATGACGTATTTTGTTTTTCCTTTAGTTTATACTTTAGATGAACAATACATGTGTTGTACCTTCCAAAGGGGATCCTCCTGATTAGACAGTTTCCACTGCTAATATAAGAGGGTCTCATTCTTGACCTTCTTTTCTTTGGCAATCTGGTAGAACTATTAGAAATAGGGTTCTTGTGAAGAACTTGAGTTTTTTTCCTAGGCGCCATACCCATCTACCTAGCTTCTTCATCCTGAATAAGTATACTGAAACAATAATGTTTGCATTTTAAGTCTTATAAACACATTCAAGTTTGAATTTCATACAGGCTATTCTTGGCGGAAAGGTTGATGTGCCTACTTTGTCAGGGAAGGTGCAAGTACAAGTAAAAGTTCTGTCCTATTTTCTTTTATACACATCTGTAAACATAATATTACTTTGCATTTTAACAGAAGGGAGATTTTTTTTGTGTTTTATATAGAGTTGAGTTTCTATTATGCTAACTAATTTTTGTTTGTGATTATGGCTGTAGCAGATACCAAAGGGGGTTCAGCATGGGCAACTGTTAGTCTTAAGAGGGAAAGGTATTGAATCTTATTTTGTCATGCTTAAGTTTCTCCCATCACTTAAATATGCTTCACCTATAAGTTCATGCAGGACTACCAAAGCCTGGTTTTCTTATACACCATGGTGATCAATATGTGCGCTTTCGTGTTAACTTCCCTAAGTAAGCTTCTTTTCGACTCTTGTTGCATTACTAAATATATTTATAAATGTAATATTTTGATATTTTATTAGTCACCATACTGCCCGAGGTGCTCACTTAACATACATTTGTTAATATGGATGAGTGTGATGCTTGGAGTGATTGTCTTCTGAGATTCCTTTTTTTGGCTTTCTTTTCTGAAATGTTATATATTCTGGATATACGAATAGAAATTATATTTTTGCTGAAGAGAAATGGGCTAACCAACAATTCCTTAGTTGTGTCTGGAACTTGAGATAGAGAAAATTTAACTTAATGGTTACTTGAGTATTTGATTATGTTAAGCAAGGGTGCCCATTTATGTTTTTCGCTGATCTTGAACTTGGATTTTGTTCTTGTTTGTTCCATTAGTTGACTCTTCATTACTGTAAACTTGGCTTAGAAGTCAGTTTTGTTTGTTGTGCTGTGAAAACGGAGGATTGGTACCTTGTGAAAATGGGATTTTGTTGCCATAAAAGTAATTTTCAATTTGCAAATATATATTTTTAGATACTTTTGTCTTAGTTGTATGAAAGTGTTTTCTGCCTCCTCTGTTGCGTCCCTATTTCCCTGGTTCTACTTTTCTTTATTGTGCATAAGCATAGCTACTAGATCTTTTTCCCATGGTTTATTTTCAATGGAAAGATATGGGGATTTTTGACGACTTGAACTTGTTATCTTCTGTATCAAATTGATCAGTTTTAGAGATACAAGAACTGTGTAATCTAGCAGTCATACGTAACTTTGACAGTTTGTGTTGGTAATTTAAATGTGGAAATGAGATCTTTCACTGTGATTACTTTTAGTACTTGGGATTGTGTTTTGTGTGGTTAGCCAGAAGAAATGAGCTATATCATTTGGAATTTATTTTTTCTTTTTTCTTTTTTTCTTTTTCTGGGTAGAGCCTTAAATGAACGCCAACGTGCTATATTGGAAGAATTTGCAGAAGAGGAAATTAATAATGAGAACAGCACCTCCGGTGAAGGAAATTGGTAAGTAGTTAATGTTTTCATGACATATTTCCTTATCCTTGTTATCAGATTACCTACATATAAGTCTAGGCATAGTAAAGTTGTATGTGGGATCCTTCCATAGAGCTTTTTGACATAATTTAGTACAAAAATATGTTTCCTGACTATACTGCTCAATGTTGGAGAAAAGAATGTGGGATAGTCCAGGCTGCATGTTTGTTGTCTGACATCTAGAGGGTAGTTTGTTGTGTTGGCCTTCTTTCATATCTCAGAAATATTCTTTCTCCACTAAAACAAGTGTGTTTTAACACTGATATTGAACTTTGTAAGTAAAGAACTAGGTTATTAAATTTGAATTGTAGACGGTCAAATTAGTATATGTATGAAGCAATTAACTTAATTCTGACTTTATAAGGTTGGTGCTTGATAGGAACCCACTTCAATATCTCACACAATTGGGCTAAGTAGTGGGTCTTATTGGGCTTGGATAGAACTCTCTTTGGAAAACCGGCTTGCCAAGAGAAGGTGCTCAAGCCTTTATAACCCACATGTCCACCCATTTCCCTTCCAATGTGGGATCCTAACACTGCCATAGTCGTTTTACTGTTTGTAATGAAGATCCTGAAATGGACAACAGGCTTTATCAGCAGCTATCTACTGGTTGAACTTTCAGGTGGCAGCAAATTGTTGAACGAGTATCAGGTCCCAAGTTTATGCTTGAGTTCTCTCTATTCTTGTTAATCGTCTTGTTCCTGAATAAAACAATGGGCTGAGCACAATTCAACGTAACTTTGATGGAGAGATATGTGACAACCATAATGAGATCTTGGGAGTGCCGCCTCCACCATTTTGAAGGATTTCAGCAAATCCAAGTCAACAGTTTAATTACACAGTCAAGTACTTTTGTCAACCCCATTCATTGGGAGCAACTCATTGCCTGTTTTGCTCTCTTTTTGGTTCTCTCTATAGTTTCAATATGTTGATATGTCATTTGTTGTAAAGAATAAATTTCCAGTTGTAGTGGTAAATTCAATTGAATTGTATCTGTTTCCAATTTTATTTCATATGCAATACATCGGCCATTGCAAATAAATGGACCCGCAATGGAAACGGTGATGAACATGTGATGAGAACTGGCCCATGGGCTTATACAGCTATAAGATACACAACATATGGAAACCATTTTGATTTGGTTGGGTTGTAAACCTTTTCAATATTTTCTTTGTTTTCTTTATTACCTAAATCTAAACGGCCTTTGCTTTGTTGTGGTAATTTGGGATTTTTCGTTAATGTATGTTAGGTTGGATTTTTCATGCCACCCGTGTCTTTCTTTGACCAAATACGAAGCTCGCTGCTTCCTCTTACCTGACGAGATGCATTATGTATAATATATGGCCATAACGTACCAATAATTGCTGTGCGGTTAGTAGTTGCGTTCAAAATTCTTTTAATATAAATCCTGCCCACACGAAAACTATAAATTTTTATTTTCTTTTGTCGAACGGCATTTCCTAGTCAATGGTGCGCGCGGGGGCTTTTGTCTGATAGTGTAAACCTTATTATAATTGAGCAAAGTTTGATGAGATGACATAATAAAAATTAGATACTTCTTAATTAAGGCAATCATGAGAAAGAATAAGTGATACTTAATTCTACTCTACTTCATATATCTAATAAATGTATTAATTGCCTTGTTATTCATATGGGCCTAACATATCATATTAAATATTATTATACATATATTATTTTTATATATTATTATGTAATAAAAGATAATTGGATTGAAAGTTTATTTTTAATTTAAAATCATCTTTTAACAAATAATGATGTATGAAAAATTATGTATAGAAATGATGTATGTATAATATTACTTTATCATATTGTCATATCAAACACAACTCTATGTTGGATAAAACCGGCATAACACTTATATTAGATTCATTTTTTCCCTTCATAACTATCTTAGATTAACTCAATGATTACCGGCCGCCCATATATTATTGAATTTGCTCCATATCAATCCATAAAAGTTCAAATCCGTCCCCATCCGTATTTAATCAAGCACTAAACCACGTGGTTGGATTAAACACAGTGCATGCGCGTATCTGAACAGCTTGTTGATACGTATGTTTTATTGAGAGATCATGTATGATAGGGACCAACAAATGCACAGACAAGATAAACGAATTGACATAAAGGGTTTTTTCTTCTCTTAAAGTCTCTAGCTTTTAAGTTAAAAAGAAGATTTGAAGTATTTAATATTGGCACGAACATGAATCTTTACCAGTAAAGATTTGGCTCATTTGCCAAAAAGATAATACAACTACAATTATAACTGCTATAAGTGTGAGTACGATTCATCATGGCTTAGAAACCGGAAGCATCTCTGTTTGAGGAGTTTGTTTCTCCTTTTTCGTGTGTTTAATTTCCCCGTAAAAGTATGAAACAAAGCCCCAAAGGGAGAGTGCGAGAGAAACACCCTTTTCTGCTTGAAACTTTTCTTGGTAGAAAATCACTGCCAGAATTTCTGTTACCGGAAGTAGAACAGCGATGATTATAGCTGATAACAAAGAAGACCCACAAAAAATCACACCAATTGCTCCTAAGAAAAAACATTGCCAGATTAATGCACTTCCCACCACCAGCACATAATACCGTGTTTCACCCAGCTCGAACTCTCTAGCTTCTCTTCCAATGACCTACAAAAATCAATCAACTTTCATGAATCTGGAAGTGCAAATATTAATTTGTTTATTTTTGTATAAAAATTCTGAAGTCGTCGTACTTAGAGGCACACGCATTAACCACTTGGCCAAGTGACCACAATGTTGAAATCTCATCTTTAATTTTTTTTAGAATTTCACAGGTATGTTGCCGAATGATTGAGGTTTAGAAAAGGGGAAATGATACACTTCACAAACTTTTCATAACAACATTGACTAAAAGTTCGTAATTCATTTCTGATAAATTTTTTTGTCTAATCAATTACGAACTATAACGTCACGATTGTGTGAAGAAAAATTTGTAAAATTGGGTTACAAACTAGTATTACCCTCAAAATAATTCTCCTTCCTTTACACCTCTAAAAAGACCTCCGCAGAATGCACCCTAGCATATGGGATGTCTTCCAGTCACTAGAACTAAAATTTACAGAGTGGCCACTTTGTTAGTGAGGCCCTGCTTCCAATCGTCGTGTTAACACAGGACACTATCTCCGTATGGATAAATCTAACCACTTTAAGAATTTCTCCTTCTTTTCTATTACATTTATTGCTGTTTTTTTTTTCAAGTTTTTGAATTGAATCCAATAGGGTTAAGGAGTTTTAATGTGGCAAAAACTAAAAACTAAGGGCCCGTTTGTTTTATTATTTTGAATATTTTATTTGAAAAGTGATTGTATTTGAGTTGGGTTGGATAGAATAGGTTTTTGAAAAATGTGTTTGAGATATTTTTTTTAATAGTATTATTTTCAAAATATTTAAAACCCTGATATTTTTTAAATTACCTAACCCCCCACAATAAAAGTTTGAAAACTTTCAAACTATCCCCAAGGCACCCAATCATCGTCGGCCGCCGGAAGCCGACGGTGGAACAGCTCATGGCCAGCCGGTTATGACTAGCTATTCACCGACATGGCCTTTTCTGACCAGATCTCTGGCCAAAAAAGGTCAAATCTGACCGGAAACGGTCAGATCTATTATGGTCGTTTTCGGCTAGATTTGACTATCTGGCCGTTAACGGCCATGTCTGTGGCCGTTAACGGCCACGGACCTGGCCGCTAATGGCCAGATCGCCAAATCTGGTTGGAAAAGGTCAGATCTGTTGTGGGGGTGTTTTTGTTAAAGTTTAAAACTTTTATTTTTTAAGTTTAAAAAATGGAAAAAATGTTTAATTTAATTAGAAAAAATATTTTGATTTGGTTAAGATATTGATATTTTGTAGAATAATAAAACAAATATATTTTATTTAGATTGAATAAGATATAGTTAGAACGGGTGAATAAAACAAACACATCCTAAAAATTTATTGACAGTGTTATAGTATGTTAAACAAAACAAAACAAAAGAAATCCTTGCCTGGTTTTGTTTACTCTATTAGCCAGGGCTGTGTCATGATGACTTTTGGTCGTAGTTCGTTGATTCGGCTGACAAATTTTTATTTTAAAAAATAAAATATTTCCTTAGACTCGGGTAGAGTAATACTTTCTCAAAGTGCTTAATTTTTTTTTTCTTATTAAATGATTTAATGAATAATTTAGTAATAATAAACTTAGTGCTTAATTTGATTAATTAAATGGTTTAGTTGAATAATTAATTAATAATGAACCTATAATTCTTAATTTGACTAGCAATTGTCATGCGTGTTAGCTTCACGTGGCACAGAAGTAGATGACAATATAAAATTATGCAGATAGATGATGATCTAAGCTAGAGATATGGAGAATTCAGAAGAGGGCAAAAGAGAAAGACAAATTACCTTGAAGTCATTATTGATTAGCATTCCC
>WYDK02000006.1:3656579-3673370 GCA_009867345.2 Toxicodendron radicans
ATTAAGTTTGGTTTCAAATATGAAAAAAAGCCATGGAGAAATTTAGAAATAAAACCAAATCAAAATCCGGTTTGAAGTGTGTACAGGAAGGCCCTGGAAATCTCCTTCACATGCATGGCATCCTTTTTTTGAGAAAATGCATCTCATCTTTGAGATCCACACTATACGATTTCCAGTCCACTGATTGTGCAGCTTTGTTGGTTGAGTCCTAAACTTTGTCAACAATTGGGGATCGACCGACACGCCCAATGCAAAATTTATCTTACACTTTCCATGGAAGAATAAAGTCAAAGTACAATAGAATTGCGTCAAGCAAGATTGATTCAATGGGTAAGAGTTCATTAGCATTTTGATTGTCCAGAGTTCAGTAATCTCTTCAACTGTCTCGTAGGTGTAAATTAAATGAACCCTGTGAACCTTTGTAAAAACCCATGTGCCAAGACAAACAAATAAAAAAAAGTACTATAGAATTCCTCGATAGTATTTAATAATCCAATCACAAATTAAAGTCTGGACTAGTCACTACCTGCCCGCCTGGCTTTGCTTTGGTGACAGGGCCCTTACTATTAAAGAATACACCTCATGCAAACCCAATACAAGCACATGCACAAAGAAAAAAAAAAAAAATTATCAAATCAAATTGGTCTAATCTAACCTATAAGTGATGTGTTACTTTTCAAGTTAATTCTTCTCAATAGAGTCATTTTATATCAACCTTATAAAGTTAATGTTAAATGGAGAAAGAAACTTACATAATTTTAGTAAAAAAAAATTAAAAAAATGCAGAAACCCTTTTCTGAGAACCTTTACCTAATTTTAGTAGTCTGTTTTCAAAACTTTTTAAATGCAATTCACAAATACTAAATAAATTAGATCACGTAATTACGGACCCACCCCCAAATCTTACAACTTAATTACTGATAGATGTAATTAAGTGAAGTTAAAATAAAAATCCACGTAATAATATTATTATTAATTAATTTTAATTATTGTATTTTGTTATTATTATACTAGTATTACTCTACTGCTTTCTCTCTGAGTGTTTAATAACTGAAACACCAAAGCGAAGTCGCAACAACGACAACAACCGCCGACCGCTCCCTTTTACTACCACTCGAAACAGATAATTACGACACACTATTAACTCGTGATCTCCTAATAATTTTTCTTTTTTCCTTTTTGTTAATGGCTTCGTGTCGTCGTTTTGCTCTCGCCGAGTTTTATTAGACAGAGATTAGTTTTTTGGTATTTTAACAGAAGATGCAAAGGCGGAGGAGAAGGGTGGTGGTGTTGCTGAGGAAGTTGATAACCTGCGCCATATGCGTAATAGCGTTGGTGGCTCTTCTGTCCGTACACACCCACGTTTTTCCTTCTTCTAAAGTTTCAGACTTCTCTGATCCTTACAAACTCCCAACCGTTACTCAGGTGTCTCTCTTTGTTTACTAGATCTCATTTCTCTATGCAAAAATGTTTTCTGATTCTCTTTTTATCTTTTTAAATAGAAAAAAACGTATTTCATTTTTGCATTTTCTAGTATTGATAGTGTGATTTGATTTGATTTATTTGTAAATTTTGTTTTATAAATTATTGTAGCATACAGAGCAAAGCTGGACTCAGGAGCTGGCTCCACCTCATTTGTTCAAAGTTCCGTTACCTTCCCGCAAGGTTTCGATACTAATATTTTGTTTTATAGATTCACTATTCAGGTCGTTATTAGAACGAATTTTTTTTTTTTTTAATAAAGAAAACAATTGGAGCAAATGAATTTGACATTGTTTCTTTTAGTTTGGGAAATGTTATGGGCATTGACGGTGTGGTTACTAGGATTGTATATAATTGATGCGAAGCAGTCATGCCTCTTTCATGTTTTCACTCCTTTAGACTTGACAGTTGGATGGTGCTAGTGGGAGTTCGAATGTTGGCAAGTTATGGAAGTCTCCGCCGAATCGCGATTACGTGCCATGTGTAGAGCCTAGTCCTAATTATACATGTAAGGAAGAGGTTTTAATTTGATTTGTCTTTTAAACAGCTACAATCCTGTGTGTTTTTTTACCAATTTACTTTTGTTTATCAGCTCCTGCACCGTCTCGTGGTTTTCTTCTGGTTCATACAAATGGTGGACTCAACCAGATGCGTGCTGGGGTTTGTATTTTTGTTCTTGTCTATGCGTGAATCTTACATTTTGTTTAATAGTTCCAAGTAAATATTCCAGGATCTAGAAAATTCTTTATACTGTGATTGGTGAATTGAGAATTTGTAAAAGAGACCACTTGGAATGTTATGGTGAAGAATTCTTTTTTAACCTATTATAAAAGCATATTTGGAGTTATTTATGATTTTTATTATATTTTGTTTTATTTTTCTCCTTTTGGAAATAAAATTACAGTGGTAAGAGTGTAGTAATGTATCTTATAATATTCTGTTGTGATTATTATGATTTTGTTTATTGAAGTCATGCATGTCATCCCTTCATTGTATTGAGAAGCTACTTATGATTAAATTGATGTTGTGGTAGTGATGATATGGTTGGATGTAAACTTGTTCCATCTTGTGGGGAAAACCCATTGCTAAAAGTGTGCCCTCAATTTGCTTATTCTTCTTCCCTTTCAAATGTAATGAGATGGAGTGTTGAAGTCTTCTCAATTTATATGAAGAGAGATATGGTCCATCTAGTTTCTTACTATGCTGTTAACCAGGTTTGAATTCAATAAGTTTTGAGTTGCTGAGTACAGTTTAAATTTTGAGTTACAGATCTGTGACATGGTAGCCGTAGCCCGTATCATAAACGCCACTCTTGTAGTTCCAGAGCTTGATAAACGATCATTTTGGCAAGATTCAAGGTTCCTCCCTGCTGTGTTTTGAAAAAAAGTTTGACTTTCTGTTGCTGTTTTAGTTTCATCACGATTGATACCATGGTTTGTTTTCTATTTCTCTGCAGCAACTTCTCTGATGTTTTTGATGAAGATTATTTCATTACTGCTTTAGCTAATGATGTAAAAGTCATAAAAAAGCTTCCCAAGGAATTCACTACAGCTACCAGAGCAGTTAAGCATTTCAGAAGCTGGTCTGGTATGGATTACTACCAGGATGAGATAGCTAGCTTGTGGGAGGATTATCAGGTGTGTTTCTCAAAAGGACTCAGTCTGATTCTGCTTAGTGGTTTTACAGTATTCTAGATGCAGTGATCTTGTTAAAAATATATTGTATAGGTTATTCGAGCTGCCAAATCTGATTCTCGCCTAGCAAATAATAATCTACCTCCAGATATTCAGACGCTCCGTTGCCGTGCTTGCTATGAAGCTCTCCGATTTGCTCCTCGAATTGAAGCAATGGGAAAAGTAAATAATTACTTTGAACTTTTTAGTCCATTTCTGGAGCAGCTATATTTCTGTTGTGACATATGCAATGACCACTTTTGAAATTTTTTTTTCATTGATGCTGTAGTTGTTGGTGGATCGAATGAGATCTTATGGTCGTTACATATCTCTACATCTTAGATATGAGAAGGACATGCTAGCCTTTAGTGGATGCACACATGATTTATCTCCCGTTGAAGCTGATGAACTAAGGACTATAAGGTCTGAGCTGTCCCTGTGGGATGATTTACAATGATCAATTGAATGCTTCTTCATTTGACGATGTGTCATTTTTTCTTTTAGTTTGATGACTGAGACTTATAATTTATATTACCACCATTTAAAAATTCTTAGAGAAAATACTGCCTACTGGAAAGTGAAGGACATTGATTCTGAGGAACAGAGATCCAAAGGTTATTGCCCCCTAACACCAAAGGAGGTTGGAATTTTTCTTACAGCTCTTGGGTACCCCTCAAACACCCCTATATATATTGCTGCTGGAGAGATATATGGGGGAGATTCTCGTATGGCTGATCTGCAATCCCGCTACCCCATATTAATGAACAAGGTATGGCTTGTATCTTTTGTTGCTTGATGCTTGTGTATAAGTTTCCCTTCCAAATAAATTTTTGTGGTGGTGTTTGATTTTGTTAAACCCTTGGAAGACCTTTAAGACGTTGGTGGTGAACATTGACCCTGTGACACCTTGCAACTGAAAAATTACTTTATGAAGAGTGTTGAATGTGCAACTGCTATACATGATCTGCACATTTGTGCATTCAAGATCATATCCAGATCATTAATAGTGAGTTTAAGTAATAGATCATGCAAGGGCCCAGATAATGAATATTGCTCAGTTATTTTACGAGGACCACTCAGAAATCAACTTCATTTATTGGCTACAAACGAAATAGAATTAAGTTGTGGTAATTGGGAGCTCAGAATCATACTTCCTCCAATTGCAGACAAACTTTCTTCTCTCTTTCACAAACACAGAATAAATTGAAGCAATAAAAAATAGTTTTATCTCTTATATTTTCATTTGTTGATTTCTGGGCGAAGCATTAAGAAGCTGAAGTCTTAAAATGTTGAATATTTTCAGTTGTTGGCTAGCATGTTGATTCATATACATGATTTCTTTGCAGGAAAAATTGGCATCTGTTGAGGAGCTTGAACCATTTATCAATCATGCATCTCAAATGGCTGCACTTGACTACATTGTATCTGTTGAAAGTGATGTATTTATTCCATCATACTCTGGAAACATGGCAAGGGCAGTTGAAGGTCATCGCCGTTTTTTGGGACACAGGAAAACTATTTCTCCTGACAGGTTAGGTATAGGGAGCATGTTAAAATAATTGAATTGCCATTCATGCGTTGCGTGTTGAAGTCTGTTTGTGTTTACTGTATCAGGAAAGCACTTGTTCGTCTGTTTGACAAAATTGAGAAGGGAACAATGAAAGAAGGCAAAAGTTTAGCGAATCGGATCATTGAATTTCACAGAAGACGGTATGTCATTAGTCCTTTTCATGAGAGCATTGATATTCTTTGATGTTTGGGTTGTTAATTAACTGGCTAGTTCTAGTTCCCTTAGGAGATTGCTTTGCATAAAACTGATTTTAAGGTGTTCTATGAAGATTGTCTTTCTAGGTGCTCTGTTGAGTTATCTACTATTTTATTTTTAACTTTTGGTCTCAATCTATCATATGTTGGATCAGTTGTGATTATGAGTAGCTGCTAAAAACAAAGCTTTGGAGTCTTATTTAGATGGTTTCCTTCTAGTCTAAGTTAATGTAGATTGCTCACTTGGTTTGCAAAATCAGGTGAAGACAATAATGAATATGATGATGTTTTTAATTGGAAAATTGGAAGAGATCCTTTATAATTTATATACGTGGAGCTAATCTGACCAGGGTGATGCCACACTTGTGATCCATAAGGTAAGTGCTCAGTGGTAGTGGAGCCATGCATCATTACATGGGACATGAGAATTATTCCGTAGAACAGTATGATGGATGTGCATACCATATAATAATCGACTATTGACGGGATTAAGATTTTATTTTCTTAAATCTCTAGAATTTATGGTATCATGAATAACTCATGCATTTTTCAGTATATTTATGTTTTTTGGTTTTGTTCTTGTGTTGGTCTTGCAGGCAAGGATCCCCACGAAAAAGAAAGGGCCCTATCTCGGGAACAAAGGGCATGGACAGGTTTCGCTCAGAAGAAGCTTTTTATGTAAATCCTTTGCCAGATTGTTTATGTCAGAAGGAACTTCCAAATGTTAACTCCTCATATTTTATCAAGTAGATTAGAGGCTCTTGCACAATTCCCTGCAACAAAGATCCCCTAGCCGGCTGGCTATTGGCACGGCTAATAGTTTATTGAAGATCTGCGAGCTGATTGTGCCATTTTAGAAGCTGGGGACGCGGAGTGTGTATATCGGGAGTTTAGATAGATTCTATATAATATATATATATATAGGTGAAATGGACAAGAGCATTAGAGTTCTGGGTAGGGATAGGATCATAAAAGACATGATTCCATTGAATCACAAAGGCAAATTTATATTCTTCGAGTTGGAGAAGTTGGCTAAGTTTCAAGAGAGGGATAAGGGATTCATGATGTAAAAATGCTTCAAGAAATAACATGCTCTTACACGATTATATAATTTTATTTGTAGTTATTGAATGCAACAACACTGAGATAGTTATTTCATTTTTTCCACTTAACTTGCAGTGGATGATGAGTTTTTCGTTTTCAAATTGGGCTTTTAGATCCATGAACAATAACGCCAAACAAATCTGGAGATCTGGAAATCGCTAAACATGAATGACTGATTTTTCATCATTATGATAGGATATGGACTTGGCAATGGGATACGACCCGAGCCCGTAACAAAAATTAAATGGGGTGTGTTGATTAATCCAATCCAATATAAGGAAATTTCGGGAAGTGATCCTAGTCATCAAAGATAGGATAACACAAATCACGCAATCCAATTATAGGCCCACACTTTCCAGTCTCTACATTCATAAACAAACATCCTTGGCATTCTTCGCTTCTGAAACTTAAAGAAGAAGAAAAATCAAGAGACAATGGGTGTCTCATTCCTCTCAACACTTCCTTCTCTGGTTCCCATTTTTTCTCTCAACACTTCCACTACCAATGCCACTACCAGATTCTCTGCACATGCAGTAAGTTACTGCATGTCTCTTTGTTTTTCGTGTTTGTGAATTCTGAATGTCTCATTTAAAATGGTTCTTCGTTTGTAAAACTTGAACTTGAGATAATGGTGTGTATGTTTTGTTCTAATAAGAGTAATCAGGGTGTCATTCGTTGTCATAAACTAGAGAATGATGTTGGCGAGAATGGTTTCCATAGAAGAGCTGTTCTCAAATGCTTTGGTGCTACCATTGGCATGGTGAGATCAATCTTTAATTTCTTTCCTCTCTTTATTTGCATTTTTTCCTTTTATTTATTGAATCACTAGAAAAGGAGGCGAGTATTGAATTTTATGCTTCTTATTGGCTCATCACTCATCATTTCATGCTCAACTTAACCCATTTGCATGATACTGAAAAACCGGAATACGTATTACTTGATGTATATTGGTAACATGACTGTAGTTCTAATTGCGCTATTTAAAAAAGTAGTCATCTACCAATTTCCGATTTGAGGTTTATACATCATCTTTTTAATTTGTAACTTAATAATTAAGATTGATGTGATGATGAGTTTCTGTCAGTTGTGGTCTCTCATTAGGTAATAGTAGCGAGCTCAGGATCATTAGTAGAAATGGCAAGTGCTGCTGATTTGATACAACGGAGACAGCGTTCCGAGTTTCTCTGTAAGTTCTAAACAGACCTCTTCCCTTGCTTAAACAAGTAGGAATCGGGTTAACCAAATTTACATCTCTTTCTTAACAGCTGATGTTAGGGGAACCCTCCTAACTGCTCTACAGGTTGGTTTATCGTTCATTCATGTCTAGTGAATTAGTCTTTGTATATATATGCAGGGACCTCATATAATGTGCATTAGATTCATCATTGTGTCAATGTGCATTGTTTTCACTTGTTTGTCTGTAACCATTTCAGGGGAAACAAGATCTTATTCCATCAATTTTGACTTTGGCACTGAATGATGCCATGACATATGATAAGGTCAGATAAAAGTCTATAACTATTTAAATTTCATCTGAATATGGTATAAATTCTTAGTTACGGATGAGGAAGGAGATAAACTGATGTAATGTTGTTAAGCTTGTAGACTACAAAATCTGGAGGTGCAAATGGATCCATACGGTTCAGGTATTTGCTATATGTAGCATTATTTCAAATAGTTTGCTAAGCTATTATTTGATCAAGCGCTTTGCCGTCTTAGAGGAACATTTGAATGGAACAAATTTGATATTATGCTTGTCATGATGATTTTATCAAATATCATATTTTTGATAAAATTTGGGTTTCATGAATTTTCAGTTGCTTTAGCAATCAAGCTTTCCCTTTCACTGCAGTAAAGCACTTCCTAAGTAGTTACCTTTTTTTCTTCTGCAATTTTCTTGCCTGAAGCTCAGAGATAAGCAGACCTGAAAATAAAGGGCTTTCTGCTGCTTTGAATTTAATAGAGGAAGCGAAGAAGGAGATAGATTCATATTCCAAGGGTGGACCAATATCCTTTGCAGATCTCATCCAATATGCAGGTTATAGATATTAGATGTTACCAAGTTTGAGTTGTGCACCATGTTATGATTGTTTACTTCGGTTTCTGTGGTGTGCTTAGAGAGAAGGCTACTGACTCTATTTTCTTCATTGAATGTAGCACAAAGTGCCCTTAAGGCTACTTTTCTGGCATCTGCTATCCGCAAATGTGGAGGGAATGAAGAGAAAGGGAGGTTATTATACACTGCATATGGTTCAAATGGACAGGTTAATTTGTTTTTTTGTATGTTGTTGTACATTTATTTTCAACATCATTCTTTATATTATTTCTAGTTCGTGTTAAATTTCTTGAAGTGGTGCAAGAGATTGGTAACTAAAAGAAAGAATGTCCTATCTAGTTCATGCAAAATTTTGTTACTCAAATCAGTTGCTTTATATAGATATGTTCGGCATAAGTTTGTGTTGACAGTCTTAGTAGAGTTACCAGTCACTAATGAAACTATGGTCACCTTTGGGCAGAAGATATTAAATAGTTATCAAATTTCCTGAACCACCTGATAGTCGAGTTTCTACTATGTCACTGTTGCTGAAATTACTCTTTCTCAATTTTTTATTTTATTTTTTTCCCTTCAGTTGCTTTGGAAGGGCATTTATGCAAAGCCATGGTTTCTCATTTGGTCTTAAAGCATAGACTCTTTATATTTTATTTCGCTTTCCTTGCTAGTAGTGGAAGTTTTATTATGTGTAATGTGTAAGCTGTTGTGCTACAGTGGGGCTTATTTGATAGGCAATTTGGGAGGACAGATACGCAGGAGCCAGATCCAGAGGGGAGGGTGCCCCAGTGGGAGAAAGCTTCTGTTCAGGAAATGAAAGATAAGTATTCAGCAATTGGCTTTGGTCCTCGTCAGGTAAATTCTCTGTTACAGACACAGTTGCTCCTTTTTTGTCGTGCATCATCATGAAATGGACTGAGGCAAACACCCCAGGAAGGCATCCTCTTAAGTAAAATGTGAACATATGATTTTGGTTCATTTTTTGCCTTGAATTCCTCTTAATATAATCATTAAAGAGACGAACTTGAAGGGCTGAAAATAACATTAATAATGCATTGGGTAGAGGAATTTCCTCACAACAGGATGACTATATCAGTATATCGTAGATGACATGCTGCACTCACTATTCTAAAAGTGTCATGATTAACATTCGCTCATCTGGCTCTTTGTAAATCCTCTGTTGGTTGGGCAGCTGGCTGTTATGTCTGCATTCTTGGGTCCTGATCAATCAGCAACAGAGGCCTTATTGGCGACTGATCCAGATGTTTCTCCATGGGTTCAGAAATACCAACGTAGCCGAGAAACAGTTTCTGAGACAGATTACGAGGTTAGTTTAATAATTTCTCGCTGCTTTTACGAGGTACTAGAGATGCCAACCTCCTCTCGATTGTGTCGCTCGAGACAAAATTTATGTTTTATGATGTATCTGTGCGATATTGCTGGATTGACTTTTAATACCTCGTCTCAATTGTGCCATTGATTATTTTACAGGTTGATCTGATAACAACTCTCACCAAATTAAGTAGCTTGGGCCAACAAATCAACTATGAGGCCTACACATATCCTGTTAAAAAAATTGAATTGAGCAAACTCAAATTGTAGACAAGCAAATGATGTTATCAAGGCAGAAGCACCAACTACGGCTAGTGCGTTATTTCATTCCAACAACAACTTTTTTGTTTCAGAGATATCCTTCTACAAGCTATCGATCCACATAACGAGTTGATTCTGTAGGTTATAAAACTTGAACTTCGAGATGTGTATGACTCTACAACTTACCATTGCAGAATTAAAGAATATATGATATCTTGTTCTAACTAGTTTTCCAGCCTGATTGGAAAATATAGAAAATATTAAGAGGATTGGTTAGTTATCTCTCGTCTTAACGTACCTGCTTATACAACCTGAGCAGGCCATTTAAAGAATGGCATTCCATTTTTTTGTTTTTTTGGCAAATTAAAGAATGGCATTCCATTAGGCCAACCAATTCAGATTCCCCACAACAATTAGATGCTAAGTGGTTTTGACTCGGTGAACCTATAGTCATATTAACACGGCCTTGTAGACAATTTCTCTGCAATTTAGGTGAACACCAATCTTATTCTCACCGGTCTCATTGGATGGTTACTATCCTCCCTTCTCCATCTCCATCTCCATTTCCTATCATATGCATATTTCTATATATCGTACTTGTAGCTGTGCATTATCTTCATTTGTGAATTTGCTTTAACTGAATTATTTGATGATTGGATCTTCTTTGGACTGATGAATTGATGGCCCAAGTAAAATGCTGTATTTTGAAGCCCAAATTAGCCTACCCGCAGGAGACTCGGTAATCACTACGGAGTTTCTGTCATTTTCAGTATTGACTACTTCCAGAATAAATTTCCCTCGAATTTTACAAAATGAAGGTTCAAATATAAATCAATAATTAATGTACTAATGAAAAACGAAAGAGGATCAAGATATTCACTTGAAAATTCACAACCTCTAACAAAAACTCATTTCTTTTTCAAATTTTGCATCTTCTATTTCCTCGTTCCATCAAGGCTAGCTGCAAGATCTCATATATCACCAACATTTGCGATTGCTGCTCCATGAATATTATCTCCCGCAATAAAAACAAATAATAATACAATCGTACAAGCTGGATCTAAGAGATATAAGATCGGGCCCAGGGATGAAGGGCCGCAATGGCTAGTTGGATCTAGGAGATATACGCTGAAGCCCACCCATGAAGGGCCTCAGTGGTTGAGGGATAATAACAGAGCCGTCTTCCTGCTGGTAATTCTCCAGCAAACAGATGATCATCCGCGGAACTGCGCAAGCTGTTGCATTTAATGTGTGAACAAACTGTGTTGGGCCTTTACCCTTCTTAGAATTCGTAGATGATGGTTGTGCAGGGCGATAACGAATTCCCAGTCGGCGGCTTTGGTAGTCTGTACAGTTTGATGCACTAGATATCTGCTCCATAAATACATATTTCAAAATATTAGACAGAAAAGGTTCATAGCCTTAAAAACTGATATATGTAAATCTCATGGAATTTGGATAAGAAATAAAATTATCTCATTGCAATACCTCACCATAACGTCCTAAACCTGGCATCCATGCCTCAACATCAAATTTACGATATGCAGGAGCACCCAAATCTTGGGTGGCCATATCCAAAGTTCTGGCAAGAAAGCGACAGCTATCATGATAACAAGAAGAAAAAATCATGCAAGCTTTCACAAAGATGGTTGATGAGAATCCCTACTTGTAGTGTAATCCTAGTGATGAGAAGAGATCTTCTTCAATTCCAATGAGCTCTTTATGGTATGAATTGCTGTCCTCTGGTTGGCATAAGATGAACATCTCCACTTTGCTGAACTGGTGTACTCGATAAAGACCCCTGCTCAGAAATACCATAAGATTACCATATAATAAAGAAACTTCTAATCAACATAAATTTAGTACATATTCAAGCAAGAATGTAGCAATCATAATGTAGACTACTTGTACTGAATCACAAAATCTCAAGACTTGAACACTGCAACTGGAGAAATGGGCATGTGCTTAGTGGTGCACAGGCTCAGTATAGGGCCAATTCAGTGCAAAAGAATGGCAATCAATGGACTTTGACCAGTTCCTACGAAACTGCAAAGATTTTTTTTTTTTCAATCTTAATATCTTTTAATATCATGACAAACAGGCTCAAACTAGAAACTTCACCTTTATAGAGAAGCTCATGAAGTGGAAGGTACAGTCTTAAACATGCAGTGGAAGGTTTACCGATGGGTAGTGATTAGATATATGGGGATTTAAATATGACGTAAGGACAGTATAACAGCCGCCACATCTAGAGTAGCACCCAGTTTTTGATAGTCCTGATAGTAAGAACCTTTAACATTTGTGGCTTCTGTAAGGGCATCCCTCTTTTATATTACATATAATATACAATCAATCGAGGCTGTACTTAATCTAGTGGACTTTACTAACAACTTTTGATTGCTTGAAATTATCCCATTTGTCGAAGGATTAAAGATCAGTGTGTTTCTTTTGGTCACACAAGTGTATCCGAAGTAATGAGAGAAGCCAAAACTGAAAGGGATTTGAAGATGGTTAAATAACTCAGAAATGAATATCACCTACTGAATTACCTTGTTGCTGTGCCTGCAGCACCTGCCTCAGTGCGGAAGCAATGAGAAAATGCCACATACTTCAAAGGCAAAGATGACTCAGCAATAATAGAATCCATATGAATTCCCCCGACAGGAATCTCTGCTGTGCCGATGAGGCATTGGTCACTACCGTCAATAGAATAGACCTGTTACATATTTGGAAAATTATCAAGAAATTTCTGCTCTTAAAAGTTTAAATATTCTATCTTCAGAGAGGACTTCACTAACTTAAGGCTCAAATCATCATATGGGTCATCTTGTAAAGTGACCAGCTCATGGTCAAAATGGTTCAAATGTTGAATTTTCCATAAACCCACAACAGAAAGAATATAATTAATAAGACAGAGGGCAAACATATTTTGTGACAAACACGCTTGGAAAGGTGGCATCTCTTTCTCAGAAAAGTGTACAGAAACAGAATATTGTACATACCTGTGTATTTGCCCCGCGAGGTTGGAAACCACATTTTTCAACAACAGAGGATCTTACAAGTTCAGGGGTTGTTAAAGGTGTAAACCCCCTTTTCATCACTTCTGAAAGCGTCCAATTGACAAGGGCCATCTCTAGCATAACAGCTTCATTCTTCAGGTAGTAGAATTTTGAGCCACTGACCTGTATTAACAATGAGAATACTAAAGCTTAAAAAGTGAAGCAAGTTCCCTTTTCATGCTAAACAGAAGTGAAAACTGCTAAGCTCTATCATTTGGGGTTAAAATCACAGGTTCAAACTTACAATAAAGTAATAAACTTTTCCAATTTCAGCAGGACCTGTAATAGTAATATGTAAATGCATGAGGACTGCACTGCAGTGACCAAATATAAAAGGACAATTCAAGTTTACAAGTCCATACTCTGCTAATGAAATTCAAGACAACGCTGAAGAATACCAGTGAGCCAACTTTAAGCTATTTATCTTGATTTACCAAGAAATAGTAATTTCAATTGCTTTTCCTTCCAATTGATGAACAATACAAGAAAATCCCATACTAAAAGATGGCAGTTTCTTACTCAAAAATAAAAATAAAATTGTGCTTAGCTAAGTGAGATTGTCATTAATGAGCTCCTATCATTAGGAACCTACAAGGTGGGTGAGAATCCAGAATTTGAAACCTCTCAATGTCCAATTAGACTCACGATACCAATAAAATATGCTTTAATACCAAGTATTAGACAGAAACAGTACCTCTGCAGCTGCATCAAACTCAAGGATATCCAGTTCTTTCCCAAGCTGCAGGTGATCCTTGACAGGGAAGTTCAACTCGCATGGGCTACCAACCTACAGGAGAACAAAGAAAAGTGAATTAAAGCTGTATGAACCTAGCTTTATCAACCTGTCATCAACAAATGATTACACACACAGAAGCACATACACAGAGACAGGGGACAATAGATCAGAACTGTAGTCTGAGAAAAATACAGAATTGAGATACCAATTTTCTTATTGTTGAACAATCCTCCCCTCCTATTGGCACATCTGGATGAGTCATATTTGGTATACATTGTGCTTCTTGCTGAAGCTCATCAGTGAGTTTAACCAGGTCTTCTTCCAAAACCATAAGTCCTTCCTTCAAATTCTTTCCTGAATGGAAATATAACGAAGGATGAGTAGACAATATGATACAAAAGGATGCTAAAAGCATGAAAATATACTCTGACCATACCTTCTTCTATGAGTTTTTGACGCTCAGACGGTTCAAGTTTTCCTTTCATCTTGTTTGCAACTGCATTCCTTTCTTCACGAAGCCGCTCAACTTCCTGCTATCTGTGAGTGACAATTAGATAAAACTGAGAAAGAAAGCAGTTCAAATTTCTGATTAGTGTTATTAATAAAATTTGTTATTACTTTTCAGTTTAAGCTCAAATCTAAAGACAAATTCTAGAAGTGGAGCTGAAAGCAATGCCAAGTTGAATTTAAGCTCAAACTACAAAAGAACTTCTTATTATGCGTAAAGTGAGGATATGGATTATCAATATTAATACATTTTCAATGATTTGTTGTCTTTTTACATGCATTTACATTTCATAATGCCTTAACTGAAAAAACAAAAAACACCTATTAGAACCTTAACTCAAATTGCATACATTTGGGTTTAGGATCGCATGGTACAGTCTTGAAGATTACAATTTTATTTCAGATTGTTCTTAAAATTCCGAGTGACTCTTGAAGCCAAATAAGTGTATGCTTTAAATTACATTCTGAAAGTGTACAGATAGTTTATAGTTCAAATACAAGTAACATAAAGCGCAGACAGAAATGCATAAGCATTAAGCAGTACAGGCGACATTTGATTAAAGAGAAACCTAACCTTCTGGACATTGAGCATTTTCTCATAAAGCTGAAGCACAAGCTCCAAATTAGCATTGGAATTCCTGTTTATTATATTGGCAGAAACAGCTTCCTTGTTATCTCTTATCCACTTGAAATCAATCGCCGCCTTCCATTGCGGCTTCACAACTAAACGAACTCCAAACAAACAAAATTAAATCAAAGTCAATTTTGAATAGTCAAATAAATAATAATATCAAGAACGATGCTCACCTTTGTTATCCGTGGTTTCGGCGGTTTGTAAGGCAGGGGAGGAAAGTGCTCTGGCGAGAAGTGGAAATGGAAATTTTTTAGAGTAACTATGGCGGGAAATTAAACCTAAGCTTAGGGTTTTGGAAATTGGCCTAAACATGAAGCGTGAAGAAGAAAGGGATGCAGGAATTGCAACAAGCTTCATTGTATGCATTGTAGTTGCCATGGTGCAGTATCGGCGTGACCTTCCGAGACCGCTACTTTCAGCTCTATTTATCTTTTATTTATTTATTAATTTATTTTTTGATGCTGTCATTTATATAAACAATTAAACAGCGCCGTTCCTTTTTGTTTTAAGAATACGGAACACCCATTGATTGCTTTGTTTATGCGGTTATACTTTCTCATTTCAACTAATGTATAACGAAACCTTTTATATTTAGATTTTACTTTTGTGATTTGCCCCCAACGTTACACTAGAATGGTTATTCCAAATTAAAAACTATTCCCCATGAGATGAAATTTTGTCAAATTGGACATGCCACCATACCAAAGTTTAGTTATGTCTCATGTTTGATCGCCTGCCTTTTCTAGGTGTGAAGTTGCATTTACATTCCCTCAAATCATACTGCAAGAAATGATATCATCACTCCCTCAAACCAAGATAATCTATACACTATATAAAAAATTTCAATACGAGGCATTACCAACTGAAAAAGACTGATCTTATTATTAGTTTTGATATATAATTCTACAGATACAGCGTGTTCCATTAAGTAGTCTGAAACCATGATACAGCAAGCAGTCCGCCGCAGGAAAAATATGATGGGTAAAAACCTTTATCTCGAGATGGTAAGCAATAACTTTTGTGTTGAGCAATACATCTCGGTGTTTAGACTTGAACTAGTTCTAATTGACAAGCCAAAATTTTTTATTAACTCATTCAATTTTAGAAAACATCTCTGAGAATTCACTTCTCAAACAAGAATTTTATCTATGGATTCAAAATCGCAACTTGGGTTTAACAGCAGGAAGCAAACGACATCCAGGCTCGCAAAAGAAGCACCATCTACAGAGGACCGGGGAAGGTGCCATTCTCCCTTTGCTCATTCCATTTGTCAATCTGAAAACCATACAAAATGTAAAGTTAGCCCAACGAGAAACATTCACATAATAACAAAGTCAGCAAAAGATAATATGGTAATACAAAACAGCATCAAATTCTAATCTAAGGAAATACTTAAAACTTAAGATTACAGCATTCCACAACAAAGCAGCCAGACAAAGAGAACTGCTATCTTCATGATGAAGTACAAAGTAAGTGGGAAAGAAAAGATTGAAAATAATATTAGTGATACGAAAAATAATTTGTTGTAGCTCTCCAGACCAGTAATAGTATGTACAATCAGTATCCACTGTCCATACTAAATTTTCATATGCAAGACAATCACATCGGCAGAGGTGAACAATGCTTTCCATTTTTGTTTTTCTTTTGAAGTGGATAGGACTTCTAAAAAGTAATGAACACAGTTTCTTGAAACAGAGGGCTTGAAAAAGCACTAAGAGTTCCTATAAAAAAAAGCTCTAAGAGTATAGCTTGGACAAAATGGAAAGTTTCTTGAAACAGAGGGTTAAAAAGCATTCAGATCAATGTAATCAATACCATTCCATACAAACTACATATTTTAGCAAAATCCAAAATGAATAACCCCCATATATAATGCCAAAACGATACCAGTCATGCAGCAGTACTGGGTAGTTCTGCCGATATCATGCGGTACAGGCTTCTACTTTAAGAATTTATCTCATTATTTTCACATCCAAATATACCAATCTTATATGTCTTGAATTATTTTGTAGGTACTTTCAATTAGAAATTAATTAGATATTATTTGTAATAATACTTGAAAATTAAAGTTAAAATTCCATTGAACACTGACAATAAGTTTGACCATATTAAGAGATATATCTTGTTTATGATACATGCATATTTCTCCAAACATCTGAATGGTTAAAAACATCTCAAAATACATTTGA
>WYDK02000006.1:3693508-3715096 GCA_009867345.2 Toxicodendron radicans
TTAATATTTTATATAAAATTATATTTATTATAAATATGTGCATATTAGATAATTTTATTAATGTGTTATGTTGTGCGTAAATTTTCGTAGAGAGTTCGCACAAGTCGGACACTGTTTGAGAAGCCGAGAGGATTGAAGCGAGCCGAATATAATTCTGCTCGAGGCATTATGATCGCCAAATAGGATCTCAATAGTTTGACAGCTCAACTCAGTCAAAGAGGCCGACAGATATGCAAGGTCGCCAGAATAAGTGAGCTCGATGGATAAAGAACAGTCAACATAAAGGATATAGCTCATCCCCTAAAAGTCGGGATAAAAATGGAATCAAAATCAAACTGATCGCCCAATATCCCTAAAATTTGAGGATATACTTCCTTTTGAATTTGCAATCCCGGATTGAGCAAGCTTACCTTGTAATTTGTAACACTATAAATACCCTTATTTTCTATGGAAAATGGGTTACAAATTTGATTCAATAAGAGAACAGTGGACGTAGACATTCATTGAAGAAGTTGAACCACTTTAAAAATCTTCTTGTTTTTAAGTCTATTACATTATTATTCATCATTTGTTGGTTATCCGTAATCACACATACACCCATTCTGATTCCAACAGGGTCAATCAGATCTCTCTGGTTGGTGCGAATTTTTGCATCAACATTTTGGCGTTAGAAGGAGGGCCAATCTGAAACAACAGTACGTTCAATTCAGCAACAAATCAACAAAAAAGATATGGCCCATACCAGAACATCCAGAAATCCAGAGGAAGAGCGTAATAACACGAATCCTATCCAACAAGAAGGCGATAGCCATTTACCACCAATCACCGAGACCTCTAGGGCTGGACCTTCCGACCTAGAACATGATGAGCTTATGAACATGATCAAATCTCTAACCAATGTAGTGCATGTTATGCAATAGGACATGGCTGGGATGAAGAGAGCACAAGAGGCAGAGCTTGACAGGCTAATATTCACTGAGCCAACCCTAACTCGGTGAAGTTAACAGTAAACTGATCGCTCAGGGTCTTCTGCACCCAAGAGGTCTTAGCGAGCTCCCGCTCACTTCACCAGGAGCTAGGCGCCTCACCATTCCAATAATGCGGGGAGGCGACCTAGGAAGCAAGTTATGGGCGAGATGATCCACCCATGAACACTCACTTCAAGCAACGAGGAGAAGATGAGGCGTGTGCAAGTTTTAACCCACGCTCAAGACAAGCCTGCCCTTCGGGCCATTGTAACAACTCTTGGAGAGCTGGTTTTAACCGACTCCGCGAGCAGGATAATACGTACGATCGTACCTATTATCCCAGCCATCAAGCTACAAAGTCGCGCACAGTCCTCTGATTCAGACAGTGGATCTCATGACTCATTTGGTCGAACAGAAAACCAACATAGCTCATAATCTTAATCCCTTAGCGAATGAGCTTGAACAAGTGCAAAAAATGTTAGACGACTTAAAAGCCCCTTAGGAGAATGCAAATGGGGCAGAATCAATTATAAGTTCGTCATCTCGAAGGAAATCCCCCAGGCGCCGCTTCCCTTGGGATTTAGGGTGCTAGAAATGAAGTATAATGGAGATTAGGAACCAAAAGAGCACCTCGATGCATTCAACGATTTCACGGAATTGCATCAGGCCTCTGATTTGGCGAAATGTCGGTGTTTTTCCATAACCTTGGTGGGAGACGTAAAAAGATGGTACAAGAGGTTAGCCGCGGACTCTATTCACTCCTGGCAACAGTTCACCTCGCTGTATCTACAGTAGTTTCAAGTGAGGCTACAGTTTTCGATGTCGTTCAGTTACTTGAACAATATTCGTCAAGAGAATAACGAATCTCTGACTTTGTATTTAAAGAGGTTTCAGAGTGAACAGACCAAGGTAGTCAACATTCCAGAAGAGTCAATTAAGACTTTGTTGGTTGCAAGGGTAACGCCGTAAACGAAATTTTGGAATGAGCTGCAGAAGGAAGATAATGTTAGTCTGACTCAATTCTATAACATGGCTGCAAGACATCAGCAAGTGGAGAGTTCACTAGTAGCTTTGAAAGGGGGCTCATTGGGCAGTAATACTAAGCAACGACAAGATCGCTCAGAGGACAAAAGAAGAGTCCAGGATCGGGTTGACAGGTCTCGGTTCAACAAGAGATCGAGACAAGAGTTTCGAGAAAGAGAGCCAATTGCTCGGTTCGCGGAGTATACCTTGCTAGTGGCCTCGATGTCCCACATTTACGAGGTGTCTAGCGAAGTAAGGAAAGCTCCTCGACCGGGAAAGATGAAAGCTTCATCGTTCAGGCGGGACCCTAAAAAATATTATTGGTTCATCGAGATATCGAGCACAATATGGATGAGTGTCGGAATCTAAAAGATGCAATTGAAGAGTTTATAAGGATGAGACACTTGAAAGACTTTGTGCAAAAGGAAAAAAAGCTAGAAAAGCCCACAGAGAATGAAAGGCAAAAGAGCCCGCCACCACCACCTCCCCCGGGCGGGTACAAAGAGAGAATGGTATACGATGTGCCTAATTCAATAGGTAATTCTAGGCATGCTCGCGAAAGAGATGCTCGAGAAGCTAGAACATGCTCGGTCCCTAGGATAATGTCCATCGGGGTCGTAGGAGGGAGGCCGCAAAAGAGGCCAACAGTCAACAATGAGGTGATAGGATTCACCAGGGAACACTACAACAAAAATGACATATAGTAACACTGGACGGTATCACTTTTCTGTAAAGTGTTACTATATACCTCCTATAGTAACACTTGCTGAAAAAATGTTACGATATATGTAACACATAATCTTTTTGTAACATATAATATGTCAATGATAGCTTTTTTTTTTTAAATGTTACAATTATATACCAACAGTAACTTTTCTAAAGTGTTACAGTAAATCATATATCATAGTAGCTTTTTAAAAGTGCTACCATTTAGAAAAAATATGGTAACACTTTTAGAGTGTTACCATATACCCAATTATTGCCGGGAAAAATAAATGAAATTCCCAGCATCATATTTGGAGGTTTTTTTGGTCATATATTTAATGATTTTGGGGCCAATTTTGTATTATAAGGGGTTTATTTTGTAACTTTTCATTCATATAAGGGGCAAAATGAAATATTTTACGAATGGTATAAAATGAATTCCCTAAATTGGTCCCTTTTTCATTCTCTCGTCTCTTACCCTTTTCGTTCTCCAGTCTCCACAGCCACAACGCCTTCTTCGTTCTTCCTTCTTCTCACTCTGGCCTCTTCTCCGTTTTATCCTTCTTCGTTCTCACCTGATTATTACACTACAACTTTGACTCTGTTCCTTCTTATTCTCACCTGACTGAGCTGCTCTGATTAGTTTTACTTTGTTCCTTCTTCTTTTCAGGTGATTGAGCAAAAAGTTCTGCGTTCTTGCGCTTCGTTTACCTCCTTCTCCGTCTCCACCACTCAACTCGCCATCGTCATTCTTCAGTCTCTTCAGGTTTATTATTTTCAGGTTTAATTAATAGTTTTTTTGTTTATTTATTAGTTTTGATCTAAGTTTGTTTGGGAAAATAATTATGATGCTTTTTGGATGGTGGGAAAATGTTGGGTAAGAAAACAAAAATTGTTTTTGTTTTTGGCAGATGATTAATTGTTGCTTTAATTTTTATGATAGTTTGTGAGTGATTTTTTGTCAATTAATTCCTTAATTCAGCCATAAATTTGACTGGTTTGATGTTGCTTATAGAGACAGTGCTATGCTAATTCTTTGATGAATTAACAATTAAGATTTATTTTTGTCATTAATTTATTAGATTTTATAATTAAGATTTATTTTTGTCATTAAGTTTCTGTTCGAGATAGACGATGATGAAGAAATGAGCATTCTCACTATCAAAATTTTGTACAGTAGGTTGACCTTCTTTCACTTATTAATTTCATTCGATGAAACATATGGCATAAGATATGCCAGCACTTGATTTGAGCTTGAGAAATTGCCTGTTGCAGTTGTTTTAATGCTTTCTGATAATTTAGGAAACCTTTAAACCAGAAATCGAAATTATCAACTGTCACTATCTCAATGTACTTTTGTGATGGCCTCTTCACGTTTTCACTTTGATTCACTATCTTTATCACCTGCAATTAATTGACGATATAGAACAACGTTAGGAATCATAAAGAGAGACACATATTGCCATTTAAGAAGAAAGAGAGTGCTAACAAGATATATAGTTTGAGTTATACACCTTATAATGGACTCTAATTAATTCCCCTTTTGGAGAAGAGAATTTAATTGATCTTTCACTGCAGAAGGCAACCTTGTGAGTGGAGATAAATAGGAGACCAGCTATATCTCAGGTATTTATCTAATTAAAATTGCATGTACACAAAGAAACGAAAATTTAGAAGTTTAAGTTTCTCTTTTAACAATTATGTGAATTACACCCTGCAAACTAGGAGAGGCAGAGAAAGCATTACATCATTACAAACAGTCAGGTTCCATTGTTGACCGTGAAGACATTGCCAAAGTTGAGGCTCTTCAAAAACACCTTAACAGATGCAATGAAGCTCGGAAATTAAAGGAATGGAGTGATTTGTTAAAGGGGACCCAATTTGCAATATCAGTTGGTGCTGATTCGGCTCCACAAGTAAGGTTCATATACGCCAAGCTTATATGTCTTAACGTGATTAGTTCCCTAGTATGCTTACGCTAAATAGTATTTTGCCCTTAATGCAGGTGTATGCTCTGCAAACTGAAGCCTTGTTAAGGCTCCAAAGACATCAAGAGGCATATTCCACCTACAAGAAGGGACCAAAATTTTTCATTGAATCATGTACCAAATTGTTTGGCCCTGCTGGTAGCACTTATATCTTGGTGATGAAGGCACAAGTTTACATTGCCACGGGCAGGTTTGTGGACATTTTTAATTTAACATAGTTGAGCCTTATTAATTTTGGTGTGGACAATTTGATGCCATCTACAAAGAGAAATCAACATTTTAATCCCAACTCAATTTGGTTTGTGTTATTGGTGAATAGGCTTGAAGATGTTTTGAAAGTAGCTCAGCATGCAGATTCAATTCAAGCTATGAGATGAGGAGGTGGGGCGAGTATTGTTTGAGGCACAAGCGCAGCTTAAAAAGCAACACAGCCAAGATGTTAAGGACATGAAATTTGGTTCAAATCTGGTTTTCGTATCTAGCAATGAACGGTTTAGACACTTTGTAACCTCACCTGGTTAGTTTTTTAACTAACAATTTGTTTAAAACTTGTCATGCATTCAAATTTAATGGGAAAATTTACCTCTGGTGTGAATAACACTGATGGCAGTGGTGCTATTCTGTAACAAGGCCAATCACAAGCAAGTATTACAGCTTATGGAACAAGTCTGCAAGAGATTCCCATCTGTCAACTTCCTCAAGGTGAAAATCAAAACTCAAATTAATGACCTAAAAAGACTTAAAGTTTAGAATATAAAATGAAAAATAAATCATAGATCAATGAATTATACTGGTACCTTGGCCATGGGCCTACTAATATATATGCTTTGGGAAAATCATTTTAGAAATCCCCACTTATATGGGGGTGATGTTGAGTAAATCTTTTATTGAATCTACAATATATTTGGAATGTCATATTTGTGAATATATGTAGGTGGAATTTAATATGTCTTTTCTATTAATGGTTTTGTAAGGTGTGACATAGTTTGGAAGGTGGCTTTTTGGCGTTGCACATTTCGAATTGGAATATGGTATATAAGGATGGTGGTTTTGGTTATACACAATGGAGAAGGATGATTAATGGAGACATTATTTAGAATTTTTTGGATGATTGGAAAGTATTAACTATTGTACATAGTTAATTTTCCAATCATGTAGGCATTAGATGTTATGGATGTAAACAATATATTAGATATATATGAACATTTTTTTGTATATGACAATTCACCATCAATGATATGTGTTTTTAAAAACTAATGTATAGTTTGTTTATAATTTGTGTTATTAAGTTAATTGTAACAACTTTTATATATGTTACAATAGATTCATTAGTAACACTTTCAGAATGTAACGGAAAACAAATTTATAACATTTATCAAACGTAATGAAAGTGTTACAGAAAACCAAATCATAACTTTTTTAGAAATATTACAGATTTGATATTTGTAGCTTTTATTGAATGTTACGGATTTGATATTCATAGCTTTCAATGAGGGTTACAAATTTGATATTCGTAGCTTTTTTAGACTGGTACAAAAAACTAAGCTGTAACAGTTTAAGAATGTTATGAAAACATTATTCGTAGCATTTGTACAACGTTACCGAAAATGAATCGTAACTCAAAATAATTACTACGGTATAGGAAACAATATCATTTTATTTCATTTTCGTAGCTAGTAAAATGTGTTACTAATGTCTTTTTTTTAGTAACATGGGTTGTAATATTATAGCAAAAAAAGCTACCATTTACCTACGGTAGCACTTTTCGCAAGCTATTGTAGGCCATTTTTCGCAAGGGTTTAGAATGCATGCTGGCAAAAGAGATGCTCTAGAAGCCAGAACAGGCTCGGTCCCTAGGATAATGTCCATTGGGGTCGTATGAGGGAGGCCGCAAAAAAGGTCAATGGTCAACAGTGAGGTGATAGGATTCACCAAGGAAGAGTGCGAGCAGTATCTCGGGTATGCTTGCGATGCAATAGTGATAACCACAATGATCGGAAACAGTCAAGTATTTCGTTTGATGATAGACAACAGGAGTGCAATAAATGTTTTGTTCCTAAGGGCATTCCGCGAGATGAAATTTATAGAGCGTCATTTGAAGTCGTGCACAATACCAATCTACGGTTTCACTGGTGATAGTTTGCTTCCTAAAGGGACAATCGACCTTCCAGTAACCATAGGGGAATGAGAGTGCATAAGAACGGAGATGCAGGAGTTTATTGTGGTTGACTGCCCAACAACCTACAACGAGATCTTAGGTAAACCATTCTTAGATGATTTTGAAGCAGTGGACTCAGTCCGCTACCGAGCTGTAAAGTTCCTGACTGATAATGGGATCAGAGTCCTTAGAGGTTCTATTGATGATGCCAAGAGTTGTTATAATAATGCTATGGCAGTGGCCATTAAATGGCCCATGATAAAGACGATGGTAATCATAAAAACTAGCCCTCACCTTGGGCCATTGGAGGACACTATTGATCCTCGTCTTCACAAGGAAGCCCCGTAGCGAGCTTTATTGAGGAGCTATAGGATATCTCAGTAAGTGAAGCTAACCATATCAGGGTGTTGAAGATTGGGAACAGGCTGAGTGAAGAGTTAGCAGGCAGTTTGGTTAGGTTTCTGAAAAAGAATCTTGATGTGTTCGCCTGGGTGCATGTGGACATGGTTGGGATTAACCCCGAGGTGATGTGTCACAGACTCAATATTTACCTTGAGGCAAAGCCAATCAGGCAAAAGAGGAGGTCGATGGATTTCGAGCGCTCTCAGGCGCTTAAAAAAGAAGTTGATAAGTTGTTAAACATCAATTTCATTAGGGAAGTGAGATATCCGAATTGGCTTGCCAATCTGGTGTTGGTGAAAAAGTCGAATGGCAAGTGACAGACTTGTGTCGACTTTATTGATCTCAACAAAGCCTACCCGAAAGACAACTTCCTACTACCTCGAACTGATCAGCTCGTTGATGCAACTGTCAGACACACATTACTAAGTTTTATGGATGCGTACTTGAGATACAACCATATCCCAATGTACTAGCCCGACGAAGAAAATACCTCTTATATAACTGACTGTGTGATTTATTGTTATAGGGTAATGCCCTTCGGGCTAAAAAATGCATGGGCGACCTATCAATGGTTGGTTAACATGATGTTCGTCGAGCAGATTGGCAAAACCATGGAAGTATACATCGATGACATGCTCGTCAAATCAAAAGAGGCATCAGATCACATTGGGCACCTAGTCAGAATGTTCGAAGTCCTCAGAAAGTACCGGATACGCTTAAACCCCATTAAAGTGCGCATTCGGTGTGAGTTCAGGTAAATTTCTAAGGTTCATGGTGAATCAACGAGGTGTCGAGGCTAACCCCGAAAAAATTCAAGCATTGATAAACATGAAGAGCCCAACAAAGATCAAACAGGTTCAAAGTTTGATAGGGCGAGTGACTGCCCTTAATAGATTCGTTTCAAAAGCAACGGACAAATGTTTGCCGTTCTTTGAGACACTCAAGGGAAATGAAAAGTTTGAATGGACCGAGGAATGTGAGAGAGCGTTCCAGGAGTTGAAGAAGCACCTCGGTCGACCTCTCTTGTTATCAAAATCAATTTTCGGCGAACCCCTTCTTCTGTATCTTGCGGTATCATTTTTCGCCATCAGTGCATCACTAATAAGAGAAGAGGTAGGGATTCAATGACCTATATACTATGTGAGTCGAAGATTGGTCAATGCTGAAACGAGGTACCCAGAAATGGAAAAGTTAGTTTTGGCTCTAATAGTGGTTTCAAGAAAGTTGCGGCCTTATTTCTAGGCGCACACAATCCACGTATTGACCAATTTTCCACTGAGGAAAGTGCTCCAAAAGCCTGAAGCATCGGACAGATTGATCCAGTGGTCGTTGGAGTTGAGCCAACACAACATCAAATATTTTCCAAGAACGACAATCAAGGGGCAAGCTCTTATTGATTTTATTTCTGAGTTCTCCTACCAGCCCGGAGAGGGAATGATACCTGTGGAGCCAAACAACGAAGAGACCATAACCTTGAAAATAACTGAGGCAAAGTTGAATTGGCAATAGAAGTTGTATGTATATGACTCCTCGAATGAAAATAGGGCAGGAGTCGGGCTGTTATTAGAAAGCCCAGAAGGAGTGAAGTTTCGGGCTATTGTAAAGTTTGAGTTCTCTGCTTCAAATAATGAGGCGGAATATGAGGCCCTTCTGGCGGGGATCGAGCTGGCAAAAGAAATGGTCGTGAAGTCGCTCATAATTTTAAGTGACTTGTAGCTCTTGGTAAATCAAGTAACGGGAGAGTATCAGGCCAAGGAAGAAAGAATGGTCGCCTATCTGCAGAGGGTAAAGCTTGAGTTGGAACCCTTCAAAAGTTACAAAGTTCAACAGATCCCAAAGGAATAGAATTCAGTGGCTGATGCCTTAGCTCGCTTGGCCTCCTCAATGAAGGATGAATCAGCGGACTCGATACTAGAGAGAATCCTCCAAAGGTCAAGTATCAGCCCGCTATATGAAGCGATGAAAATAGTCCGTCGATATAGCTGGATAGATCAAATTAAAACTTACCTAAAGGACGGGAAAGTGCCCGAAGATAAAAGTGAGGCACGTACATTGCGGCCAAAATCAGCATGATATGTCTTCATTAATGAACAGCTATATAAACGGGGATATGACACCCCACTGCTTAAATGTGTTGACAGAGAAGATACGAACTACATCCTTAGAGAGATTCATGAAGGAATATGCGGGAACCACTCAGGTGGGCGATCCCTTGCCTACAAAGTGTTGCGCCAAGATTATTATTGACCAACTGTGTATGAAGATGCAACAAATTTTGTCTGCAAATGTGACAGATGCCAGAGGTTCGTCGATATTCTGCGGGCACCACCACCAAGAACTCACTACTTTAATCAGTCCATGACCCTTTGCAGTCTGGGGAATGGACCTGGTGGGCCCGTTGCCCCAAGGAAAGGGCGCGGTCAAGTTTCTAGTGCTGGAAGTTGATTATTTCACCAAGTGGGTGGAAGTCGAGCCTTTAGCCATAGTAACTTCAAGCATAATGAAGGACTTCGTATACAAGAACATTATTTGTAGATTCAGGCTCCCTCACACTATCGTAACGGACAATGGGAAACAATTTGATAGTGAGGAGTTCGTCTCATTTTGTGAAGGGCTCGGCATAAAGAAGAGTTTCTCCGCTATTTATCGACCTTAGACAAATGGGCAGGTCGAAGTAGTTAATAAAGTGATTAAGCACACCCTAAAAAAGAAACTCGACACTTTAAAAGGAAGATGGTCAGATGATTTGTCAGAAGTTTTGTGGTCTTATAGAACTACGACGAGAATGTCGATTGGAGAAACCATGTTTTCGCTTGCTTATGGTTGCGAGGCGATGGCCCTGGTTGAAGTGGGGGTGAAAACTTTAAGAAGAGAAATGTTTGATGAGGATATTAACGATTCCCTTCTAAGACTAAGACTTGATTTGATAGATGAATATCGGGCAAAGTCACAAATAAGGCTCACATCTTACCAACAACGAGCTAAGCGATATGTCAACTCCAAAGTCAAGAATTGGGTGTTTGAGAAAGGGGATCTAGTACTAAGAAAAGTAGTGCTCGCAACAAAGGAGTCGAGCTAGAGGGTGCTCGACCCGAAGTGGGAAGGCCCATTCAGGATTTATGAGAAAATAAGGCCGAGGACTTTTCACCTTGAACACTTGAATGGAACAGTAGTTTTGCGAGTGTGGAATGTTGAGCACCTAAGAAGGTACTATCAGTGACCTCGTTTAAGTAGCTTTAATTTATTTTTGTAAATTTCCATTTCTCGTTTTGTAATCAGGCGGAGTCCGACTTTTATTTTCAATAAGAGGTATTATTCAGTACTTGTACTTTGTATAGTTGTACTTATTTTAAATTCGTGCGAAAGATCGAAGTCTGAGCTCGCTTGGCGAGATGGTATTAACCGTGCCAAAAGATGAGCCCATTGGGTTTAAAGCTCGATCCTAGAAATTTGTATCTTGAGAATTAACCGAGAAAAACACGCCGAGAAAAAATCGACTAAACTTAGCGAGCTAGACGTAAAACGGTTTCAACACAAGTTAAAAGTCGTCGCATGATTCAAGATCTTTTTCAACACTTGGAAATTTTTGGGGAAATCTCAAAGAAAATCCAAGTATTAAAACAGTCCGACTTCGAGGAGACACGACAATTCGATCATTACCAGAGAACATAACAGTTCGAAATGGAAAACACTTCATTGAATTAAAAATGATTGTTCATTACAAGCGAAAGAATAGTAAATACAAGAAACAAAAACTAAGCAGTTAGGGGAGCAACGCCCTCATCAATTTAATCGGGTAGAGAAGTGATAGCGGGGTTCACCGAGTTTTGCACTTCTACACCGCCATCAGTTTGGGCGAGATGAGATGAGGCAGCAGGATTCACATAAGTTTGCTCGTTGACAAAATCATCGTCCGCATCTTCCCCTGATTTGCTACTTTCAGAATTAAGCTCGTCAACTTCGGGCTCACTAGCTCCGCCCTCGTTGACTTCGGGTTCATTGTCCTCTATATACACAAAGGTACCCCCCCAAAGGCCTCGCATCGAAGCCGCTCAATTTCAATCTGATATTGTTTTGGGACGAATGATAAGTCTCTGTCGGGATCTGCCTCGAACATCATTGTAACGAGGTTTAGCGACGTCTCACAGAGGTCGATGCCGTAACTTCTTTTGGCCTCCCTAACAGTAGCCCTGAGGCGGACCACTTTGGCCTTTTTTCTCGTCGCATGCCTGTTTAATGTTAAAAAGGTCGTGAGATTGGTCGTTTAACCTCTTGTCCAACCAGACCGCGCACGACTCGGATTTTTTGAGATCGGCGACGAGTTTTTTATTTTTTGCCACAAGCCTCGCCATTTCAGCAGCGAGGCCATCCTTCTTAGTGACAACTTTATTTTTCGTAGCCTCAGAAGCTATGAATTTGTCCTAAAACTCCTTTCTTGCCTCCTCGCTGGTGTTTTCCGACTTAGCCAGCTCGGCTTTCAACTCCTTGATTTGAGCGTGCAGTTGGCGGACTTTGTCCCATGCCTTGTCTTTCGAGAGGAGGGCCATGTCAACAACTTTGGCGGGGTACTCCAAAACATGGAATTTGTCCTGGTAAAGATGGCTAAGCATACAGTGTGCCTGAAAAACAACAAAATTGCAAGTAAGAAACATGCAAAAGGGAAAAACCGAGACAATGGGCGGGGTCAATTAATAAGCTTTACCTTGCTCAAAGCCTTGGCCGTGCTGAAAAGCTGGTTATGGGCAGGCAGGGACTTGAACTCCTTAAAGAATGCATCGACTACGTAATCCTTAGTCACCATCGCCCCGAGGGGACCTTTTCAAGAAGGGAGAAGATGAGTGCATCCAGCTCCGATTCGTCAATGTCTTCCTGAGGGCGGGCTAAAGCTGACGCCCTTATTCCCTCCCTTTACCTTTGGGAGATTTGGAGCCTTTGCCTTTTGAGCTGGAAAACCATTCCAGCGCGCTCATTTTTCGCTGGCTCACTGATGGTTCTTTTGCTACTCTTTTCGAGCTTGGAGCACTAGAGTGCTTGCTTGTAGTCCGTTTCACCCTGGTAATTTCTTTAGCAGCAGGGGTCGCCAAGGCTGGGGGGGCGACCAAAGTAGTCGTCGGAGAAACATGGGTGGTCGCTGGAGCAGCGAAAGAGGTCACTGGAATAGTGGCGGAGATCGATACGGTTTTAGGGCCGATTTTAATCACCCCTACTGAGCTTTCACCTTTCTTCGAGGTCGATTTGTTCTCATAGTTAGAGGGCCTTATGGCAACTTTTGATCCTGCAAACATAGCTCGCAAGTTAGCAAAGTTCAAGCAGTAAAAAAAAAAAAAAAAAAAGGGAGCGAGCTGAAAACTTACTCCTCATTTTATAGGGGAGATGTAAGCTAGTGTGAATTTGGAAGTGGCAGGCAAAATCCATATGCCACCAAATTGGAGAGGTGGACAAGTTGGGCTACCTCACGTTGACTTTCAGAGAGGTCGTTGAAGCGAGCTAAACGAGAAGAGTCACAGTTTGAAGGGGGATTCTGGTCGCGGTTCGCTGAAACAATGAAAAAAAATAATATTGAAGGCGGGCTTACAAGCATTCCTCCTGAAGGTGCCATCAGCGCCGCAAGTGAAGAAAAAATAATCGGAGTCCTAATTATTTATTTTCCCTAGGATCACGGATAATCCCCTAAAGTTTTTTCTACCAGTCTTCGACAAATAAAAGGTGTTGTCTTGACCCTTTTTTAGTTTGTATAAAAAGGCGAGCTCATCGATTGTGAGGTCGCTAAGGTCGTATAACTTAAAGGCTATATATAGTCCTATTATTATGAGGTAGGAGTTCGCCGAAAGTTGGAGAGGGGCAACGTCGTAATAATCAACGACCCTCAAGAGAAAGGGATGAGGAGGAATGGAAAGCCCATATCTAAACAGGGTTTCAAAGATCGCGGACCATCCCTCCAGTGGCATTTTTCTCAAATGCCCCGTTCGAATCATAAGAGGGGTTGAAATAGAATATTGTTTTTGGATTTGGGCGAGGTCCTCCTCCGTAATCTAGGATGACGGTTCTTTTTTCAAAACGGTGGGGGCTTGCAGGGTGATGATGTCTATAGAATTGTCGGATTGATTGCTTGACCTCGCATTCGAGGTGGCCCCACCATCACCAAACAACTCGTTCATACTTGAACTACTGGAACTCGATGTCAACATGGGGACTAAGACACCGGAAACACGAATAAACAAGTGTAAATGTCGAGCCTAAAAGCCGAAAACGTAGACATTTGTACTCGGTCCAGGTGTTAAAAGAGCCTGACAACGAGCTCTGTGGGAGTTATCACTCTTATTTGGATTGAAACTTAGATTCCGATGACAGAATCCAGTCATTGAACGGTCATTTTCTGGTTGGTTTCTCGGGAAAGAAACCCAGAAAGGCCTTAAAAAACTAGTCCTACAGTACCAACTGCCTATTGGTACATAAAAATACAAACAACAATAGCAAGAGGAGAGGGAATAAACGACTTACCGGAGAGCTTGAAGACGTGGATGACCGGAAAAGTAGTCGGAAAGCTTGAGAAAATGCAGCAAGAGATCTTGTAAAGCTTGAGCAAGTGATGTAGTAAAAAAGAAAAAAACCAAATTGCCCCTATTTGTAGTGAACAAGGGCTTGAGCGGGAAGGAATCTTAGTCGTCGATTAGGCGAACAGATCCTAACCTTTCATCGTGGGGGCGATTTAGACCACTCAAACGAGACACGTGTCAGCAATCCGAGAAAAAATCGTAACTATCGAGTTTCATAATGATAACCGTTGAAACGAGGCGACATTCATGCACATGACCAGCTATTAACACAATCGAAACGGCGGCTGCATTAAATATGACAAGATAGCTCGACAATCATCGAGATAAACGATTTAAGATCCCGAGATAGCGGACTAATAGTGTTTGAAGCCCGACTGCGACCTCCAAACACTGAGGGATAGATGTTGTGCTAAAATTTTCGTAAAGAGTCCGCATAAGTCGGACACTGTTTGAGAAGCCGAGGGGATTAAAGCGAGGCGAATATAATTTTGCCCGACGCATTATGATCGCCAAATAGGATCTCAATAGTTTGACAGTTCAACTCAGTCAAAGAAGCTGACATATATGCAAAGTCGCTAGAATAAGTAAGCTCGTTGGATAAAGAATAGTCAGCATAAAGGATAGAGCTCATCCCCCAAAAGTCAGGATAAATATGGTATCAAAATCAAAATGATCGCTTAATCCTTAAAATTTAGGGATATATTTCCTTTTGAATTTGCAATCCTGGATTGGGCGGGCTTACCTTGTAATTTGTAATACTGTAAATACCCTCATTTTCTATGGAAAAAAGGGTTACACATTTGATTCAATAGGAGAATAGTGGACATAGGCATGCATTGAAGAAGCTGAACCACTTTAAAAATCCTCTTGTTCTTTAAGTTTATTACATTATTATTCATCCTTTGTTGTTTATCCGTAATCACGCACACACCCCTTCCGATTCCAACATGGTCAATCAGATCTCTCTGGTTGGTGCGAATTTTTGCATCAACATGTTCTTTAAAAAAAAATTCGTGTTTAGATTTAAATTACAAATCTATTATATAAATTGTGAAAAGTGGTAAAATAGACAACCTGTAAGATCATGGATAAATCATAAATACGGTACCCCAATCCCTAGTTAGTAAATATGTCACGCCCCATTCCGGGTAATCCTGACCGCATCGGATCTGGGCACACCATGGGGCTCAAATTCCCAAAATGAGGGTGAAATTTTTCCAAAAACCATTTGTAAAACTCTTTTCATAAAACACTTAAGTCACTTATACAACTCAAAACATTATTTAATTTTTATTTTCTTATGTTTTTTATAAAACAATTTACATAAACAATTGTATCAGAGTGCACCATCATGTACAAGCAACACTATGCCGATGAACATGCATCTATGAATCAACCGAAAGTGTGTAGCCTGCACCTCACGTATCTTGTATGCAACCTGAGGGGAAAACATTAAAACAGTGAGTTAGAAAACCTAATGAGTGGATAACACAATTATAATTGGAAATAACTTCAATCTTAAACTTGCATGAGAAAACCCTAACCATTTCCTTAGAGAAAACACACTTCCCTTATAATTTTCCGGACATGATAATTCATTAATTCACATTCACTCATGCCCAACGAAATAATCCACATCTTTGCACCATTTTTTGATGATCATGGATCATCACATTATTTTCATTTAATAAACAATACTCTTATCGACGTCTACCAAGCGTACATAATCCCCAATCCCCACCAGTCTATACCTACTGAATTTTCGTAAATACCACCCCAGTCAATACCCGTTGGATATTCATAACATTCAACACCAGTCTCTCTGGGCTCTACTTTAATCACTCCGGTAGAAGCCCTAAGTACAACAACCCGACTAGCCTCATCTGTCTTACGTTCGCTAGTGGGAGATCCTCCAACACTCTCAGGCATAGGCAGTACAACCCATATAATCACTTGTGGAAGATCCCCCAGCGCTCTCAAGCATAGGTAGATACAATCCACATAACCACTTGTGGAAGATCCCCTCAGCACTCTCAGGCATAGGTAGATGCAATCCACATACCCACTTGTGGAAGATCCCCTAGCACTCTCAAGCATAGGTAGATACATCCCTGGGTACTCATATAATCATGTTTGAAGCTCATCAGATGTACGTACTGTCCTGATAGGATACTGTCACGATAGGATACTGTCACCATGCGGTAGTACGGACCTCCTCAATCACAGTCTACTAGTCGTCACCTAGGGTGGTGAATGATACACCTCTGATGGTTGTCCTCACAACTCATATCGTCCAACCCAATTCACACATATAGAGAGATATATTTATACATACATGCTTATTCACACCATCATCAATATATGAAATATAATCCATTTTTAAAACCATGCAAAATGTGCTTTTTTATGTAAAATATCAATTTGGTCTCTCTCTAGAAAATATCATTTTACCCCCTAAACGTTTTTGTTATCATAAATCAGTCCCTAAACTTTTCTAGTCTTTCAATCTACCCCTAAAATTTTCCATTATTTCACCGAGGTCCATTAACTTTTAAAATCTTATAATTTACCCCCTGCCTCTGCTTAAATATCTGGAAAACTAACAAACTACCCCCTTGAGAATCCTTCCTCTAATTACAATTCAAATTAAACCCAAAACCCCATCTACAAAATTCTGGGAACTTATTAAATATGGATCAGTCCACTTATACCATTTAATCCACTAAATAAATAAATCAACCAACAGGCCAACAACTGATTGGGCCTTAATAATAATAATTGGCCCTTCTCAACAACAATTCCATTTTCTTCAATTTAAGCCCAACACCATTAAGCCCCCTTCCTTCAATTAAAAACTCATTAACTTCAAAGCCCAAGTAATTAAACCCATTAACTCAAAAATCCAACTAATTTCAATTAAACCATTAATTTCAAGACCCAACAAAACTTAAAGCTCTAGTCCATTATTCATCCATTTATGTAACAAAAACCGAATCAACAAAAAAATATGGGTCTTATTAATAAACTAAAAGGCCAGTCTATCCTATATAATGATTTCAATAATTCCTAACATTGTCAAACACACTATCACCAATTGATAAATTAACTTTAATTACATAAACTAATAGCAGTAAAAGTTCAACACTTAAAACTGTCCATTTTAATGTCTTTCTCCCTAACTCAATTCGATAATACGACCCACATATCAAACAAAATATAAGCACCCAAATATTATAAACTTGATAAATATCACACTAGCCTACATTCCAAGCTCTATTTAGCCAACAATGCAGCCCATATACACACAAAATCCAATCACCCTTTCAAGCATAAAATTGATCAAAAAACAATCCATAATTCACATAATTTCAGCTTACATTTCATGCAATAAATTTTCCACAATGTAGTCCATAATCACACATATCTTCAATATATATATAATTCAGCATGCATATCCATTAACCTACTACTTAGACAAAAAAACATGATTTAATTTCTCTATAACCGTGTATATCCATTCATCAAAAGAGGCAGCACACATATACCCAAAAACAATTTCAATCGAAAATGAAATTTTAAAAGCATACAATCTTTTATGCAATAGTATTTTCACTCCTGTAGTCTCCATGTCTAAAACTTCAATTTAAAAACCAAATTTCCAAGAATTCTAACAATAATAAACTAAAGGGTATCATGTGAACCTTAGTTCAATACAATTATTCTTCAATAAATTCCTGCATGTAAAGTCCATCACATTTACAAGGCATAACGAAATCAAATACTTTAATTCAGCACAAACTCTCACACCCAATGCAAACACCATTCCAAGCACACAAATCACAACTAAACACTTCTCAATATAGCCCAACCAAAACTCCTCAAATGTAGTCCAACCGAAAACATGCAGGGCGTTATTAAGCAAAACTATTCACTTGAGTCACAAATCAAACACCCCTCAATAAACAACAAAGCATGGAAAAGGCAATATTTAGCTAAATTCACAATTAACTCAAAAATTGCATTAAGACATTTAAATATAAATAAGAACTTAACATACAACATAAATTCAAGTTTTTCTCCTCAACACCCGAGCTCAGATCAGAGTGATCTGCTTTAAAATTTCTGCATCCTCCAATTTTACTCCATTTCTTCTCACTATTGCTCTCACTCTAACAACTCTTGACCAACACTTCTTTTTTTCCTCCTTTTTCTTTTCTTATTCTTTTCCTTCCCTCTTTCTCTTTTTTTCTCTCTTTTCTTTCTTTTCTTTCTCTCCTTTCTTCCTCTCTTCTTTTTATTCTCGGCTCTCTTCTTCTTCTCCATTGAATTGGGCAAAAATCTCCCTTTTTATAAAAGAAACTTTTTAAAATTCAAAACTTCCCCCACAATTTTAAGTAATTCTACAATGATCCTGCCACATCATATTTTCTTTGCAAAAAGGTCCAATTTTCTTCCCCTCGCCACATGCAAATCCCAATAGTTCAAATTATTTCGTTTTCACCCCATCACAACTTTGAAGAAAATGATAGAACAATCCCTCCTCACAAACAAAACCATAAAATAAATAAATAATTAAATAAGTAATTATAACAAAATTTAGAGTGAGATTCTACAACAACCCTCCAAACATAAAAAAACAAACTTAAATAAAACCCCATAAAATATGGGGTATTACAAAATATGGGTACAACAAAAAAAGGATACGGGAATTTTACGGGTATGATACGAAAAAAATTCGGTCATAAAATTCAGATACGAAAAAAATACGGTACAGGTATATATAGGTTTAATACGATACTTTGTCAATAATACGTTTTGAAAAATATGACAATATTAATCCTGGTTTTAGCATTTTTCATGGACCACCTGATTAAAATCAGTATGGTATTTTAAATGCAAAGTATTCAATTAACCAATAATCATTACAGCTAATAATATAACACAATATATAACGTCTGAGATTTAAATTATAGTTCAAGACTCAAACACAATATATAGTCAAGATTCAATTATAGTCTCAAATCAAACACATAACAAAATCAAAATTCGAAATCGAACTAGAGCTCCAAACAAATAAAATAAATAAATAACACAACCAAGATTCAAATTATAGTCTATAACAGAAACTCACAAAGTACATAAACAAACAATAGCAACTCAAAAAAAAAAAAAGCAAATCACCTCTTGTAACCTGATGGATTAAGGGGTTAAAAGACCAAGGGGTCTTGGTTCAAGTTGTAGTAAGGGTAAGGGCTAGCCACAATTATCAAAAAAAAAAAAAAAAAAAGAGAGACAAAAATACAGATTCGGGAATAATTCGTGAATTATATGGTTGAGACATATAATTTGCGTATAATACGGTTAGGCTGATAAAATACGGAAATTCGCGATTCCCATGATGAACCTATGGGTTTACTTATCTTCAATCCAATTTCCTAATGGGTTTACGACAATTCGCGAACCCAACCCAAATGAATCGGGCTAGATTCCATAAGTTTTGTTGCCATCCCTATATAAAAGCAAACGGCTTACTTTATAGAACTGAAAAAACATCATTTGCACAAAGCTATTTATTATTATAAGAAAAATATTACACTTACCGATTTGGTATATCGACTTCTCAAGCCGATTGACGTGGAGTGTGATGTGGAAAGTCCCTATCCTAACCACGCCGCATTTCACATCAATTGGCATGGGAAATTAGTATACAAAATGGGTAAGTATAGTCTTACCCTTATTATAATTATGGGAAGACTTCATTTGGTATAATGTATAAGGAATATATTTATTATCATAAGATTTAAAGGTGATTAATAATTTTCTGGTTAGCAGCTGGTCATGATAAAAAAAATAAGCTCAATATTTTTGTTATAAGCTACAAAAGCAAATGTTGCTAGCAAAAAGGTATTCTTGAAAATTCTTTAGATACCTTCAACTATAATTTTTTTTTTTTTTGTTATTTATTTTTGAAATATATAAAGTACATAAGTGACTTTTTTTATTAAAGAATAGATACTTAGTAGTGTTTTTCTATTATAATTAATTATGTATGGGATGAGATCTTTTTACTTAAATAGTTAAATTAGAGTACAAATTCATAGTCATGGATTTATTACAATCTACCGAATACAATATGGAAGTTGGGGGTGATTATTTTTATTGCCTTCTCATCAATTCTTAAACCATTGGATTGTAATTGGTCAACAATTAAAATTTTGTGTCAACAATTTAAGTAAAAAAATTAAGTTAAAATATCACATCCCATATGTTAATGCTAGGGATGAGCATGGGTAGCGAGTAGAACCGGAACATGAACCTACCCGTAATCAACCTTCGAAGAGTAGGATCTAGTTCTAATTTTTTGGAATTGATATTGTGCGGTTCCCGTTATGGTTCCTCCACTTTAGGAACTAGAACCGGAACCGGGAACCTAGGTCTAGGCACCCGAGTTATATTTTTAATTTTTATAAACTGGTAGGGGTGTCTGTAATTTTTAGGGATGTATTTGTCATTTTTTAAACTATCAAGAGTATAAGAAGTTTGCAGGATACCGGAGCCAAATTACGACCATACAGCCATACGGCCCATTCCCAATTACGACCTCATCGGCTAAAGAAAACCTTCACAATTCAATTGCCGCTTGTGATTTTTTAACCCTCTTGTGATTTCCTCTTCTGCTTTAGTTTTGATTTTGATAGTTTTGTTTTAGTTTGGATTTTTAAGTGCTTGTGTTGTTGGGTATTAGAGGAAGTGAACAAGTAGTTGAAATTGAATTGTTGGTGGTTGAATTGGAGAGTGGAAATGATGGGATTTGCTGGGAAAGATGAGTGGAGAGGGCTGTCGGCTTTTGGCTGTGTTGGACAGTGGGGTATTTGGGGATTTAGATTTAGGATTTTTAATTTTGGGCGTTAGATAAGGTTTTCTAAATTTGAAGCGGGGGTTTTTTTTTTTTTTTTTTTTGGTTCTTTATTGATTATTTACTTATTTTTTAAAATTGTTCTGACTGTTTTGCTTCTTTTTACTAGAAGATCTTGTATCTGTTTACCAATTCAAACTTTGTATGTGTTTACTAATTCAAACTTTGTATTTGATTACTAATTCAAATTTTGTAATCTTGTTTACTAGTTCAAACTTTATTTTTCAGATTGTGTTGTTGATATTTGGCAGCTTAGATTTTATAGGATTCATCTTACTTGTATTTAAATGTTGGTTGATCAATGAGAATAATGAATTAACTTTCCTATCTGAATATCTATTATGGTATCAGATCATTTTTTTTAAACAATAGTTGATCCTCCATTCTCTTCTTTCTCTCATCATGGCCAATCCCTCAGTCCAGACCACCATACACAACACCAATGAAACTCACAACACCTTTATCAGCATCAATGTTGCGGCTCAAACACCTCTCAAATTAACAGGCAACAATTATCTCTCCTGGAAGCTGTAATTTCAAAGTTTATTCATTGGCTATGATGTCACACCCTAATCCGGATAACCCTGACCCCGACGGATCTGGGTGGACCGAGGGCTTCGGATTCCTAAAATGGGGGTGAGATTTTTCGAAAACCATTTATAAATTCAAAATATAGTCTTTATTATAAAACAATTTACATAAAACTGTATCAGAGTGCAACTACCATGTACAATCATCATGCTAGTGAAAATGCATCTGCGAACCATTCGAAAGCGTGCCGTCTACGCCTCACGTACCTTGAATGCAAACCTGAAGGGAAAACACTAAAACAGTAAGCTAGAAAGCTCAGTGAGTGGAAAATACAATACAA
>WYDK02000006.1:3758190-3768515 GCA_009867345.2 Toxicodendron radicans
AAGAGACTTTCATGAAAATCAACTTAAGGTGTTTTCAAGATCAAGTTCATGCAGATAGAACACTCTTACCAATCTTCTCAACAACATCGTCAGTTTCTCTGAATCCTGCTGTATCAAGAAGTGTCACAGGTACACCACATACTGTTACACTGGCTTCAACAACATCTCGAGTTGTTCCGGCAATGTCTGTAACTATTGCTCTCTCAGTCTACACGCTAAAAATAAAACTTGGATTCACTATGGTGCTGTGAACTCTAGATATGTAAAAGAAAACAAATAAATAAAAGGGCAGAAACTACTTCAGCAAGTTATATAAAGTATATTATTTCTTTTGAATTCTTCTCCCATTCAAGTTATACCTACTTTCTATAATCAGATTCATAGAGACACTGCGGGCCAAATGAAAAGGAGAGAACAGTATCCAAATTAATTTCATTATAGTATTTCCAAAAGTTAATTGCCGAACAATAATACAGCATAATATATCCAAGGAAATATCAAAGGAGAAACAGACACTACTAAGATCCAATCATGTCTATTTTGAGAACAGGCAATCTCATATTCACTAATAATGTATACACTACCTGTGTAGGTCCTAACCGACATAAAACTAAGATTCTCATGTTGCAAAGCCATAATTTCATAAAAAAAGCAATAAAACTTGAAGATCTCCATTTTCTATTTCAAACTTCCTTCAATGTTATTGTGTATGCTACATAAACTTAATTCTCAAATTATCTCATATTTCCAAATACCAGCATAAAAGCCATACAGCCCATACTTCTGTACAGATGTTTCATAATGCAAATTTTACATGTCTGTTATGAACAGCCCTAACAGATAGGGCATCTCCATCAAAAACAAGACACAGTTACTTTACCCAAAGGCATTACTTGTGCACATTATGTGTCCAGGAAATCAAAATTAAGCAGCAAATGCCAAAACAAAAGTAAAATTATAACTCCACATATATTAATCAAGAAGACAAGTAATTCTCATGCCAAAAAGTAACTAGCTGCTAGCAAAGGGGAAAAGAAAAATCTTAATGCAACATACTTTGCTCCAAGCATTAAGAATGCTTGACTTCCCAACATTTGGACAGCCAACAATTGCTATCTGCAAGTATTTGAATAAAAAAGGTTGAGAAAACAGAAGCCTGTTAAAGAAGGCAACTAAATCTACAGTAACATACCTCAAATACACAGGCCATTTTATACTCTTTCTAAAGTAATATACATAAAGAGCCCCTCCATACAATAATGAAAATATTGTGTATTGAGCACAGTCCCAAAATCCCATACAACTATAAAACTTGTGCAGCACAATCACTTTTATTGTATAATAAGGTAATAAAGGGATCCAAAATATTTATCATGAGTTATGATGCCAAAATGTTGATTATAATCCATGATTATACCTGTAATCCAGCTTGCAGAAGCTTATCATAATTGGCAGTCTCCAGTGCATTTTCTACATCCTGTGACATGGCATGTATTTTATCCATGATCAATTTCAAATCTAGTGGAGGCATCTCATCATCAAAATCTAAACGAGCTTCAATCTCAGTAAGCAACTCAATGCACTGTGCTCTCAGTGATTTGACCAAAGAAGAAAAGCCTCCCTGCCAAAAGAAACAAAATATTAAGGGCTCATTATTCTGATGCCACTAAAAGCTAAGATAACTGGAATAGGAAATGAATTTACATTTCTGGCTGTCCCAGATTTTTAATGCACTAGAGTATGTCAACTAAGAAATAACTGCTATTGACATATAATTTCTGTAAAGGAAACATGCCTGGATTCCTGCCAAAGCTGCATCTGCAGCAGCCACAGATTTTGCAGAAACTAATTTTTCAACATTTTCAGCTTGAGATAAGTCTAAGCGGCCATTAAGAAAGGCACGGAGAGTGAACTCGCCTGAAATAGAAAACAAGGAAAGAAACTGAATGTGATTAAGCATGCAAGTATACAATAATTTCCCAAAACTTTCAGCTACAGATAGGTCTAAGCAGTCATTGAAGGGCAGTGAGGAAGAACTGGTCAGGAAGAGCAAACATAAGAAAAATGCATGTGATTGAACATGCAAGTACATACATTTTGCAACTCTGGATACGTATCCATATGTAGAAGGCACAAAATTTTTACATTATTGACAATCAAACACTGCTATAACAAGATTGTGCAACCACTACTTTTAGAGTGTATGACCTACTTAACACAGAGATACATAAAAGTCAGAACCAATAGCAATGTCTGTCCACTAAACACTCAAGTTCTACATTGGATAGTTAAAATCTGATCTACCAAATTTGAGGCTATTAACGTGGCCATTAGATTATATGTCCAGATCTAACTATCAATTTCTCATTCCTACCTATAATAACATCATCTTGACAGATGAGACATAAAAGATAATGCATTCTTTTGAACGTTCCAACAAAGGCACCAACATTATACTCTTCAAAACAGGAGAAGGCAGACACAATCCACAAAATTAAATACAGACACAATTAAGCTATTCAGGGGTGACGAAAAAACAAACCCAGATCTTACAGTTGGTTGATATAATCTGATAATGAATATGCATAATTATATTTTTTCTAAATAAAAAAGTGGTAAACCTGGCTCAGCAAGGCTAGCTCCAGCTTCTAAACAAGCTCTTAACACACGACGCAAGCATACTTCACTACCATGGCACTGAAGTTCAACCACATCTTCTCGAGTGTAAGATCTCGGAGCTAACATTGGTACAGCTAAAACCTAGAAAAATTAAGAGAACAAAAAGAAGAAAGAAAGTTCCCACTTAGCACAATCGCGTTCTAGTCCAGTGACAAGCACAAATACACAACAAAGGCAAAGCTCAAGCAACTAAAATTTACCAAACACAAATTATCCACTTTCATTCCAAGTTATATTGCTAAGAAACTCATTATCCAACATTCTAAATAACAATTGACTTCATAAAACAGTGAAACTGTTCGATATGTCAAATTATCTACAAATACTTTTTTTTTTTCTTTTAATACAGCTGAAAAATGATAAATTGACAAGAAAAGCCTCAAGTTTTTCTTCATATCACAAGCACGAACATGAACTACATCGGAGTGACTATTATTTCATATATTTTAATTTGTTAAAATTATTATTTTAATTTTTACTCTTTCATCATTATAATGTCAAATTCGTATATAATACCCAAAAAGAGCATCAATTGACAAGGTTCGCAACAACCAGAATGGACATAAAACATTTGAGTACCTCATCAACAACATCCCCTTGAGCATCTAAAACGACACCGTACTCAACAACATGAGTAGTGGGCCGCCAGGAAGTCTTCCTCTTCCTTTTCTTGAGGGGTCTAAACACTCGGCCAACGACATCGACGGCCTTGGGGCCCGACAGCCGTACAATCCCCACAGCGCCAGGTGGGCCACCCATGGAAGTGACAATTGCGGCAATAGTCCTGGAACTCTCAAACTTCTCCTGAGTCGCACCGTTAGCAGCAAGGAAGCGTTCGTCTGGTTTGAAAACTAGGGTGTTATGTTTCGGGGGGGTTGGGGTTTTGGGTTTAAGAGATGAGGAAATGCTAGTGGCAGTGGGTATTGAGAGTTTGTGTCTGCGGAAGAAAAGTGAAGCTAAGGAGAGTAGTGGCGGTGGTGGTTTGATGATCGAACGGAGGGAAGGGAGTAGAGCCATGAGTTGGTAAAACCACCCACTGCTAAAACATCATCTTAACAACGAACCATATTGCAAACGACTACATGAGGTTTTAAGTAGATGACATATCGTTCAGGTGTCTAATATTCAACCGACACCTCGTACAGTGAAGACAACTCAATTATGAACTAATAATTCACTTATTTACTTTAGAAAAATTAGTTGGCATATATGCCCATCAGACCGCAGACGTAATTAAAAGGTTACAAATAATTTGGGAGTTTTTTTTTTTTTTTTCTTTTTTATCGGAAAAGTAATTTTAAAATAAAATTATTAAATAGATTTGGCACAAGCCTGAATGAATATGGCTCACTTACTGTGCATCGTTCGTTGCTGATCAAGCCTGAACGAAGACAAAGAAAGAACCCTGCCCTCATACTCATCCGGAACCAAAAGCAATTTTCTATTTTCATAATATTTTTCCTTTTTCTTTTATTTCATGATATTTATCATAACTTTCCATATAAGTGATATACCTATTTTTCAATTCTTTGCGTATTATACAATATATATGTGTTTTCTCCCAACAACTATGTATTTGCGTTTCTTCTCTCAAACTTGTTCCGCTAGTTTGGGATTGGGAGAGCAGGATGACACAGCGTCTGCAACAGTAAGGAACATTTTGTCGTCGCCGATCAAGTTTGCGAAGTGGGATGCGTGAAGCTTGTCGATCACCACTGGACCAGGATTTGCCAAAACAAGCTGTGCAACAACACGGGGAAATTTTCTGGTAAGCCAATTTCACCAACTTCATACTGTCTAACTGTTGATATTTATGGGAACATATTATAAGTACCTGAACGTCTCTTTTCTGCAGACTCTTGTATAACTCTTCCAAGGCATGGATGCCGCTGGTGTCGATGTCAGTAACAGCTGAGAAAACAAAATCATAACAAATGAATTAAAGTGTAAACGATCACAGTGGGTTCTAAAGATAAAAGTAGACATTAAACTGCTTACGTGACATCTCAATTATCAAAGAGTGGATTCTTGGTTCGTTGGCTGCCTTTTTCTCTTCTTCTTCATCGGTTAACCATCTCAATATCCTGCAAAAACATCAATTTGAGCACTAGGTAACCTATTTCAATAAAATTAGTAGTTTTCTATCAAATCAGAAAAGGAAAATACAGAAACCATGTATTTATGTAAAAGATTAAGGAGCAATATTTTCACCTCTCCTTAATGTAATTAGAATTGGAAAAGTAAATTGCAGAATCAACTCTCACGATCAAGACCCCTGGAATCTTGGTTGCTTTTGGATATTGTTGTATGTTCCTGTACACACTTGTCCTTGGAACCTTTCCCAGAATTGTTGTTCGAGGCCTGGTAACTTGCAAAAGAATTTTAGCAAATGATATAGAGACCTGCCGTACAAACAAAATAATAATATAATTAGATTAATTTGATGCGTTATTTACATGAAAGTATAACTTAATATTTGAGTTGTTACCGCAATTAGTAGGCCTATCTCAACAGAGACAAAAACTACTCCGAAGAAGGTTCCCATACATGAAATAAAATCAAATTTATCAATCTTCCATATCAAAAATGCTGCCTGAATGTCGATTAGGCCAATCACAACTGATATAATGATGGCAGCCAGAATGGCATTTGGAGTGTATTTAAAAAGAGGTGTCATGAACTCCAAGGTTAGAAATACAACACAAGACATGACAATGTTAGAGACTGCAGTGTGACAGCCTGCCATGTAATTCACTGCTGACCGAGAAAATGAACCTGCAAGGAAATATTGAAGAGCTCAAAACAGAGAACTAATATTTCTCATATTCTGTATTATTCACAAAATGCTTCCCATGCTATTTGCAACCCAACCAGATGACCAAAGTCATATGGTTAGAGGACTCTTCTGTGCAAAGCAGAGCCATAAATTATGATTATTAGTAGAAACTTCCTTATTGTTATGCATGTATCTTTTTAGTATATAACTATCAGAATATGATAGTGGATTATCATTCACATTCATCATTTTTTTTTTTTTTGGTTCTAAGAGTTGATAGATTCATATGATATAATATGTGCTTCCTTCTCACCTGTGGCCACAAAGCAAGAAGTCAATGAGCCTACAATGTTCATTGCTCCTAGTGCTACCATTTCTCTGTTTCCATCCAGTTGATAGTCCTTCATGGAAGCAAATGTTCTTCCGATTGCTACAGCTTCCTAATAAACCCCACAAAAAAAGAAAACAGAAAACAATTAGAATTTAGATACAAAAGCAGATGATCAAATTCTTTGATAACTAGAGATTATAAGTTGTGATATTGTCTTACAGTCAATGCTATCGTGCCAGCCACCACACCAATCCTAAAACCTTTTATAAGATATTCACCATTGAAATATATTTCATCCACGGATGATGGGTTGATTCCCTTCTCTATATGTTTCACCTTCGGATATACATCAATGATATAGTTAACATTACTTACTAAATACCACTATATTTGCAACTATTATTAATATCATTGAACGATCTAGAAGATAAAAGTACTTACAGTTTGAACACCTTGTTTATCTGCACGGGTTATAAATACAAAAAATGTTGAGATAACAACAGAGATTAATGGGGCAATTGCTGGCACCCAGAAAAGATTTCTCTTCTTCTTTCCCTGTTTACCATATAACGTGAGAATTAGAAAATAATTGGAGCCTAGCTAAATAGTACAGGAAACCAGAGAAAAGAACTGCAGGCTCTTACGATGTACTTTGTAAAAAGAAGGAAAGTTAGAAAGCTTGCTCCAATAAGGATGGTCTGCCAGTTCCACTGCAAAATATTGTTATATAAGATTTAGTAACATTGGCTCAACATAAGCACTATATTGTACTACAGAGATTCTTGTTTCTTCATTGGGTTCCTGTTAAAAAAAAAGAGGTTGAAGAAACTGGAATTAGAGAAAAGCAGAAGCAGAGAGAAGGAAAAGTGTTTACTCCATGGTGGGCGGCTTTGAATACTGAGTTCATTACAGAGACAATATCAGATTTCTTTGTGAAGTTCTTGATGCCCAGAAAACCCTTAAGCTGTTGGAGGGCAATTGTAATTGCTGCTCCACCCATAAAACCGACTACGGCAGCATGGGATAGGAAGTCAATCAGGAAACCCAACCTAACAATATATGCAAACCGTCAAACTGAACCTTTTTGAGACTTGGAAAAACTTTTGGCATAAAAAAAGATGATAATAATAAACAAGAAAGTATAAATATTTTATTTGATTGATTTCTCTTAAACCTACACATGGAAGGATATTAAATACCTGAAAATTCCAAGGGTGGCTTGCGTAATCCCAGCAAAAAAAGTAGCAGTGAAAGCAAGGCGTCGATACTCAAATGCATTATTTTTGGGATCAATCTCATCCTGAAGCAGAGTCCCCAACAAGAGAGATACCACTGCCACTGGTCCTATAGCTATATCTCTTGAACTACCCATAAAGGCATAAACCAATGGTGGAACAAAACTGGAATCTGTGCAACTTAAAACAATACGATGAGCAACTTAACCAAAAATCCCAGAAGAAACACATATCAGGCAATACAATTACAAGAAACGCAAACTTACACAATCCATATTGTGGATCCAAGTTCGCAAGTTTCGCATACCCAATATCCTGTTTCATCAAGTAAAGTAAATTATTAAAATTGCATGATTATGCCTCCTTTTAGTTACATGTAAATTGAGTAGTAATATATACCTGAGGAATGCAGAGACTTGCAATGGTGAGGCCAGCAATAAGATCCCCTCTAAATTTAGTAAAATTATAATCTTTGGCCCATTCAATAATGGGAAAGACTGCCTGGATGCCTAGGAAGAATTTACGAGACCTTGGTTGGTTCTTGAAGTGACGCAGAGGATCGTCAGCTAAGAATGTTTCTTTAACAATTGCTCTGAATTCATCAAATAGGCTTTGCTTGGGGGGTATTTCTACCTTGTGAAAGTATACCTCATCCTGTGAGTGAGCCTGAGAAGATGATATCGTTTTGATATCCACATGTTTTGTTTCAACCTCTTCAGTTGAAGGATCCATGGAAAACAAGGAGTACTGTAATTCACTGAACAATTGTGATGCAGAGGAAAAATCAGGTCACAAACAGATAAATAAGGCAGTGATGATATGACTCCATATAAGCAATTAATCAAGCAAACAGCGATTATTTATCTGTCACATGAAATGTGGCTATGAATCCTATTAACTTCCAAGTTTTGAAATTCAAAAACACACCATTTTCAAAAGGGTAAAACTTCTTGGTATAGTTTTGTTGAGCTAAAACTACACTTGTTAAATAGGTCATTCTTCTGGTTGTATGAACTGTCAAACATGTTTCATGTTTAATTTGTATTAATCTAGATTGGTTTCAACTTTCATATATTATTAGAGCCATGACAAGGGGAACAAATTAAAAGAGAAACAATGCAAGGAAACAAAGAAAGTAACGAATAAAAACTATGCCCAGTTCAGGAAAGAGGAGACTTTGATAACGACGTTAAGACGAATGCCTTGTTTTTACCAGTATTCTTTTGGTGTTTAGTATATAAAATCCAAACAATTAGTTTCCAGTATCGATCATGAAGTCGATGGCCTTTTGGAACCCTAACAATCAACTTGACTAAATACCAAACATTTACGTACGTCTTCTTCTTTATTTAGTGTATTCATAGCAAACTGTATCTTCTCTACCACCCCATAGTAGATTCCACCTACATTGTTTGTTTTAATTAATGGAAGTTATTTTACAACTTAATTATAAAATATTAAACTCAATAACGAAGACTCAATCAGCCTACAATCATTACACAGAAGACTGCATACGAATGAACCAAAACAAAACACCCAAAGTTGAAGTTGAAATATACTCTTTCAAAAATCGCATCATTTTAAGAGAGAATAAAGCTAAGCACTAAAATCCAAGTAGTTCACTACTCACTAAATTCAATGAATGTTATTGCAACCCCACAATCTAAAAATTCAATAATACTAAACGTAAATCATTTTTCATACATCATTACGTGACAAAAGATGATTGGGTAAAAGTTTAATTTTTAATTTAAAATCAATTAATCATCTTTTGTCACATAATGATGTATAAAAATAATATATGTGTAGTATTACCACTAACAAGGTTTTTACTTCTCAATAATCACTGTGTCAAAATCATTAAACAAGGAAAAAATGACAAGAAAATATACAATAATGTATTCTATGTGCATAAACCTGCAAATCTTTTCTTTTATGTTGAATATATAGATATATATATATTTGCGTGTGTAAGAACCGAAAATAGCTACCGTGAATTATACCAAATTTGGAAAGAGAATGAAACAGTAAATATGATGAATTTGACTTTTTGTGTTGACTCTTCCATTAATTTTTTATTGCATCACTTAATAAAGATTTTATTGTACGTCCAACATTATTGATTTGAAAATAAGGAAGCAATTGCATAATGGGCAATACTAGGCCCAATGCCACACACCTCAATTTCACAATTTTTTCCTCACAACTGCGACGTATTAACTTGTAATTGATCATACGAAAAAATTCATCAAAAACGAATTACAAATTAGAAAAAATTTATGAAATTAGATTATTAATCTACCTTTTTCCATACATAATTGGGCCAACTACGGAGCCCAAATTCTTGAATTCAATGATCACGTGACGTGATACAGCATGAATCCAACCAAATCCATTTAGGGAGAGTTTAGTTGGATAATGCATCCAATTAAGAATCTCGTTAACCAAATACATTCGTTACGCTTACGCTACATGCACCATTACTATTATTTTAAGAGGAAATAACTTATTATCATCCAAACTATAGCAATATTTCAAGTTTTCACCCCATTATCATTTATTTTAAATTCTCACCCTTAACCCTTTTGACTTTTGATTTTTTTACAATAGAAAAATTGGATGATCATGTAAAAACCCAAAAATGCCCCCATAGTTATTAAATATACCCAGAATAACATTGAAGTGCAAAATAACTAAATTAAGTCAAAATATGTAAAACTGTATAATTCTTTAAAATGTTTTTTTTCCCTTTTATTATGCATTAGGCTGCTGATACAAAAATATTTTATCAATATAAATTATGCTTGAATCACTTTTTGAATTTTATTGTTCTACTGTAATTTTCATATTTAATAACTGTGGAGGCTCTAATCACAATAAATTATGCTTAAATCACTTTTTAAATTAGTCAATGTTATTCTGGGTATATTTAATAACTGTGGGGGTATTTTCAGGTTTTTACATGATCATCCAATTTTTTTATTATAAAAAAATCAAAAGTTTAATTACCCAAAAAAAAATTAAAAATCAAAAGTTTAAGGGTATGAATTTAAAATAAATGATAGTAGATGGTGGGAACTTGAAATAATGCTATAGTTTGGGTGGGAATAAGCTATTCCCTCTGATTTTAAATCAGCCCTGAATGAATGTGGCCTTGTTTGCATCTGCATTCATTACAGTTCAGCTTTAAACATCAAAAGCAACTTCTTTTTATTGCGGGGTGGCCCTCTTACCTCATCAATAGCTTTTTTAGTGCACATGTCTTCCTTCCCATATTTCTGTTTCTTTTTAAACCTTAAGAAAA
>WYDK02000006.1:3825087-3835536 GCA_009867345.2 Toxicodendron radicans
TTAATAAATAAACGTGTTAATGTTCTAATTAAAGATAAATTATCGAGATAATCTTTTAATACCTCGAACCAAACGCATCATAGGTTATCTCATCATCAACTTTAGACCTGGCAAAACGGGTGGGTCACCTACGGGTCCATCCGTACCCGAGTACAACGGGCGGGTATGGGTTAATATATTTTGGACCCGTGGGCGTTAGACCCGTACCCGAACCGCCCGTTTTTTTGTTGGTAAACAGGGTGATGCCCGCGGGTACCCGCTCAAAATTAAAAAAATAATTGAAATATATAAATTGATAGGACGCCTCCAAATAATAAAAAAAAAAGTCTAAATTGAATGTCCAAATCCAAAGTTTTGTATGTATGAGAATGTGCTTGCGATATTGATGGATCCCACATTCACCTAACAAGCAATGTTGGGATGATGGTATTGGTAAGTGCCGTGTCAATACTGAATTGTGATTATAAAAGGTTGTAAGTGTGTGATACTTTTTGTGAGGTGAAAACGTGAAAGCGAGTTTTGAGGTTGACTTGGATGGTTAAACTGGTTAATTGTAATTATCACTATTCTTTAAGTGATTTGGTAACATCATTATTAACTTTTTTTTTATTATATATATTTTAATTAATCTTTCATAACCCTTAAATTAATAATCGATAAGTTGACTATCCTCAATAACAATTAAGATGTATCAAATTTAAAATCACTTGAATAATACATCAAAAAGTTTTAATTGAATACTTAACAACCTAAAACTGATTCATTATTATATAATTTTCAGAGAAGGATATTGAAATATAAAATGATAATACCATTAAATCTACAAACATATATGAGAGAAATCAGAGAGTTACAAAAAGAATTTCACACTTCCTATTTTCTTCTTCTTCTTCTTTGTTTCATACACAAAAACTACATGATTGATGAGAAAAGAAAAGAAAAATTAAATAAAAGCAATCGTTAGCCTGTATATCCAAGCAGCTATGAAATCAAATCCTCAACATAACAAATCTCAGGACAATCTAGTATTAGCGACTACTCCATACAATTAATTGCCCTTATAATCCCAATTTCGCATCAGCTTGCACCTTTTCTTCACACTCTGCTGATGAAACCTTGGAAGAATGGGTCTTCTTCTTGGATACCCAGAAGAAACATCCACTCGGGGTTTCGTTTTCATCCCCGACTACATCATTTACGGCATTCTGTTTCTCCATTTTCTTCATTTTCTCCTTGTGCAAAGCTCGCATGGCGTAAGCTTCTGCTAGACTGATTCCTGCTAGACCAACTCCAGACATTGCCAGGAACACTCAAGAAAATACAACCCCCCCTCTTAACTTGGAACAACACTTGAACAAACTTGAACGTGTAGAAGAAGATTTGATTTGATGATGAAGTAAGAAGATCAGGAGAGTTTCAATTTATAGGCTTCTGCACGCCAATAAAAGTCAGAGAAATAAAGTGGGGACAGGAAACGAATTCTCTTATGGCTGCGTTGTTCGCCAAGTTGTGAATTGGACTTGCGAACTTTCATGTGTTGGGTGGCGGAGAAGTCGCGCTTCCTTCCAACGTGTTAAGAAGTACATACGTCAGCCCATATGTGTCAAAGGTTGGGATGGGCCATAGTGTACGTAAGCAAAGACGTGACAGACTTAAATATATTATTATAAGGTCCAATAAAATATAAAAATGACATTTAGATCCTTGTCAAATGTCAGTCAGTAATTGTTTGAATTTCTTTTTTAAAAAACTGTTCAATTTTTTATTTTTTTTTTTATAATTAACAAATTTGTTAAACTTTTAACGGAATCGTCAGTTAACATGTGTTTATTTTTTATTTTTATAATTCTGTTAATTTTTAATGAACTTATATAAAATAAAATTGGGAGTATTTTAGACTTTTACAAAAGAAAATTTAAACAAATTGGTGATTTACGGATTCTACTTAACGTAACGTTAACTGCCTATTTAAACTAAACCTGTGGAACCAAAATGAACTTAACTCCTGATATGTACCTACGGTACGTAAGCACAGTTTGGGCGACCACCAATTGTTTGGGGAAATGCCCATTACGTGGACCGAACTGACAGGCTGAGTTGAGTTGACTACTGTTGAGTTTATGGGTCTGTGATGAATAATAGATCTTCTTTTTATGAGTTTAATATTCACGGATAAGTGTGTGTCAGTCTAAGTCGTTGTCATCATAAAAGGCCTCCGCTAGATCTGTACTTGACGCTCTCATTTGACATGGCCAAGACTATGATCAAGAGTTAAGCAGCTTCTTATGGATGTAAATGAAGAAGAAATTCGAGTTTGAAGGTGTCAAAGTGTGCAAGCTATTCGAGTTTGAAGTTGTCAAAGTGTGCAAGCTATTCGATTCTCTGGCTTTATACTCTGCATCTTCCATGATTAAGAAAGATAATTGTCATATAAATCAAAAACTAATTTCATTAGCAACAAGATTTTTGCTAATTAACCCAACAAAGCGATTATAATAAAAGCTGAAAGATCAAATTGAGATTTCAAGGATTCAATGGACCAATTGAGATTAAAACAAACGTTAAAACCCAGTCAACCAGCTTACTGCTATTTTAACCAAATATTAGTAAAATACACTCATCTCATAACTTATTACTTTGTTTTTTTAAGCTGATACCAGTTGTATTGTAACAATCACAATTGAGTAGAATTCACCCTTACAATTAGTTTTCAAGTATGAAAAATGTTCGCGTGATTATTAACTTATACATCAAGCAATTCTTAGTGATGCGTTACATAATCAGAGCTTAATTATACTACAGATACTTTGAACCTAGACACTTTCAACTCGGGCAGAAATTGCCAATAAAATTAACCTTCATTATCCTGTTGCTCTACTTCTTTCCCAGAATAATCCGTAGACGACACTTCTGAATGAACTTTCTTAAATTTCCATAGGAAACAACCAGTACTAGAATTTTTGTCTTGTGAATCAACCCCTTCAATCTTGCCTCTTTCTTCTTTCTTCATTTTCTCCTTTTGCATCTTTCTTAGCACATATGCCTCGGCAAGACAATACCCGGGAGACGCCATCGATTGGGAGTATTTGAGATACCTAAATTATGTGGATTGGAATTATGAAATGTGATTTGTGTTAGTGTGATGTGTTTGAAAGGGCTAATTAATTTATAGGGGTTTGTATATACTTGGGGAGAAAGCAAGTAATTGGCTGAGTTATTAGTACTAGCGTCAAGAGGCATCAGGGCGTGTTCGTTGACGTTTCTGTAGGGGCGGCTTTGGTGTTTTATATGCTGACAAAAAGCGAAGTGGGGACATCAACAAGTGGTCCTTCTTGTAGATTGCTATGTCAAGCTTGATGACCAAGTTATTACTATTTGCTAAATGTGATTGAATTAAATTATATTATTTATATCCCTGAAATGAGACCAATTCCATGGTAGGCTGTTTATTTTGGCATGGTAAAAAATAATAATCATATCTCATAAGAAATCTTTATTAATTGTCTTTATTCTTGTATGGTGAGCAGCAGCTAATTATATTAAAGCATTTCACCAGGGAGATGTCCTTGCGTGAAGCATACGAAAATATGACCTGAGTCAAACTCTTACATCAACGTCTACCTTTTCGGTCATGAAAAGGTTGATAATATAAAATCATCTATAAAAATTTTTTGAGCCTCCTGGAAGCCTCTAGTATACTTTGTTTATGCCCAAATGAACTGACTCTGATATATTCTTCGCCGCCAGGACCGAATCCGCTACCTGGAACAGTGACAATGTGTGTTTTCTCAAGAATTTCCGCGAATACATCCCAAGAACTCAAGCCCGGAAAATGCACCCATGCGTAAGGGGCGTTCTTCCCACCGTAAACCTTCAACCCAAGTGATTGAAATGCATCAACGATTATCTTGGCATTGTCCTTGTAGTAGTCAACTACACTGCTCAAAGCCTGAAACAAATTCAACAACAGGGAAGAAGTAATTATCTCCAGCGCCATATGAAATTATCAGTAGCAATGATTAAATTTGGATTTTTATATCCCAACTTTATAAGTATAATATATACTATTCTATGATTATATGTTAAGAGAGGTTTGAGGACACCATTTTTTTCTGTAGAAAAAATGATATAAATTTTGCATAATTAGATTAAGTGAATTCAATACAAGTTATATAACTGATACAAATTGATGGTATCACAAGTCAAATTTAATGTCATATATGCATAAGTCTAAGAACATCAAAATTTTAAGTATAAAGTATGACTCTTCAACCTACCACTTTTTTTGTTAATTACTGTTAATTAATGTTCCCTACAATTTGAACCAACTCAACACTCGAAGTTAATTCCAGTGACTTTTCACAAGACAAGACATGAATTGTAAAAGGAGTTTGATCAGCTAGACCAGGGCCGTCTCAAGGAAAGGGGAGGCATAAGGTGAAATTTTTTAATTTACGCCTTCTTATGCTTAATAAAAAAAAATTCACTCAAATTTTATATATGAGAATTTATAAAATATACTAGCATTTTATTATTAAGAAAAGGGTATCCTATAAAATTTGATTAAAACTATAGGCAAATTATTATATATTAGTTTGTTATATATAAAATATCTTTAGGTTTTTATACTAATAAGTACACGTATGAAAATTATTAAGTGCGGCGCCATGAAATTTTTTAACACTTGCATTAGAGAATAACTATATTAATCTTGTGTATAGTATTGAAATAATATTATAAAGGAAAAACTAAAAAGAAGAAAATATAATTTTTCTTTCTATTATTTTTCGTTATGAGAATGAAAAGTCAGAATTTAAAAAAAGAAAGAGTTTAAAGAAAATTTAATTTAGATTTAATAAAAAAATTTATGTCCAACTCATAATATTTTTTATGAAAGGAAGAATATAAATAAAGAAAAATTTGATCATCAATTTCAATATTATTTAATAATATAAGGAAACAAATAATATTAAATAGGCCTTATTTTAAAGAAATTAAATATAATTATAAAAAAAAAAAAAAAAAAAAAAAAAAAGGATTGAATACGAAGAATATGAGGCCTTGACTCAAGGGAGGCCCTAGGCAATTGCCTTAGTTGCCTAGCCCTTGAGCCGGCACTGAGCTACCTGGTAGCCTTCTGGAGAAAGGCATGCTAGTCCTCCAGCCTGTGAAATATTTGAAGCACCATTGAAGCAAGTGCACACAATGCGGTCAAAGTCCTTTATGACTGGATATCCATTAGAGTAACAAAGCTCTTCAGGAACCACTGTCCAACCAAGGCGGACACCCGTGAAACCAGCGAATTTGGAGAAAGACGAAATTTCGATGGCTACCTATATTGTCATATAATAAAGGCCAAGTTTATTATCAGAAAAAAAAAATTTGCATCAAAAAAACTATTTCTTATAGACGGACCTCTCGGGCTCCAGGAATTTCAAATATTGATCTGGGGCTTGAATCTGTTATATAAGCAGAATATGCAGAGTCATAAATTATTATTGATCCATTCGCCTTTGCAAACTCCACTAGTTGTTTTAATTGCTGCCAAGATGCAGCATGACCAGTTGGATTGTTTGGAGAACAAAAGAAAATGATATCTGTTCTCGGAGTAGTTGATAAGTCGGGAAAAAAACTATTCTCAGGTCCACATTTCATGTACGCAATTTTCCTGTATTTCCCAGTTTCTTGTTGGAACTTGCCAGCTTGACCAACAATAACACTAGAATCTATATATGCCTGTTCCAAACACATAGTCCATTAACATGGTCCAAAAGTTTCAATCAAATTCAATATAAATATCAATATCATGATAACTGCTTAGTGCCTGCTTAAGTTTCCCGGAAAATCAGAGTAATGCAATGAATTCAAATAATCTAGAAAACTATTAAAGATTAAAGATGTGGTCAATTATCTCAAAAGAAGTTTAGCACACAAACCAAAGGGTCCTCAAATATTACCGGAAATATTGGGTCCTGAACAGCCACTGTTACATTGGATCCAAGAAGCATCTGTTGAGAGCAAATGCGTAAGTCATCAGGTTTGTAACATAATTCAGCAGAAACCGAGTTAAATAAAAAGAAAAAACGAATTACAAAATATGCTGCAGAACCTAAGTTCTCACACCTGGAGGCGAGAAATATCACACTGAGCACCATCTGATACAAATATTTCTTCACCTTTTATGCCCATATCTTTGTAAAGTTTTTCTGCAATTGCCATTCTTAATGCCTACAAATTAAAAGGGGGAAAGAAGTTTCAGTTTCTTAAATGAACAGGAAAAAGCTGATGGAAACTATATAAACTATATTCATGCAAGCAGAAAAGAGCCCAGGGGATGAAAACATCTACTTTACAAGGATCAATCTATCGTTTTCCCATTTATTCTGTTATGATAACTTTTCTGTAAAACAAAATTATATTAATTCTTTAAATGTAATATTATGCTTACGAGTCCAGACTCTGGTAAGAACACTTGATTAACTTGTGTCAACACAAGCAAGTTCTCAGGCTATTATAACTGTGAATAAAAATTTGGAAACTGTTAACGAGGGAAAATAAATTGTTATTTTTATTTTTCTTGACCAGGAAGTCATTTTATTTCCACATACTACAATGGTTATACCAGCAAGATCATCAAGGTGATGCATTTGTAATATAGTAACACTTAAAACATGTTGTCGATAGCACTCTTGATCCTGTTTTTCCCATTTTACATCTTGTGACAAACGATGTATTTGTAGCAAACAAATGTTATTGTTGTTGCTATTCATTTGCTTTATCCCTAGCTAGCTATTTGATTTTCTTATGATATTAATGATTTCTATAGTAATCCATAAAAATGAAGCTTCATGAAGATTTGACCAGTCAGGACTATGCACTACCCACAACTTGACAAAAGTGGAAAGTTAAATGCTTACAAACATCAGTATTCAGCAAATGAAAGTGTTTTGTATACTGATGCATACAAACATCAGTATTCTCGATTTCTAGATCTAATAAATGCCCCTGTAAACTTGTTAGGGTCGCAACAGAAATATGTTGGGGAGCATATCCGCATGAAGCTTTACCAAACGAATCAATAATAGGTTTAGCATGTGAAACAGAAGATATCCGCTAGACACAGGATCCAGAAAGAAATTAATTAATGCTTTAGCTATATATTTTGTTCATATATATAGAGTTGTGATTCAGCCATTCAGGTATTAAAAACATTTATTACGGTTTGCACCTCAAACAGTGCACGGCTTGGAGGGTGGTTGGTGTCTGTGTCAGTTTTTCTCTTAAAAAAAAGACCAAAAAATATTGTCAATTTGAATGCTATTCTAATTAATATTCACAAATATATAGAAGCACCTAATTAAGTGTAATATACCATGTTGCCTTGCTCAGCTCCATACCCTTTGTAACCCTGAACTGTTGATAGAGCAAGTGCATGCTGCAAAACAGAAATCAGAAATTATGCTAAGGAAAAGCAGAAGTTACTATAACCAAGCAATCTCTAAAGCTCAGAAAAAATGTTAAGCAGCTAATTAATTTTCAATGATAACCCAAGAGAGCAGTCATCCGGAACACCAATCGGAGAAGAAAATAACAGGTGTAGAAATGTGTGTGCAGAGACTGTAAAAGTATGCTGATCATTGAGGTAAAGAGGCTTTCTTGGGAAATACTTTCAAAGTTTGAGGATGTATAGAGTAAACAAATACTCTTAGAACATGTAAAATTAATCCTTAATTCCCGCAAGTGATAATTTTCAGGAAAATCGTTTCGTCTAAACGGACCCATACAGAGTTACCTCAGCCATTGCGGTTGATATAATTTCAGGTATAGGTTCTGTAGTGTCACCAATACCAAGCCGTATAAGTCTTGCATCGGGATACTTTCTGGCGTGTTCAGTCTCATGCATGAATATCTGGTCAAGAAACAATCATAATAAATGTCAAGAACTTAATTATATGTTTATGATAGACCATAATTAATTCAAATGAATCCATGGAAATAAGAACAGACTAGAATCAGAAGTGTGATACTTCAAATATAAGCTTTAATTAGATTGCATGCATGAGAAAGATCAAGTAACAAAGTAAAGGGAAAACAATTTCAACACAGTTGACTATAGCCGGGATGGTCTTAAAAGTCCCTCACCTCAGGAAACAAATATCTCGTGCGCAGGCTCTCCATATTGACATTACGTGGGACTTCTGTGAAATGACCTGTGATCGTATTGTTGCATTGCATATCAAATGTTACTCTTTAAGCCATAACATAAGTTGCATAGATCATTCCATGGACTTATTATTAAAGACCGAACATATTCAAGTTTGTTAAAGATATATAAAATTCATATTTTGTTGACTGCATGCACGAACGATATTCCATTCATAAAAGCTTAAAATATATCGTTAGTGAGATGCATTGAAAAAGCAACCTACCATGTTTACACCCATTGTTGGACTTTGAACTGCAAATCACCCAACCAAATGAAGAGACATAAATCAGCATATCTTGAACAAGAAATAATATACAAACTTTGGCGAGCTAAATAATAACAATATAATGTACGGACTGTCTCAACCTGTTCCAATTCTTTCTAGGTTGTAAAATAGTTGCACGTGGTATGCAAATGAGTGAAGACAACATTGTACAGTAATACATAAACTGTTTCAAGCTTTTGCTCTCTTATATACTCAATGTAGAAATATTTATATATATATATATATCTGCAATAAGTATAATGAATGATCGAGCTGTCTCTCGTAAGAGTCTGTGATAAATGGCAACTACGATAATGCTATTTATATAAGTACTATAGCAGTGAGAGAGTGCCAAAAAGTCCACAATGTAGATAAATCATAAATATTTGGGGCCATATAAAAAGTGGATTATATTCTCCATCAGGACTTTCTATGGAGGTTCCCGGAAACAAACAAATTTATATGAAATCATAAAGCTGCTTACGATAGCCATTCCATCAGCATACGTTCCTTTCTTAGTTTCAAACAGCCCCTTGGACTATGACATCCAAAGATGCTTGAATTCCATTAGCTGAACAAACCTAAATTTCCACACTATACCCACCTAATGCAACACATTTTTCCAAAGGAAAAATTCATCAGTGCATATCATTCCTTGAACCTACCAATGTTTTCGAGGTGCACACATAAAGTAAAGAGGGCTTCTTCCTAGAATAGAGAAGGGAAAGTCTTCTTAATTACTTCCAAAAGTGTGATGACGGGTCAATCAATTGAAAGGCTACAAAATAACAAGAAGGAATTTTTTTTTTTGCAAATTCATCTATGCAGTCACATGGGCCATGGCACACTGACACAGCTACCTTTGCCCAGCCAATTCCGCATGGAACAAGACCATTGGCAGCTTAAAAAATAGAAAAGAACTTTGTCTATTGAATGGAGTCGTGGGGGATTTGGATTGGAACAAACATCAAATCAAATATTGAACAGTTGATTCATGTGGTGAATTGGTGAGTTCCACATAAATTACACATGCAGAAAAAGGAGTCCACGACTAATACACAACTTGAAGCACTCAAGATATATTTGATTTTTACGTAAATTCATGTTTGTATTATTAATGAATTTCTTCTTCTAAGCAATTTCGAAATTACTTGAACAGACATTTTCTCCGAAAGTTTCCTTGAGAATATACAGGACTAGCGAGTGACTTAAAGCATACGCTCTCTCTTTCCTTGAAGTTACGTACCTCACTACTCTACCTATATATGAGGATAACATAATATAACTCACCAGTTGGAATATTCATCCATGAACATAACTAAAGCAACGAAGAAAAACTACAAAACAAGCTGAGAAAGGGGAAGAAGCTATGAAATTTTTTAATCTGAACCATGCATTTAATTTGATGTTAGAAAAGTCTGCCTTTTCTGATCATGTCAACACATAATTTTAGCATCATGACAGCTAGAATCTAACATAACCCAGATATTGATTGTAAATAATTCAAACCAAGAGTAATCAGGTCAATCACCTCTTCTTATTATATTAATTCATATTCCTTTTATATACAATTTGTCTGTTAATACCACCAATCGCCATGTATACCTTGACTTTAGCACATCGTTGAAATCTTCCAAAAGTCTATGATTAATTAAATTAATTAATTAGTAAATAGTTTATTCCGTTTTAATCAATCATGCATGTCACCTAACAATTTAGGTAAATCCTCAAAGTCTCAAAGATATATTAATTTTTCAGTGGGAATATATGATTCATCAGTTCAACAGAGTTTGGAATATTTTTTTCTTTTTTTCAGGATTAAACAATTTAATTCAGCAATATAACAAGTTTCTTTTAATCAATACACATGTTTTTTCAAGTCAAACTAATATTCTAATATATTTTTTAAATATATTACTAATAATTCTATGTTTGTATTCCAATTTTCACATTCAATGACAATAATTTATAATAATTT
>WYDK02000006.1:3835636-3853589 GCA_009867345.2 Toxicodendron radicans
AATAATTTATAATAATTTTACAAAAAAAAAAAAAAAAAAATATATATATATATATATATATAGCCCACTTGTTTTTTGAGAAAATAAAAATACATTAATGATTACCCTATTATATAATATTAAGAAGAAAAAAAAAATAATTAATTGCAAAGCCAATGAGGTCAACGAAATTTTTCAGCAAAAAGAATCTCTTATCCAAAAAAAAAAAAAAAAAATGCCAATCCAACGGCAACTAACAACTAATAAACAAAACTTAAAATTTTTTAAATCCGACGGTCGTTAGAGGAGAGCTCATACTGATTATCATAAAGCTGTTACCTCCTGATAATATTCTCCATTCCAGAGTGTCTCTATCTTTCTTCTCCCTAAACCCTAATTCAAACCCGTGACTCCGTACAAACACCTCACTGTAATAACCCACGTCGATGCTATCTCCATTCAATCAGGTAAATTTCTTACCTATACATATGCGCTTATGATTCAACAGTCAACACACCCTTATCTGATTGTTTATTTTCCCAATTTTAAAGCCCTAGATTTGGTTCGTAGTAAAACATACCTGAAAATTGCATTCTTTAGCTTCAAATGGAACCGTATTGCTACTTGCTAACTATAATCTGAAGTGAAAATGGAATTTTAATCAATTGATGTATAAAACAGTTGTATTGTTTCTTGATGAGGATAATAAGTTTGGGATTTATTTTTATTTTTTTAATTTTGTTAATAACTTAAAGTACTTTGGCATTTTCTTAAGCTCTGTTTGGCTTTCTGATGGCATTTTCTTAAGCTCTGTTTGGCTTTCTGAAAGACGTGGGAAGGAAATGAAGTTCAAGTTCGGAGTTTTGTTTAGTATACTTTGGAATTATCAAACCCTATTTGGTTGAAGTTAGGAAATGGTTGGACTGAGCTTAATTTTTTAACTCAATAATGTGATTAAGATTGATCAAACAGTTTAATTGGCTTAGTTGATTTAATGGGTTTGGAATAGGGCATTGTAAGACATAAGATTGAAACATTTTTATTTTACTGCATCCCATGCTTTTAAGTGTGAGCAAGACGGGGAGAAACTGAAATAGTTTGAGCCTTTGAGGTACAGAGACAGGAAGTTAGTTGTAATTGATGCATTTACATTATGTACCGAGGCAAGAAAAATGATATTTCATTCTTTCTTTTCTTAGCATTACTGTGTTTATGTTGTGGAAGAATTGTATACTCTAAAATTTTAAATATAAACAGAAGCGAGCTCAAATAGCAGATAAAAGTGTGAGAATAAGGATATATATATGTTGGTCTTTTGCTATATTTTTATGGGTATCTTCACCCTTATGAAAATGCATGCTTTGCTTTTTTGTCTCAAAGCCAGCTTTTTCTTGGTAGGAAAGCTGGTTTTCGGATTTATGATGAGATAAGTACTGTTAGCTGGAGTGATTGAACCTATAATTCCTATCCCTAACATATAAATTTTAGTTAGTAGGATGAATTTATACCCATGGTTTGGAAGACCATGGGAAGGAAAGCGGATGGTCTATATGAATTGGCTGATGACATGGTAATGGAAGTTAAGAATATTGTCTTGTGTTTGATGTTGCTTACAATAGAAATTAGAATTTTATGGTTCATGTATAGTTTTGCTGTATCCAACAATTTGCTTAGTTTGTTTATTAGATTTGATTTATATCATTTGAATATTAAACTGAAGTTATTTGCACCTTATAGCAGATAGCTGCATATTGTTAGAACAGTCTTTGCAACTTTATTCCTAGACTCTTGTGAAAGTAAAAAATTAATAGTTACTATCCTTGGTCTTTGTGCAGCACTATGCCTGATTAGGTTCTATGCTTCAAGCTGATGGTTTTTTATGCTTCTGAGAGCAAGTAGATGTTTCTATAAGTTTTGCAAGACTTGTCCTCTATCCTTTGTCAATATTAATAGTGTTTGTCTTCCATTAATTTCCGGAACCATGAGAGAAGTTAAAGTTAAAGGTTCCTCTAGTTCGTGTACTCTGGGTGCTATTGGAGAATCAAACAGTCAGGAATCTGTTTCTGTAAGTGACGACCGGAGGTGCTCATCCTCAAGTGTAAAATCCACCCCTGAATTGGAGAAGAAGTATGTGCATCACGTTTATGATGCTATTGCCCCCCATTTCAGTTCCACTCGTTTTGCTAAGTGGCCAAAAGTTGCCACTTTTTTAAACTCCTTGCCTTCAGGTTCACTTGTCTTGGATGCAGGCTGTGGAAATGGGAAGTACTTAGGTTTAAATCCAAATTGCTTCTTTTTGGGTTGTGATATAAGTCCTCCTCTAATAAAAATTTGTGCAGATAGAGGGCATGAGGTTTTGGTTGCAGATGCTGTAAACCTTCCCTACAGAACTGGTTATGGTGATGCGGCGATATCTATAGCTGTATTACATCACCTAAGTACTGAAAATAGGAGAAAGAAAGCAATTGAAGAATTAGTTCGGGTTGTCAAAAAGGGTGGTCTTGTTCTAATAACAGTCTGGGCTGTGGAACAAGAGGATAGATCTTTAGTTACCAAATGGACGCCGCTTTCTGAAAAGTATGTGGAAGAGTGGATAGGACCAGGCAGTCCTCGTATCCGTAGCCCCTCATCCTCAACATTAGAAAGTATTCCTGAAACAGAGGAACATGGTGTGGGAGACCATGTAAAAGAATCCAAGGAGAGATTAACTGACAAGTTTTGGGAATCTCTGTGTTTAACCTCTCAAAGTGAAGATAATTTGGCGGTTTCTAAAGATGAAAAAACCATCAACAATCAACAAGAATACTTTGTCCCTTGGCACTTGCCTTATCACCGTGCTGAAGTCAGTGGTGCTTCTGCTAGTGCTCTTGCAAGTGGCCTGGCCAAGAAAGATGATAAAAAGGGTGCCGTGGTGTACAACAGATATTACCATGTCTTCACTGCGGGTGAACTTGAAAGGTACTTATTATTTTCATTAGCAAATGCAGTTGGTTGGATCTAATTGATTGTTATTCACTACTTTCCTAGATTCTTTATCTAATTTGTAACTGAGCAGAAAAATTTTTGACACAACAACATGATATGGAAGATTTTGACTGCTATAATGAACCTCAGTACGAGAAGTTTTCTGAAAAGTAGTGGAGAAATTAGAAATGCGTTTTCTTTAAGTTTGAAGGTGAGAAAGAAAATCTAGTAAAGCTCAAATAAAAAAATAATGTTCCTTTGTTTTCATTGTCTTTGTCATTAGCGATAGATATTTGGATCAATTTTTGCTGATGATATTGTCAGAAGTGTTATGCTGAAAAAAGAGGCAGTTCGTGAGAATTCAATAAATAGAAGGAATTTAACTAATTTGGAGTAGGGAAGGGAATGGCCACATTTATTTGCTGTGCCACTCTCACAACTTTTCAACATGTGCGATTAAGTTTTTTTCTGGGCTGCTTCATAAGTGCAATTGATCAAGTAATATGCTTTGTCGTTCATCTTTGCCACTTTTGCATGGTACTATTATCATTTCACTATTGATTTATGTGTCCTATTGATCCAACTATTACTTACATGCTCATACATTTTGCATTATCTTCTGCAGATTGACGTCTGATATGGACAATGCAGTAGTAGTTGATCGATTTTATGACAAATCGAACTGGTGTATCATTCTTGAGAAAATGTCATCATGAATCCATTCTCCTGTTACATCAACAAACACAGTTGGAAAACTTGTAGAATACACAGTGATTTTTGTTGCTTAGCAAACTCTAAACCCTTGGAGTGAACTGGCGCCCTGCTGTGGTATGTATCTGGTGCTACTTTGTCATCTATTTCACCATTATGTTCCGAATAAAGGATTGTTCCTTTCATAGAAGTGGTTGGATGTACTTTTTTCACTCAATGTTGAATGTATTTTCCAAAATTATTCAGCTGGGCATGAAATTTTTCATCTTGTTTGTACCATGAAGCAACTGAATGCAGGCCATATGAATTCAAGATCACCATCTAGCCCAAAATTTTCAAGCTGCATTGCATTTTTTCTGATATAACCTTCAAAATTAATTCCTAATATAAAATCACCTCAAATTAGTTCTTCTATTAAGCTACAATGAATTTGCTTTACATTTACGTATTCTTATGTACCCAAAGCTTGAAACTTTATATCTGCAAGTATGATATCGAAACTTTTTTATTTGAACCTTGGATACCTGTTAGATAAGGGTACATTTTCATTCTTATTAATGAATGAAGATGAAGACTGAAGAATGGTGGTATTCATTGGACTGATCTTGTACCAGTAGTTGAAAAGGCACATACGGGAGCTGGGAGCTCATAATCAAGAGTGATTCTCATAATCAAAGTGGTAGTAGCCTGTCAATACATCATCGTCTTAATTCAACTGTAATTCTCCCAACCAAAAGGAGAGCGATATAACATTTAAACAACTCCTGGATATTAAATTCAGAACCAAATCTAAGGGCAAAACTTTTTGAAATAGGAAAACAGAATTCCCAATTACTCTGTAACATCATCTTTTTAGCCATTCATTTCAAAAGATAGGCAGCATTAATTGAAAAATATTTTGGGCAACACAACACGTCGGCCGTAATTAGATAATGTTCCCTGACAAATACGATTGCCCAATTCATGTCCACTTCCATTTCCAGCAGTGGAGGGTTGGGGGTTGAGAATCTGGCTGAAGTTAATGCCTTCGCCTACCAGTTGCATCTTCATTTGCAATTTATTGTTGATCCACGCATAAAACAAAACTACTCAAATTTACATTTATAAGGGTCATGTCTATATTCCATTAGATTCATTTTATTGGGCTGAAATGCTATTTACAACTTAGATCTACTGGTATACATATATGATTCCAGATAAAATTATATAGAACATCTTGACTAGGGAAATTTTGCTTAAAAATATGTGTTAGTAATCGTTACATGAAACATGTTACTAGTTGAACATGAAATTGGTGAAAGGATTGGCTTTGATTGCGTTAGTCAAGTTAATTCATTGGCGTTGGCTATAGATTATTATTATTATAATCGATAGTATACAATTAGATGCATTACAAATTCTAGCTCAGGGATGAAGACAATTATCACATTTTATATATAAAATAAAATAGATATTCATGATTCCTGTGACAATAACGATAACAATCACAACGTGACAATTAATAATTGGCTTATAATGAATTCATTTGATAAAAATATTCGTCATAAATCAATTATCAATTGTCATGTCAGTTTATTAAAAAAAATTTGTGAATCTCGTCTCATTTAGAGCAAAATTAGGGTTCCAATGGTCCATAGGTATAGACAACATATTGTTGGGTGATTCAATTTTATTTTCAATAATATTGTCTTTATATCATTTTTCTACACTATTTTTATACATCACATTCACATTCAATTAAAATATTATTTTAAAAAATAATATTTTAGTTAAATATAAGTATGATAAATGAAAATATGTTAAGAAAGTGATATAAGTGTAGTATTTCCTTTTATTTTTGCCAGCAAATGCTGCTTTCTCTTTCACTTATCAAGTAAGTCAATTTCAAATTTAATAACGATAAATGTTCTTTATCCCCAATACCAACCATTTTGTTTTCTTTTTCACGGGATTAATTGAGATATTCGGGTAAAAAAAAAAAAATCATTTAAAATATATATTTTTTAATTTGTTTTTTATGTTATATACTTGATAATTGAGTGATATTATATATATAAACATTTTATACAAGCTGATGTGACTATTTTGCATGTTTGACATATCATCTATTTTAATTATTTAATTTATTTTTAATTCAAAATCACCCAATTACATTTAAACGCATCAATTTGTATGACTATGTTTGTATGAAAAGTTTGTACATGTAGTTATCAGTTTTATTAAGTTTCAGAATCTGTAGAATACAACGATGAAAAAATATCAAAAGCTCACTCTTTCTCTCTATTTTTTTTTTCTCACACTATAGAGTTTTTCTACTATTACAATATGCATATATTAGTAACTCTAACCCCATTTAGGCTAACTCGATCTAACCCAACTAAGACCCAAATATTTACAAATCAATTCTAAACCTACTAACTGAACCCGAATGCGTCAACGTAAGCCGATAATCCGTCAAACTCATACAAATATAAACCATATCAAACATAGGTTTTTTTTTTTTTTTTTTTATCCTTATTTAAGAAAGATATAGGATTAATGAGATAAATAACATTGATATTACCTTTCGTAACTCCTCCAAATGAATATATAGAGAGTATGTATATATACATAAAGTACTGTATAATATATGTACACATCCTATCTTGTGAATAGAGGTGGAAATTTTCCGGGTCGGGTTTAGGCAAAAGTTGGGTCGAGGCGGCTTGGCCCGATCATAAGTGCAAGTCGGGTTGGGCCCGGCCCACCAACCCTATATATGCGGGTTACTCGGGTGGGCCAGACCAGGACAGGCCGGGCCAACCCGGTTTTTTTTTTTGTTTTTTTTTTTAAATTATCAATTACCAAGTTCATTAGATTAAATCTTTAGTTCATACTTCATAGTTCATACATAATTATAACATTTAACATTTCAAATATTAATTCAATTTAATACAATTTAAATTGTAATATAAGAAAAAAAAATTAGATTTATTCATTTATTTAAAAACAAAAAACAAAATAATAAATAAAAAGATTACAACAATTGTTGTCTCATTAAAACCTTACCAAGAAAAACTCAATTAGGACAAAAACTTGGTAAGGAAAAAAGAGTGCAATAATTGACAATTATTTTACAAGTTACAAAAATATAATTTACAAAAGAACTACATTGAGACTTGAGAGAATTTGGAAGCAATAGTAATTGAAGAATGAAGAAGATGAGAGAAATTGGACTATATGAGTAGAAATGAGAGATTTGTGCCCAATTTATAAAAAAAATGGGAAGACTGTTTGACCAAAAATACCCCTCCAATGGCTATAAAACGGCCATATTGTGGGGGGTATTCTTGGAAAAAAAAAACACAAAAGACAACAAAAGGGTAACTTACTCATTTAAAAGAGAAAATAATAAAAACAATAAAAACAAAAAAAGGCTACCTAAAAAAAAAAAAAGAAGAAAAAGACAAAAAAATGGTGAACCCGAAGCAAATTTTTGACCGGATTGAGGGGTATACCCCCCGGGTTGGCGGGTTAGGGTTGTGCAACCCAGCCCACCCTACAATAACACCCCGGGCCGGACCAACCCGACCTTACTACTGTTCACATGTCGGGTTGGCCCAGGATAGACCAAGTCGGGCCGGACCGGGTCTGGTCGGGCCGGAATTTCCACCACTACTTGTGAATAATGTTCTACTTGATTTTATTTCTTACTTAATTTTGTCCTGTAGACCATTCACTAATTATTGTACTACGTACTAATATATTATATATCTTACAAAAAATGAATAATGATACCACTTACCAAACCCTACTTTGTTTTCTTTAATTAATATCGTCAAACCTCTTTCTAAGATACAGTACTTTATGTTAATAACCATTTTAACGATCCCTTAAGCCTTCACAAATTAGTCGGTATTTGGTTCTGTTACACAACCCCAGTAATTAATAACTTCTAACTTATATAGAGAGCTCCACACCAGTATTGTTCATGGCAAAAAATAAGAAACATAGAAGAAAATATATGGCAGCTGCAGCCTGCAAAGTTTTTTCCACGTAAACTTCTTTCGTTCTTGTCAAAATTCCAATTCAAAAGACAAACAAATCCATCTGCTCTTCAGTTTAGGTTCAAAAAGGCCATGCAGCCCACTCAATGTTTCAGAAATTCACCTCTCTTCCCCATAATAATATCAAATCAGAACAAATAACCAGCGTGGTGTTTCACTTAAGAGGGTGCACTGTTGAAGTCATCTTCACTTTTTCCATACTTCATGCTCGTGGCCTTCGAAGGTGGAGGGCTTTTAAGGGCTCTCATTTTGTTTCTTTTGTACCCTTTGGTTTGGCTATTCGGAGAGAAACAATTAGGCCTGAAGATTATGGTTTTTATAAGTTTTGTTGGGATAAAAAGTGACAAGTTTAGGATTGGAAGTTCAGTTTTGCCGAAGTTTTTGTTGGAAGACGTTGGAAATGAAGGGTTTAATGCAGTGATGAATTATGGTGATAAAAGGAAGATAGCAGTGAGTGAGATGCCTAGAATTATGGTGGAGTGTTTTGTGAAAGATTATTTAAGAGTTGATGGTGTTGAGGGCAGAGAATTGAAGGTATTTTGTGGGTATTTGTCGGGTTTAATGGAGGGAAAAAAGGGAAATCCAGATGTTTTAAAAGAGTTTCTTGTTGACGGGAAAATGGGTGGTTATGCTATTGGTATTAGGTGCTTCGAATACAAGGCTTTTGATGACCAACTCTTTTCATATTGCAAGGTTCGTCTCTAACTTTGTTTCATTTTGTTTAAATTATTTCATTAATTTTATTCCTTTCTTTGATGTAATTACAATCTTCACAGATGCACCGTTCTCTAGTTGTCGTTCACAAATGTGTTAATTTGATTTGAAGAAATAAAAAAAAAAGTATTTGATATATTTATTTATAAAACATATAGAGGTCATATCAGTAATCGCATTAGTTACTATATCAATTTTGTATTGACATCATCACATTATTTATAAACATTACCAAGAGAAATACTTACTTTGTTAAGTTAATACCATTTTTTGGTTTGTTTTAAGTAATACAAAATAATCACCAAAAGATTTAGTGTGTTGAAATGCAACAGGAAATATACTGGGTGGCGAAAGCAGAGAAAAGGAAGTGGGAAATCCTCCCGAGGGAGAAATACCCAAAGCCTTTGATCTTTCATGATGGAAGATTGTCTTTCAGGCCAACCCCACTTGCCTCCCTATTCATGTTCATGTGGCTTCCGCTCGGAATCTTTGTTTTCATTATCAGATTTACCAGTGGCACCTTATTACCTCTCTCCATTGCCAATCTTGTCAGTTCTTCAACTGGCTTTAAATCCTCTCTATCAATATCCAACCCCTCCTCAGTTAATTCAACCAATTATGATAACAAACCTACTGGTCTCCTCTACGTTTGCAACCACAGAACACTCTTGGACCCAATTTATGTTTCAATTCTTATCATGAAACCCGTCACTGCCGTCACTTACAGTACTAGCAGATTCACTGAGATCATGTCTCCGATCAAGACCGTCGGATTAACGAGAGACCGGGAGAAAGACAAGGAAATAATGGAACAGGAATTAAGCCAAGGCGACCTTGTGGTTTGCCCTGAAGGAACCACTTGTCGGGAGCCATATCTATTGAGGTTTAGTCCTCTGTTTGCAGAGATGACTGATGAGATTGTTCCTGTGGCTATAGATATGCAGGTTAGCATGTTTAATGGATCGACAGCCAGTGGATTCAAATGGCTAGACTCTATATTTAACTTACTCAATCCATTTGCTATGTACTCTGCCACGATTCTTGAAAAGCTACCATCTTCCCAAACATGTAACTCCGGCGGGAAATCGAGGATTGAAGTTGCCAATCATGTGTAGAACAAGATTGGCAAAGCTTTAGGATTTGAGTGCACCAGTCTTACGCGGAAAGACAAGTACATGATCTTGGCAGGTAATGAGGGGATCATATAAATTTACCAGACTGGCAACACATAAGTGTGAATCCTAAGTGAAATTTCTGTGTTTACAGTAAAAACATTGTAACTACTATGAATTTGTACATGGTGTATCTAGAAGCTAAAGCTAATAATACTATGTGCCGTTCAATCCTCAGTCATAAGGCTGATAATTGGTCAGCAGCTCTAATAAAGGTTCGGTGTATGTTGGCTCCAAGTAATTTGATACATGCTTCAGTAACTCTGCCTCATTCTTGCCGAAATCCACACTAAACCTGTGCATGAATTTAGGAGGATATATAAATAACTAAACAACATACCTTCAACAAAATCGAACTATATTGGGTAAGAAAAAAAGTTAAGGTAAACTGAACCGTAAATGCATGGGTATTACCATTGTTGTCCTTAATAATACTACACTCACAAAACCAACACCAAATTTAATCCATTATTATGATACTAACCTAACTGACCCAAGCCTAACTTGAATTTCTGGATCCACTCCTAAGTGCAAGCATGCATTTGTATGTTTTCATATGAGAGGAGAGGGGAGACTGCAAACTGAAGTTCTCTAGGAACGTAGATATGGTGACATTAAGAGAGAGATTACCATTTAAGGATCTTATTAATTGATGCAACTTTCGTTTACAAATCGACAGTAACTCCTCCACCTCTTAGAAAATTACGGGCTGCCTCCATCAACTCCTGATCAATGTTCCCTGGCGAGTAGCATTGAAGAGCATGGTACCATAAACCAGTGCAAAGTGAATTGGAGGCTCTGGGTAGGGAAGAGACACTTGATAAGAAGTACAAATTGGCAAGTATAAGCAACAGTAAGGTGAGAAAAATGAGTGTTATAAAATTACTTGCAAACTGAACCTCCCATAAGCCCCGAAAAAGATGATGATTATAAACTTATTCATCTATTCACCACAAAGAAAATCTAATCCCAACTAAAACATATTAATAAAGAATAAAAGGCAGATCAAAAGTGTAGGTTTCATAACTAATACTAGCATAGCATGATTATTTATCAGAAAAAAGAGTGTGTTTCATTCATTAAAGAAAGACTCATTGAACTGCACTGTACCTGTGAACGTTTATCTTTTGCACCAAATGGCTGCATGAGATTGCAAGGTGGTGGCTGGTTGCCCCTTAATACGCCATTTTGAATAGCTGAAAGCGAGAGTATGTGCACCCACCGATGACATACGTGAACTCTACAAACATCCTCTTTCGTTCAAGTGCTCCAGTTGGATGACCCCACAGCAATATCGCATGGATGGCCATCATATTGTAGAGATTTATAAGCATGTTTTGCAATTCTACTCTTTGGAGAGTCTGAACTGTTCTTAGATACCTATTACAGTATGTAGTGATATTACATTTAACAGTAACTGCGCAAGTATAAAAGCACATAAATGCTTATAGACTTTGTTAGAAACAAGTCAAACGAGTCCCTTTTTTGGCTTCCAACATTAAGATTGTACCAAGGTTGGTATTGCCGAAATTGCATAAGAGAGAAGAAAAAATTGAGTTTATCTCATATTCGTGACAGAATAAATTCTTTTAACTTGAGAAAACATACATGTTCTAACCGATTAAGTAAATTTCCCATATTAACTTTACATAGGACAATAGAACCGAAACAATGTCGTGAAAGTAGATAAAAGTTGGAAGCCTATCTAGCATACAATATATCTTTCTGACTTGTAATGAATATAAAGTTTCCATTTACATAGCTGATACACAGCAGGTTTGCACTATATCCATGTTACTAGAATAAATCATAGGTGTTCATGATGCCCAACAGGATCTCTTAGGACCCTTATATTACAGATCCAAGAAACAGCGCCGGTCAAACCACCTTCTCTTAGTAAAGCAAAAATTGTAAGGACATATCCTGTCCGTGTACTAACTTCATAGCTTCTGTGTATGACAGACCAGCACCAGGCTGTCGTTAAACAGGAGGTATGATCAATTCCGGTTTCTCAGGACATGGGGTTACTCGAAACTGATCAACCCTTTATATTTGCGAGGGTCCATGCCATATATATGAAAGCATTTGAAGAAACATCTGTGATCTGCACAAGCATCCTCCATTCATAAACAGTTCAAGCAAACATCTGAACTTCTGATTAGGCAAAGGTCAACTGGACTGCAAGCAACACCCAGATGAAAGCTCCATATCCCACTTAATATCTCCACATGCATTATAAACTGTCGTAAGGATGTAATCATCTGCTTCAAATCCTTCTAATTGCATCCGGTACATGAGCTTCAAGGCCTCCTGGCAAAGTCCATTCCTTGCGTAGCCCACAATCATAGACTTCCAGGTGAACAAGTTCCGCTCTGGCATGCTGTCAAAAACTTGAGATGCCTCTGATACATATCCACATTTAGCATACATCTTAATTAGAGCACTACCCACAAATACATTAGATAATGATGTGGTCTTCTTCACAGAGGAGTGGATCAATTTCCCATGCGTAATATCTTCTAGCATAGCACATGCTTTCAGAACTGAAGAATAAGTGAAGGGATTTGGCTCCACACCTTCCTCCAACATATCTTTCAAGAACTCGAGAGCCTCAGACTCATGACCAAGACTTGTGCAACCAGAAATCATGGCTGTCCATGAGACCACATCTCTTAGAGGCATCTGCTGGAGGACCTTGTACGCAGTAGGGGACTCCCCACTTTTACAGTAAAACCACACAAGAGTGCTTCCTATGTGTACACTAGTTTGGATACAATTCTTGATTATTTGCGCATGTATTTCCTTCCCTGTCTGGACAGCCCCAATCAGACCACAAGCCCTAAGGATGCTCACAATAGTTAATTTATTGGCAATTAGTTTTCGTCTCTTCATTACTCGAAAAAGGTTTATAGCTTCTTTACCAAGTCCTTCACGAGCATACCCTGCTATAATTGAAGTCCATGTAACTGTATTTCTATTCATCATTTCATCAAATACCTTTCTAGAGTCCAAAATCTCCCCGCACTTTGCATACATATCTACTAAAGAAGTTCCTATATACACATCATTCTTACATGTCTTCTTAACTATAGCTCCGTGTAACTGCCTCCCAAATTTTAGTGCCTTTTCCTCTGCACAAGCCTTCAAAACACTACACGCCGTGAACTCATTAGGCAAAAACCCATCAATTAACATTCGCGAGAACATCAAAAAAGCCTCATCCCCTTGGCCTTGTTGCGAGCAAGCAGTTATAATAGTTGTCCATGAAACCACATCCCTCTCCGACATCCCATCAAAGGCACGAAAAGCACAAGACAATTCACCAAGTTGCGCGTAAAAATGAAGAATCGCACTATCCACAATCAAGTTTCTCCAATTACCCTTTACAATACAAGCATGAATTTGTCTTCCCAGAACCAAATCTAACTTTCTACTGCACAAGTTCATTACACACACAAACATCTTCCCATTCGCTCGAACCCCACTTCTTATTGCTTCACTAAAGGTCCTTAAAGCTTCATCATGAAAACCAAATTTCAAATACCCATTAACCATCGCTGTCCAACTAACAACGTTCCTCTCCAGCATTTTGTCAAACACTTTTCGAGCTTCAATTAGCTTCCCAACTTTTATATACACACTAATCAAATTATTATCAACATAAGTCACCGAGTTACTCAAACACTTTAAGGCAATAGCATGTATTCTTTTAACTTGTTTTACACTATTACATGTCTGAAGCCAAACAGCAAGCTCGTTAGAGTCAACGCATTGACTCACGGAGGGTGTATCCGAAGAATCGGCATCTGGGTTATCTTGAAAACCGAAAATGTCGCTTGAGTTGGTAGAAGATGTGGTTTTATTAGAAAAGCAATGAAAAGTTGAGTGGTTGTTATGATAACCGGTGTTTCTCGTTTTTGAGTTATGTTTGTGTTTTGGAGACTTTAATGGGTTAGTGGTGAGAAGTGAAGGTTGCCGAGAGAGAGTGATTCGTGGCGAAAAGAAAGTTAATGAGAGCATCGCCTGTTTGCTTCAAAATTCCCGCGAAAGAAGGAACCAGTTTTTGATGATGATGGAAAAATTTTAATCGACTCTCAGCTTCGCTCTACTGGGTTTTGATATAGTGCTGCACGTTCAGTTTTTAACTTGTAATTAAAAAGACTAAACTCTCCTGTCTCACTTTCCCTTTCCTCTTCATGAGATGCGTACGACGTCGTTTAAACTTTAAACACACTCGAGTCATCACTCAAGTCTCAAATAAGGTTCTTTGTGTTAATTTACGAAAGTGAAGCGAATTCCTGTGGCGCGATGGAGTTGGGTTGTGTGACGTTACAGGGTTCTTACCTTTTCCCTTTTACAAATTCTCGAGCTAAGACTGCTGTTCTTCCGTCAATAAGATATTCAATGCCAATTCCTTGTTTCTCCCATAAATTTGAATGTAAGTATATCCCTTTTTCGTGCTTTCATTTACTCCACTCTTGCCCATACTTTCCCGTAGTATAATTTTTCTTTTGAATGTTAAGAATGAATTTCAATCACTTTCTGAATCTATTACTCACTGAAGAGGATAAATTTAATTAGGTTTCTTTATATTTGTGTTACTATCTTCTACTCGAATTTTGTCAGTAAGTAGTGATTTGGGTTCCTTTTTTTACTACATTTATGCTGAATTAGTAATGGGCAGTGGCTAATTAAATACTGTTTTGATTTATAAGGTCGTCCCTTGATTGTTAATCCAATCAGGCTTAGGCGATACTCCCCCACTGCTGCCGTTGTTGGTGATACAACTGCTGAAACCGCGCCTATTCATGAGGAGCCTACAAGAGATGGTGAAGAGAAGGATGGTACTAAGAGCTTGGATGATGGCAAAATGATTAAAGTATGTGATAAACTCATTGAGGTTTTCATGGTTGACAAGCCCACTCCGACTGATTGGAGAAGGTTGCTTGCTTTCAGCAAGGAATGGAACAATCTACGCTCTCATTTCTTCAAGCGTTGTCAGGACCGTGCCGATGCTGAGGAAAACCCTGGAATGAAGCATAAACTTCTCCGGCTTGGACGCAAGCTGAAAGAGGTGGCTCAATCGTTGAACTTCTAACTTCAGTTTTGTTGTCGTGAATATCTATTAATAATTTAGTGGCATGATATGCTTACTGGTTTTGTCTTAAGTGTGTCTTCTTGTTGTTTTGCTGGCTCATGGGAAGTTTCTATTGCACAGATTGATGAAGATGTGCAAAGACACAATGAGCTGCTTGAAGTCATCAAGGGAGCACCATCAGAAGAAATAAGTCAAATTGTTTCTAGACGTCGTAAAGATTTCACTAAAGAATTTTTTACGCATCTACACACTGTAGCAGAATCATATTATGAAAATCCAACAGAGCAAAACGGTGAGACTGGTTGATTTCTTTTGGATACTATTTTAATTAATTTTTACTTTTCTCAATTAAAATTATTATATGCTGAAGTGTGTATGTGGCATGTTTCTGACAATAAGGGGAATTACAAAAGCTGAAGTCTTTGACAATCTCATTATAGACCTGTGAACATGTCTACTTGTAATGAATGAGCAAATTGACGAACAGATCTTTTTCCAAGTATGATTTTTTTTTCTTTTATTTGTCTATATGTAATCTAGGCTGGTTCGATCAACTCGGATGAGAAGTTTCTTGCCTATTGTACGTGGTTATTATGTAGCACATATTAAATGTTGGATTGCTTTTTGCTTATTTAAATCAGTAATTATTCATGTTTAAATTGTTGTGTTATTTAGTATGCATATACTCTATTCATGCATTCAATCGTCATTTCTTTTATTTCGTGTGGTGGATAAAAGGTGAAACTATTCCTTTGTCTGTCTAACCAGCTTTAGCGAAGCTGGGGAACATGTGCTTGGCTGCTGTACAAGCTTATGATACTGCAACTGAGAGCATTGAAGCACTCAATACTGCTGAGTTGAAGTTCCAAGATATTATCAATTCACCTTCTATAGAGGCTGCTTGCCGAAAGATAGATAATCTGGCTGAGAAAAATCAGCTTGATTCAGCATTGGTGCTGATGATCACTAAAGCTTGGTCAGCTGCTAAGGAATCAAACATGACAAAAGATGAGGTAAAGTGACCACTGGTCCTTGAAAATGGCTTCCACTTTGTACAATTATTTGATAATCAGATGCATGCATTCATGGCTTTATGATGCTGGAACCAGAAGAAGTTTCTTGATGTTTAAATTGTATGAACCATTCCTGTAAAATATGGTAGAATATATGCCTGTAACCCCATAAATTAAGTTTCTCCATAATTTTGTGGGGAAGGAATGAGACACAGAATAAACTGCATGGAAGAGGAAGAGGAGAGAAAACTTTGTGTTCATGTTGGGAAGAAGTGAAAGATACTGTGGAGGTGCTGTAATACAATGACAACCAACTCTTGGATGACTGTAGAATAGTTCAAGTGACCCTTTGTCTGTGTCCTGATATTCAATCTTTCAATGCAAAGAATGAAGCCATCTTCAAATGTGATGGTTCTGAAAATTGATTAACAAACACAAGAAGTTCTAAAAGAATTCTATACAGACATACGAACATGGAGTCTTGGACTGGTGTCAGTTATTACCTTTTGAATGCGATGACTAAAAGTATGTAATGTCTAACTTTGAGTTGTTGAATTGCTACCTTATTAATTTTCCTAATCTGGTTTGCTCTATCACAGGTAAAAGACATACTGTATCATTTATATTTGACTGCAAGAGGTAACCTCCAGAGGAATATGCCTAAAGAGGTTAGGATTTTAAAGTATCTTCTCACAATTGAGGATCCGGAGGAGCGATTATGTACTCTAAAAGATGCCTTTACCCCAGGAGAAGAAATTGAAGGGAAAGATGTAGACAACCTATACACGTAAGTCTCTGAAATTTGCTCTCTCCCTACTAGTCTGTGTCAAAATAACAGTTCTCCTTGAGGATTTTGAAGTACAAGGGCCTGAATCAGTCTTGGCCCTTTAAATATAGGTTCTTTCGTATGGAAAATCCACTGCTTGCCTTCTTTGTAGGGCTTTCTCTATTTGAAAGGACACACAGAAAATGTTATCAAAAGTTTGATTTTCCAATGGAAGATTATTACCTTCTTGCTCAATTGCTTTGTTATTTTGTACATCATTTAGTGCAATATTGGCAGACAAACAATCTTAGTTTTTTTTTTTTTCTCCCCATTTGTAGGACCCCAGAGAAACTCCATACATTGATGAGGACTGTGGTGGATGCTTACCAGTTCAGTCGGGAAGGCACTCTTATGAGAGAAGCTAAGGACCTAATGAATCCTAAAGTCATTGAAAAGATGGAGGAGCTGAGGAAGCTAGTAGAAAAGCATTTTATGTGATGATGACAATAGAATCAATACTTATCAGAAGCTCTTTCTGAATTTATTCAATCATATACAACCTTAACACACGAAGCTTTATGTAAGTAACATCTCAGAAGCTCTGTTTCTGTGAGGTTGCATCTGTGACACCGGGATACTCTCAGAGTAAACCTCCCTAGTTCTTGTATTGTACCCTTGGTTTTTCCTCAGTTCAGCTTCCTAGAAATTTTGACAACACAAAGCAGGTCCTCTATTTGAATCATCAAACTATATTAGTTATCATAGTTTCTTGTATCATATATAATCTCTCAATTAATATTGTATCATTCACAGGCTACATGTTCTTTCTGAATAATCGTTCTGATTTTATTTATTTTATTCTTCTCTTTGATATGGAGACATGAATCTTAAATAGTGTATGTTCATCTTGAAGGCATAAATATTTATATGGATGGTAACCAGTTCAATTCAATGATATATAGGAATGACGAGTCGTGTAAAGGCTTTTAAAGAAGACGACAAGTCGTTGGTTACAGGAATGTGAAGTCGGTTAGATATATTGAATGACAATTCCTATTAAAGAGTAAAGACATGTCGTTTAAGGAAACAAAAATAAAGACAAAAACGACGTGGTACTGCAAATTGAAAATTTTCCGGGGTACCCAAACAATTTTCTCAAATTTTAAATTTGATTTGATTTCGACAATCCCCAAACTCAAATTCCATCAAAAAAAGAGTCCTAGAACAAAAAAAAAAAAAAAAAAAAGCATATAATTTATTCCTTATATAGCAGAAAAGTTTCACTTAAACCATATCTAAATATAAATACATCCCATCTCAGTTTCCCGTTAACGATAATGAATCTCCGGTAATTATCCATCGTTCGATTTCAATCTCCGGCCAACTTCTTTCAACTGTGGTATTTTTTTTCTGTCTTCTAGGAGATTCAGTTCCTTCAATTTGTTTTTGCTGCAATTAAACATTTAAATTATTGATTGATTTTCTGAAGA
>WYDK02000006.1:3872095-3891904 GCA_009867345.2 Toxicodendron radicans
TGTAGCGCAAAGACATTATTGCAAGCTAAAACTTAAGTTGAAAAGATTGGATAACCATGCATTTTTATTAAAATTTAGCATTTCATTCAGTATTACAATGTTTTCCTTGGATCCGTTCGTAGAAACTATTATTAGATCAACAAGGAAATTAAGGTAACAATCAAAAGTTACAAGTTTATTCATTAGTCAACATTTTCTTCGGAATGTTGACTAATTCCAAATAAAGAAAAGCTGATACAACACACAAACAATCCTTGAGAAAACAAGGCTAGAAAGAATGGAAAAACTAAAAGAACCTAAAATTAGCTATTTTTTGACAATTGTGTATTTGTGTAATTGTGTTGTATGTCATGTATCTCTGTTGTTTGCTATGCATTAGAATCCTTGATGAAAGCTGAATGTCTGTCCACAAGGAGTTTGACCAAGGGATTTTCTACATCAGAATCAGCCTTTGTGTCTCTCTGAACTGAAATCTTTTCACTGTCTGTGACTACTACGACCACCTCTTTGCGAGTCAAGAGCTCATTTGCTACAACTGCATTCATCTTGTACTTTCTCAGAGCCATATCAGCCTTATCTAGAAGAATCTTCGTATCTGTCTCAAGCTGTGAGTAAAGCAAAGAAGAGATTATCAAATTTTAATGGTAAAGAGGTCCTTGGTTTAAGGTCTAGTAAACAACACAATAACCACATTGTCTCTCTATATATTAATTTAATTGGGCAGCATTCTAATGTCAAGGTACAACTACATTGTAAAAAAGAGAGGAATGTTTACACAGGTGTTCCACTACTTGTGAAGCATCAGACATAAAGAAAACCTGTATTTATTCCGTAACCCAAGTCGTCACCAATTCATGGTACAAATTTATTCAAATCTTCTGTTAAGCTATTTCCCTGACCAACCTACATAAATGCCCTCCATGACCAAGCCATAACTTTTTGGGTTATCTTGTTGAATCATTTATAGGTCTAACTCTTGTGGGACATACAACATATTTTCATTTAAGAACTCTTTGGACAAAAATCTAGTCTCCAGAGGTCCATATTCTCTAACCTTAAATGATACGCAGAAGGCCATGGGAGCCCATTCTGTCCTCAACACCAATAGCATTTTTGGAACTTGCACAAGTCGCATGTCGAGGGGACCAGAGCCAGACTGAATCTTGTGTTCTGCCTGAAAAATTAATCTAGCTTTCACCATGCAATTAAGAGGTGGATAATTTCAAATTTTCAATGAATTAATTCAGTACTCTGAAAATAATTTGTGGGCAAATTTCACCTTTATGTTTCTTATGGATATATAAATAACTCTCCCAATTTCTATCAGCCAATATGCTAATCTAAACTCATTTGTGCCATATATTGTGCCTAGTAAATGAGAATATAAAAAGTGCAAACATGTACACAATTTTGACCAGCAGTGGAACTCTCTACAGGAAACTACAAAATATATTTTTCATGACTATCAAAAGCAGCCTGAAAATTGAGACCAAGAACAGTTCTTATTATGCTTATTAAACCATTACCATGCTTTTCCAGGGAACATAAAAGTCAGACACTGCAGCAGCGAGATAGAACATTGCCAGTGGCCCAAGACTCGTTAGTGAGACTGCAACCATCTGCAACATCTGCTCATAGTATGGACCAGATATTCAATAAATAGGAGAAAGCTTCTTCCAGGAATTACAATTTTAAAAACTTTTTATTGCAATCACATAATGATGATGAAGTGTTCAAAAAAGAAAACTAGTCAGCATAACAAAGCAACAGTCAAACAAAAAAAATGTGCAGGCAAGCAAAGAAAATAGTAAAACATAGCAAGATTGGTGCAGGACTACCTCATTTAGGAACATATAAACAAAATTAGTCAAGAGAAAGAGAATAACAAATAAGCAAGACTGGTAACTCCTGGGTGATTCAGATGAAAGATGCATAATACTAAGGCAAGGCCAGTAGCCTCATTTAGTTTAGCTAAAATACAGTGAGACTTCCCAGGAGGCATATTGCTGTCTATCGTTATCATCATCACAAAGCCAAAGAGTATGAAGACATAAAAGAACAGATCTCCATTATGGAATAAATGAAACCACAAACTTACAAAAATCAGGAGGAAAGTTTGCATTACCATAATTAATCATGAAGAAGGGGTAAAAAATTAGAGTTTGACTGAAGTGAACCTGAAGATACTCAAATATAGTTGTAAAGGGAAGTTTTAACAGAAAACCGCCTGCTACTGCCTGCAATAACATAAGAGCCCAAAGTAGCCCATCATTAATTGTGTTGCAGATTAATATATCAAACAAGTAAAATCAAAGATGAAGATAAATCCAAAAACACTACAAATTAGAAAAAATATTAATGGTCCATACAGCATGATGATCCCTAATAGCCCTCTTCACTGCTTCAGAATAAGGTTGGCGAACTGAAATATTAGACATAACTGAATCATCTTAGTGGAGAAACAGGAAACATCATTTCATATAAAATCCACAGAGACCCTATCAGGTAATAGAACACCCACAACAAAAAATTCTAGGACCAGTACATAACACACCATTATCACCTAAAGAATCATCTATAACTTAGCCAAGGCGACTAGAGTATACAACTTGATAATAATTCAAAAATGCTACAAACCTTGAATATTCAATTCATCAGTCGCCTCAAAACATTGAAGCAACGGATCATCAGGAAGGGACCTGCAATACGGCTGGCTCGTTCCCCTGAATAAATTTAAACAAAAATTCAAGATCCACACGTCATCCTCGTTACAACAATCAATAAGTAATTATAATTTAAGCTAACAAACTCTAACCTTCGATACAAAAAGATAATCGCGTATCCCGCCTTCAAAAAATACCTACAAACCGTGATCGGGTATTCTAAAATTAGGGAATTTTCCATAGTTCTCCTTAGTTTTATAATTCGTCAAACGAAAATTTAATTTCATAAGTAAAAAGGATTTACTCAGTAGAGGCGGCTCCTCTATGGCCGGAACTAAAATTATCAATGTATCGAACACAACGCTGCTCCAACGGCACCGTGGTACCGCCAGATGTCACACACACAACTCGTCTCGTTCCTTTACCGTTGCGTTCGACAAATTCGTTTAATTTCTCCACGATACTGTCGCGCTCTTTCAGAGGCGGAGCCGACTCGTAAAACGAGTCGATTTCTGAACCCAGTGATGAATTCATTTTCTAACAGCCTACAATTATGCAAAAAAATATTAATTAATGAAGAGAAATGTTAACGGGTTGTAAACGACAACGAATTCAGATTTAGAGCTCACCTTGTGCCGAGTAGCGGATTGGGGTAGGCTTCAATTCAACAATAATAAGTTGGCGAAAATCTGTAGACTTAGGTTCGTTTTTTATAGCTTCGATAATTTGGTTGGAGTCTTGGAGACTTGGAGATATTTTAATAGCCGTCAATTCCCGCCACCAAGATATGATTGCAATCCGACTAATCCCACCGTACGCTCTGGTTTTGTTCTTTTTATTGTAAATGAGAGTAACTTAACTTGTTGAAAAACGAGATTGTTCTCATCAGTGTTTTCTATAAAGGCCGAACCATGTCCTCCCACGCAAACTTTGCCTTACAGTTTACCATCCAAAAAGTTTGAAAACCACAAACACCCACTTGCCATCACGTTCTCAAGGACTACAGTGAAGGAAAAGACTAAAACACCCTTGTAAGTTTGATTTCATATTATTTTTATTAATCTATGTCAAGTCAACTCATTCAATTACGTAAATAGCCACATTCTTTAAATTAAATTACGAGTATGCCATCTTCCTTTATATCTCCCTCTTGTAATATTTTTTACTTCAGTTTATATAATTGACCTCGTTATCTGCCCATATTGTTCTGTCATTTTCGTCTTCCACTCTTCCTGATATTTTAATTTAATTCAATTTAAAGGACGTGGGTATTTACGTAATTCAATAAGTTGACTTGACATAAATTAATAAAAGAATATGAAATCAAACGTTTCAATCTTTTCCTTCACTGTTGTCAGACATAATTTACTAACAAAACCTGCGATAAGTGAATGTTTGTCGTGTCCAAACTTTCTTTTTGAGTAGTAAATTATCTTTGAAGCAAAGTTTGGGTGGGAGGGAGGATGTGGTTCGACCTTCTAAAAATCTGAATCTCAAATGACATTTTGTCGGCGTCAAGAGTGTGTGAGTGCGATGAAAAACATGTGAAATGAAATCTATGTGAATTGTTATATTTACTAAATGAATGAATTAAAATTAGTAGAAGCCAAATAGGAATAGGAACAGGAATGAAAAGTTTAGCGACAGCTGTGAGTAATAATTATAGAGATCAATAATCGCGGCATTGATATTAATATAATTGTACACAAGTCATTTTCTTAATAAACCTAATCCTTTTCCTTTCACCCGCCCGACTACTACTACCCAACCATATTATATAGACTCACCTTTATTTGTAGGCTGTGTTTTAGTTGATATTTGCACATTAAAGTTCCTTAATAATTTGGTGAAGCTATTATATTTAGAGTCAACAAAATCAGATGAAATCCCATCCAAATCTGCACCATCTTACATAATAATATAGAATCAAGATGCATAACAAGAAACCTTCAAACTTTCAAGTCAAAATGATAGGTAGAAATGACAATTGTGCTGCACCAATTCTAACTTCACTCAATCATAAAACATAAAGTTAACAAAGGGCGAAAATTTGAACCCGACGTGAATCGAACACGCAACCTTCTGATCTGGAGTCAGACGCGCTACCATTGCGCCACGGATCCACTTGATATTATGACTATCAACAAAATATAGACTCTAAAGTATAATGTGAACAAAATGTTTCCCGCCAATTCTAACTGCCACTATCGGAGTCTGTTACACATGAAGATGAAGACAACAACTGGCAACAGCTATAAAATTAAAACCCAAAGAAGAGAAGCAGCGTCTTTCACAAGCAATCCCAACAATGGGAGACACTCCGGCCGCAAAATTCCAAAGCCACCTCGAAATCAAGACGCTACAGCCACCCTCACCTCCAACTCGTCCCTTCTCCTTATCAAAAAACCAAGACCGAGAACACCAAAAAACTCCTTTCTTCAAGTCTCGCGCCGGTACAAGAAAAAGCGACACGTGGATCATTTCCGTCTTCGTCATCCTCCATGTCGTGGCCTTCATTGCCACCATGGTTGCCAATGATTGCTGGAGAAACTCTCACGGTGACTGCGCACTCAAAGCGCTCGGAAGGCTGTCGTTTCAGCCACTCTCTGAGAATCCTTTACTCGGTCCCTCTGCTTCTGCGTCAGTAATTTTTTTCTCTCTTCATGCCAGTTTGTTTTGTGTGAAATGAGAACCTTGTCGTGATTTGTTCGGTTAAAATTTAGGTTTCTTGTGATTTGCCTTTTGTAACAACATAATATGAGAGGTGGTTTCTTGATTCTCTTAGTTCTTCTGTTTTAAGTACACCAAATGTTTGCATTAGGTTTTCTGAGACCTCTAACTTAATCTTGTTGTGGTTTTGCTTAGTTATGATGCCAATTCTTGAAATTTTTTTGTTGAATTTATATTTCATTAAATAATTGTTGGTAAGCAAGGTAAATAATACTAAAAAGGGATAGAAAAAAACCTGCTGGCTTAGTTAACCATTTAGGTCTAGATTCCTGGATATTTAGGGTTTGTAGAAATCTTAATTATTTGTGATTATCCTTGGTGATTTCTCAAAGTTGTTTTTAAATTATCGATCCCTTCTTGTTGCGAGGAATTTTATGGAATAGAAAAGTAAATTCTTGATTTGTGCATTGAACCTGTTTATTTCCATTCATTAGTTTTCTTTTAGTTCTGCAGCCCAATATCAGAAAATTTTGACTTAGGCGCAGAATTTTTTATTTTTTTATTTTTTTATTTTTATGTGCGAGTGTATACCGGAATTGACTTGCTGATGCTTTCTGCCATCAAACTGGGTGAAGAACAGTGTTGTGCTAGAAGATTTTGAGATTTCATAGTCCAATGCTTTTAGTTTGAATATCTAGTGTTTGTCAAGCACCCTGAAAATGAAGTGGTGTAATTCATCATTGATAAAATTAATAAGTTCTCACAGGTTTGATGAAATGGGAGCTCTCCGCCAGAATTTTCTGGACGAGAATCACCATACTTGGCGTCTGTTCACATGCACAGGGTTGCATGCTGGGCTCATTCATCTAATCATCAATCTCGGCAGCGTCATCTTTGTAGGAATTCACTTAGAGCAAGTGTTTGGACAACGTAACTACTTTGCCATCTTATTAGCTATCATCTTAGCTAAAAATTATCGCATGATATTAGAGATTTAAAATAGATTTTGAATGCTATTAATGGGTGATTTACCTTCTATTTTTTTCTGGTTCTGTTGCACAGTGAGGACAGGTGTCATCTATATACTCTCTGCTTTTGTTGGAAGCTTGGTCGCTGCACTCTTCATCACAAATAGCCCAGCAGTCGGTTCCTCTGGCGCACTATTTGGATTACTTGGAGCTATGCTTTCTGGGGTCATACGGGACTGGAATGTTTACACTGATAAGGTCCTTTACCTTCTCTTTCACCCCCACCACCCAAATCATGTGTTCTTCACTAATCTTACTAATTGGTGCATTGATCCCTCCTTTGCTTGATTTCAGTTGGCAGCGATATCATTTCTTTTCTTTGTCTCCACAATCAATTTCGCTGTCGGTTTGCTACCTTACGTAAACAATTTTTCAAGCATTGGAGGTCTTATATCAGGATTTCTACTTGGTTTCATGCTTCTGTTCACCCCTGAGGTTAAGCCATTGGTTCACAACAAGGCAGGCCTCTATGAGTGTGGTACCAAAAGTTCTATCAAATCAAAGCTGAAGCTAGACAGGCCAATCATGAGGGGTGTTTGTCTTATTCTTTTTGTTGTTGTGTGAGTTCTCCTTTCAATTCGATGATAAGCTCTTTAATGCTGTTGGTCCATATCTTTTTTCTGCAAGATTTTGTAAGAAGAGCTTTTGTTTGCATGCAGGCTTCTTGGATCTCTTGTAGCAGTACTTGGAGGAATAAATATAAACCAGTATTGCAAATGGTGCAAATATGTTGATTGCATTCCTTCTAAAAGGTGGAGTTGCAATGACATAACAGCTAATTGCGAGGTACATTTTCGATTTTAGCGCATCAAGTTATATGATATTCAAAGTTGACGCTCTAAAGGCAAACTGACTAGATTTGGAAGAGAAAAAGAAATAAGCCCATGCACGAAACTGCCCTGTATTATGAATTTGACCCCATAAACATATGTCCTCTGACAAAAAGCCATTTCCAAGAATTAAGTGTGAATTATAGAGCAAATATAGGAAAAAAAATTCATTTATCTTATCAGCTTAAGAGTATATACTGGATTGTGACCATAAGAAAATATCTTGTTGAAAATAAATTACTGCATCACATTGTCAACCAAATCCCTTCCATCACTGACTATATAACTTGTAGTAAACTACTTTCATATGTCATAAGTGCTCTATTCATAGAAACTTCTTTTATAATGTGTGTAGATGGCTGCATTTGATACTACCTTTGCATCAAAGAGGATCGGAATTATTTTTAATTGATACTGGCTGCGCCAACTATAGCTTTTCACATAGTACGAAATAATGTATTAGAAGATCGTCAAGAATAGACCTTCTTATATAACTAATAAGCTCTTAATGCAATGAAACTGCATGCATGCTAATATTAGTCAAATGAAAATTGCAGACTTTGGTGAGCAACTCACAGATGACTTTGACTTGTATGGGTAATGGCAACTTCAGGGTTTTCCCTTATACCAACATTTCACAAGCAAGGATGAAGGACTTGTGCACTCTGCTATGCTGATAGAAAAATATTTTAATTTGTAACGAATCATGGAAACTGAAGATACTTGAATATCATATACTCTGTTGAAAGATTTTAGGATTTTTTTTTTCTTTTTTTTTTTACTTTACCATTGGTCCATATCTTTTTGAACTATAAAAGAAGAACTGTTTGAAGTAGAATGAAAAGGCTTTATGAAGCTTTCTGATAGATAGCATAAAGAGTATTGAGACAGAATGAGATATACTATGGCGTCCAGTATTGAAAATTCTTTTTGGATGTTTTCACTTTTCACTATGATTTTTCCCTTTTAACTTTTACTAGTAAAAGATGGGGTTTTACGGTGGGGACTGGCTGGGGAGATTGCAATAATTTGTTGAACTGACGTATGATACATGTTTGTAGCATAATGATTTTGGCACTTCAAAACAGTGTAATGGAATGGCAGTGCCTCTCAAGAACAGTGTGAAGTGAGGGGAAGATTTTGATGATGGTCTTTGTGTTGTGTGCCCCCAAACTCATTTTGTGTCTCCGAATCTCTACTGTAGTCTGAGACCACCATCAAGTTAATATAGTGTTTATGGACAGGCGCTGCAGGGCCTACAAATTTTTTGAAGGGTGAGAAGGTTTCGAACTTCGAAGCAAATGATGATTCTTCTCATTATGCTTTTAAAAATAAATAATTCTTCCAACAATCCTCCCTGTAATTTCTTACACCTCTAAATTTGATATAATTACATTACTCTCATTGGCTAAGCATGTGGCTCAATTTTTTTTGTGCAGTGAGAACCAGATTTGCGAAGGAATAGCAACATCTTTACAATGTGCGTAATGAAAGATAGTACTGGGGAACCTTTAAACAAATTAAATTTATAAAATAGTCATTATCAAGGGGCGCCCATGGCCTAATGGATAAGGCGTCTGACTTCTAATCAGGCGATTGTGGGTTCGAGTCCCACTGGGCGTGAGAGTGTTTTGTTTTCTAAGTTCTAACCACCCTGAGAGATTGGTTTTTGAATGGAATATTTATTTATGCATGAATAGAGAATCCTCCCTCCTCCCACTCATTACCTGTCAATTCTTTGCCAGGCTTTTCATTTTACCTTTTTTTTTTTTTTTTTAATGTTCCGCCTAATGCAACAACAACTCTGCACAATTCGCCAATCCATCATCACCAAAACCCCCATCCTCTCATATACGACTTCCATAACTTAATGTTAAATGAACCAAGGATTATTATGGATGGGCCAAGCCCAAAGTTAACTATTCTTCTTTCAATCCAAAAAATTTGTTTGTTTGATTGTTTTAACCACACAAACTTGCCCTTGCTTTCAAATTCAGACTAAAATCCATCCCACCATCTATAAATATTTAATTTAATCTCAGCTTTTACTTTAATAAAATTTATTCTTTTGTTCTGCTGGGTTATAGATATGATTACATTCTGCTCTCTCTGCCTCTGGTCGATGTTGTGTGGCCCCCGGCCCCCCTAATAGGGCCAGCAAGCCGCAATGCTTTCAATAATGGATTTTGAGTACACAAAAAGTACTAAATAACAACTCATTATAAAAGGCAAAAGCACAAAAAAAAAGTAGGCCTACACTGAGCCTACCCCTCACCTCAATAGTGATTGGGTCCAAAGCCGAAGCCTTGTAATTGTATGTATTCCTATTCCCATTACTATGGCCAAGAAAAGTAGTACAAGACTGCTACTTTTTCTGTGTATAACATTAACACATTAAATTAAAGGCCGAATTACATTTTGTCCCCTAATCTATAGTGAGCCAACCTTTCCCCCCCTTGGTTTCCGAAACATCGAATATTATCCCCCGTTTTTTTAAATTCAAACTTAAAACTTAACCTCATATATATGACATTACTAATTTAACATTATGAATTGACAAAATTGCCTTTTCAAAACTAAGTTTTTCTAAAACCAAGGGGAGAAATTGTCCTTTGCGATAGATTGGGTTGAAAATGTCACTCAGCCTTAATTTAAATAGCCTACAGTTCTCTAACAGTTGCTTTATTATGAGCCTGCGTTCTTCTAATGTGATCAAAACAGTTGGCTTGAACAGAGTTTTGAGTTGATTCAAAATACCGCCCAATGAGTGGAGTGGAATACTTTTTTTTTGTTTTTGTTTTTGTTTTCTTTGATGGGTTAATAAACATAAAAGTAAAAGAGAAGAAATCGACACGAGTTTCCTCTTAAGTTCAAGTGCATGATGAAGTAAAAATTCACACGATGAAATGTTGTTTCCATGATGGGATGTTGGACCACATAGAAGAAGAAGATGCTCTAGGTCTCTTAAATTAATTGAAAAAACTTTGATGGGATTTTATCTTAAAGGACCAACGTTTCACAAGGAAATTGATTGAAGACGAAAGTGTTTTTCAGAGAGAAGAAAAAGTTGTTGTTATGGCATGGTCAGTATCCACAATCATGTCAGCTGTCAAAAATTTATTCTGCATAGAGAAGATCCATCTTCACACAAAAACCCTCCTTACCATATGAACCATTTAGGTTGCCACTACTACCATTAAATTTATAACATGTGGCATGTCCCACTTGGGCACATGGTGAGTGAGGTAAGGACTTAACCAAATTGGGTTTTGAAAAAATAAAAATCATAATCATGAAAAAGAACACACCCTAAGGCTATTAGGGTAATACAAAATTTCTAAAAGCCTATCAAATAAAGCCACTTAGTACTAGTTACATGCATTACTATAAATGTTTGATTGATGCCTTGATGGGTTTAGGTTCATTGGAAAAATGATATAAATTTGGAAGGCTCCCTCTTTTAGGGGAGGAGAAAAGGGTTAAAAGGTGGCTATAGTGGGAAGGAATCCTGAAGTGGGTTTTTGACTAGTTGAAGCAAAAAGAAAAGAGCCTTCTTCCATCAATCCCTCTCACCATCATCATCAATGTTAGTCAAAAAAAAAAAAAAAAGTTATGGGCTATTTATAGACCCAAAGAATAAGGTATATATATGGCCTTAAATATGATACTATTTTCTTTTCAGATCATCATTTTAAAGTTGCCCTTCCTTGTTTCTTTTCTTTTCTTTATATAAAGAAACTATGCTTATTGGTTGACCAACCTTCTTCCATTTACCCATTTTCCATTGTTTTGTTTCATCCAATAACATTGTCAATTTAGTTTTGTTGTTCAAAGTAAAATAGTGAAAGATATTTTATGATGATGTTTCAAAATGGTTATAGCCATATCATATCATATCATATGATTACTCATTAAACCACAACCAATTCCTGCCACATATCTAGCACTGCCTTGAATTGAACCCATTGAATTTGAAGGCTCTTTGGTCATGTCAAATATGATTTATTCTGGCACATCTTATAATAAGAAAGTTGTCACTTCTAAGTTCTAACACCACACATGACTAAGTATTCTTCAATTCAACCATCTCACTCACACACATTTCAAGTTCAAATCATTATTCAGATACCCAGAAACAAATTATTCTACACTTTCTTTTAAATTAAATTTTACAAAAAATTAAGGGCCCAACTGATGTCATCTTCATGTTCATGTAGAATTGGCTGCATATTTTCTTTGACTTTTAAATTTTGTGTTTATTGTTTCCCAAATCAGTGACTTAAAATTTTAAATCTTTACATCAAACTAAAGTGTGTAATTAGGTGGCCCAGAAGAAAAGAAAAATTAAAGGCTTTAGAAGGTTGAGCATATGATTATGATCCAGTTGTTTAGTTTCCCAGTTGCCACCTGTCCTAAAATTTGTAGCTACTAGACACTTTTACGTAGCTTTAGTTAGTTCCTTTTTTTTCCTTTTAACAAACACACACAGCAGCAGAAGAAGAAGAAGAAGAAGAAGAAGAAGAAGAAGACGACTTTTGCAGAAGGACAATGATGCCATTGGCATTGGCATTTACAAAATCTCAAAGGAATGGTAGTTCATAATCAAAAGAAAACAGATTTGATTCTTAATAGTAGATTAGATCTGGGTTGTTTTTTGTTATTGAGGGATGGACCAACCAACTTCAATTTATAGTCACATTCAATAAATTCATGGGAGATTTGGAAAATCATAAACAGAGTAGGCTTTTTAGGTTCATTAACAGACTGAAAACAAGTGTCAGTGGTCCCCAATTTAATTTGGAACTAATTTTATAACCAACTTGCCATTGCCAAGAAGAGCCGTGCGTTGATCAACAATATTTTTTCATTTGTTAGAGCCCATGGATGGACCATCCATATCCAGTTGTATCCATCTACGACCATTAAGAAGAAAATGAAACATTCTCCTTTAATTTCATGAATGTGATTATGATAGGGATGTAGCCTTTCAAATCTATTTACCTTGATGGACCCCTTTCTCAGGGAATTTCTCCACCACATACACCCACACACAGTTAAATCTTTCCCTATTTTTTACTTCAATTAATTATAATTAATTTTTGTAAAGTGCTTCTTCTTTTTACTAAACATAACTAAACAACTCCTCACCCACCCACCTCCTCCAGATCATAAAATCTCAACTTACCTTATATTACCCTTTTTTTTTTTTTTTAATGAATTAATTATGAGTATTACTCATAAAAAGAAATAGAAGGAAGAGTCCTGTCCTAGAGTCTAGAGAAAATAGGTGTCAAAATCAAAGGGAGGGGGGCTTAAATAATGGAGCTTAGGTCTTCTTCACTTTCCAATGAAATCTCAAAAGACCAACATACTCTAAGATGTCCCGTTCTCCGAAAACCCACGAGCAACCCGACCCTTAAAACAATTTTCATCAACCCAATAAACAAGATTTCATGGTCCCCCCACCCACAATTTTAATTTTAATCTCAAAGGGATTAACCCAATTTTTTTATAAAAAAAAATTAAATTATTGCTGAAAAAAAAAAAAAAAAAACAACCCACACCTTTAGAAATTAGACGTGCTTTTGCCTTTGATTAATAACTAATAGGGCCAATCAATCATTAGAAACCCAATTGGTCAAATGCAACAAATTTGGGACCCAATTTTATGATAAAAAAAAAACATTAATCAACCTAATTAATAAACCCCCTTCTTTAAGATCCGCCGCTTAATGGGTCCTTAAACCATACCAATACCATTGTAATTTTGTTTTCCTAATTTCGAATAATAATAATAATAATAATGTGGCCTAAAAAGACTGGTTTTGCATTGAAAAAGGATACATATATATATATATATACATACAACTATACAAGGAACCTCATCATTCCAATTGACCTTTTTGAAAAAAGCAAAAAAAAAAAAAAAGAAGAAGAAATATCTAGGAGAAGTAAACCACAAATTTCAATAATAAAATAAAATAAAAATAACAAGGGGGGAGGCAAAGTCAGTTGCTCGAGGAAGAAAAAAGGGGGAGAAGAATTAGAAAGTTTTATATAGAATCAGAATCTGAGTCAAACTTTTTACAAACCAATAACCTCCATTCTGTTTATATTCTATAATCATACAAAAACAAATACCAAGTCTATTACTACTACTATTAACAACATAACCACTTCCTCTATTTGTCTCTCTATATATTAATAAATACTTTATATATTTTTAATAGAAAAAGTGAAAAAATTGGAAAGATTAAAAATTATGATTAATTAGAACATAAAACAAGATTAAGGATGGATGATTAAAATTAAAAATAGTTTTTGGGTTTTCCTTTCTGCCCATTAAACAATGAAAATGGCATATTACCAATCATCCTTTCCCCTCTATAGGAAACACCCATCATTGCTCCCAACAATCCTTTTCAACCTTAGAAACCTGAGCTTCTAAGATATTCCCTCTCTTCTTCTAGTCTTCTACTTCTCATTCTTGTTCTTATTATTATGTTTCTTTTCTTATTTTTTAAATATCTCTCTTTCTTTATTTTCATAAATATATATATATATATATATATAACCTTTTCTTTGCTTTGTTGATCTCCCCTCTCTCCCTTCCCTCCCTCCCTCTTTTTCTTTCACTTCTTTTTTCATTTTTTTTTTACTATCATGGATCCTTCCTCTGTGAACGGTTTCTACTCTTCTCTAACTCGTGGGATCGATGATCTTGAACTCGTTTATCTCTCTAACAACTTCATGTCTATTCAATTCCTTCAACGAGCTCTTTCTCTTCTTAGATCATTTCATTCTCAACTGACTCTCCTCGTCCAGAAACTCCATTTACCCGTTGGTGAAAAATGGCTCGATGAATACATGGACGAAAGTTCCAAGCTTTGGGAGGCTTGTCACGTTCTCAAATCGGGAATTTCTGGAATGGAAAATTATTACTCTGCTGCCTTAAACATCACTTCATCTCTCGATAATCATCGTCACCTTAGCCCACAACTCTCCAGACAGGTTAACTCTATTCATTCATTCTTTCATTCAACAACTTTACTCTTTTATATCTATATCTATATACATATATATAATTAACATGAATTTAAATATGTTAAAATGGAGCAGGTGATCCGGGCAATTTCAGGGTGTAGAAGAGAGGCAGTGGGGCTGGAAGAAGAGAACAGGGCTTTGATGGAAACGAGAATCCAGCCACTTTCGTTAAGATTTGATGAGAAGGTGTCAATCGAGTCAAAACTGAATGGATTCAATGGTTTTAGAGGAGTACTATATGCAATGAGAAACGTAAGTTCACTGCTGCTGATGATCTTGGTGTACGGACTGGTGTACTGTTGGCCAGAGACAAGTGGAGGAGTTGGAGGAGGATATGAAGGGTGCTTGTTTTTTGGATCGGCGTTTATGATCTCAACGGCAAGATTGCAACAAAGAGTGGCGGCAGAGATAAGTCAAATGAATGGAAGGCCAGGGGTGTTATTGTATGAATTTAGAAGGTCAAAGATGGCGTTGGATGAGCTGAGAGCAGAGTTGGAGAGAAGGAGTGGAGGGCATGGGCATGGACATGGACATGGACATGGTCAAGGAGGAGGAGTGGTAGTGGATTGGGAAACAGAGGGGGGGATAAGGGAAAGAGTGGAGAATTTGAAGGGATGTTTTGGGGTTTTGAGATCTGGTGCTGAGAATATTGTTGGACAACTTGATGATTTCTTTGATGAGATTGTTGAAGGAAGGAAGAAGCTTTTGGACTTTTGCAGTCATAGGTAGTGCTAGAGATTAGACTCGTTGAAAAAAAAAAAACTGAAAAAAGAATTATATATTATTACTAGGTAGAGGAATCAGTTGTTGGGGGGTTGTTGTACCTTTAACCCATCTCTTAATCTTTTTCTTTATTTTTTTCATTTTTCTTTTTAATTTCTCTTGTGGTTTCTTTCTTTCTATGTTCTTCTCTTACAGTTACAATAGTTGAAGCTTTAAAGAATAGCATTCCTTCAAAACCCTATAAATGGAAATCATCCATCCAAATATCATAAAATATGAAGCAGAGGAAAATAATGAAGAGAAGTTTAGACTAATTTTCAAGCAGGCAAAGATGTTTAAGAGCTTCTTCTTCTTCTTCTTCTTCTTATATCATTCTTTTTGGAGGGACAAAGGTAAAAAGAGGAACAAAAAGAATAGAAGGTTCGTGTTGTCTAGAATATGAGTCCAATCTTATTGGTGTTATTTTATCATATAATTTAATGTAATTTAATTAAATTCTTGAAGGTGGGTTTGGGTTTGGGTTTGGAGAGGGAGGTTAGGTGGGTGAGTGCCAGTGGTCTCTGGTTGTTAATAGTAAATGACTAATGATTCCAGTTGTGAAAAAATGATGGAAAAGGGGGGTTTAGGAAAAGCTTTTGTCTGATTCGGTTTAAATGGAGTTGATGATGAAAGCTTCTAACAAAATAACTCTCTCTCTCACTTAGATATGTCTCTTCTCTGTCCCTCTTTCAATATAATTTTATTCTTCTTCCCTTTTTTGGGGTCTGTGGAAAATATTAAAAAAATATATAGAGAAAATTAAGGGAGGGTCACTTTCTCATTTCTAACCGTATCTCATGCTTTTTGTCCCTTGCCGGAAATTCATGCCTTGCCTCCCTTCAAGGGTGCCATACGAGAATGCTCAATTAAACTAAACTATAAAATAATGGGGAACACAGAAAAACAGCAAGACATATATATCTACAAAAAAAAATATAAAAAGCTAGCTGTGCCAGAACCGTTAGGATTTGGCATTTGGCAACAACCAAATACATTGCCAACATAAATCATGCTCTCCAATTCTTCTAAACATGAATTAAATGGGGATCAACTAACCATTCAAAATACTATTAATCTTCTTCAGTTTCCCCTTTAATGGTCATTCCAAGTAGAAGAATTAAGTCCAGCACCATAAAGTTCACTCCAAAGACTACAAACTCAGTAGGACATGTTCACATGAACAATTCATTGAAGATAAGTTCACATGTTTTACATTTATAACTAATTAGGTTGTACCTACACAAATACATTAGAAAAGGAATAACTGGTATATGGGTTATACCAAAATACAAAGAAACAACCTATTGGGCACTTTGGGAAGTAATACTCATAAATTTTGGGGAACATATGCAAAAACCTGATGACCTCTTGGTATAATTTACAGGTGATTGAAGGAAAAACATAGAAGGCGCTAAGTGGGAAAGTTACCATGCAGATGCGGTGGTAAGCCACACTAGCAACACAAAAGATGTCTTAAAATGCAAGCAGGGCTGCTTAATTTACACATTCAAATGATATCAAATCCTGGCATTGCAAACTGTGAAGCAAATGCCTCAACCCGATTTCGGAGCTCAACGATATCTTTATTGTTATGAAGACCCTCAATGAATCCTTTCTGCAGTTTTCCATGTTCCCTCTGCACAGTACTTGTTATTTCAACTGCCCTGAGAAGGAAGTCAGCAATTGTCTCAAAATCAGCCTCTACACAACCTCTTGATGTCATGGCAGGTGTACCTGGAAAAGCACAAAAGAAAAGAAAATTTAGACAAGGAATGATGAGCAACTGTCAGCTAACATTTGAGTATGTCAAGATACAGGAATCAGTCACTTTAAAAATAAATTATAATAGAGGAAATAAAAAAGTATATAATCACTGGAGTATTGTATAAGTATTGCACTCTATATATATATATATATGTCTGTATAGGTATGTATAGGGTTTCTGTGGCAGACTTGCCCACAGCCCACCAATAATATTGTGCATAATACTGACCGGTCATGAAGCTGGTAGAAAGATTACAAGAACTATAGATATTACAATCGCAAATGCATGAAATGATTCTACTTACCAATTCTAACTCCTCCAGGACAAATAGCACCATTGTCACCAAATATAGCACTTTTATTAAGTGTAATGTGGCACATCTCACAGACTTTCTCATAGTTCTTGCCTTTAAAAAAAATAAATAAAGGAATAAGCGCATAAAATTCAGTTAGTGAAAAAAAGGGTACTTTTCATATTGATATAAATATGCACATGAAGGTATGAATGAACAACTTCAAACATATGTAAGCATACAAATCACCTACACTTTTAAAGAGATGTACTTATCACAGAATGTTCATTACAATCATCATGGTAAAACACTTTAACTCCTGTTACTTCAAAAACTTCCATTTCTAACAATGTGATTAGTACCGCTAAAGCAAAAAGCTACACTAATGTCCCTACAAGAACTTTAAAAGTGACATAAAGTAAAATAAGGAATCAAACAGGAAAATTATTGCAGCAGTGCACCAAAAGAATACAACTTCAACCATTTTTTTAAGAGCAGCTTAACCCTAAATTTTCCTCCCTTTTCTATAATGCAATTGCAGCAGAATATTTTCTCCTCATATTAATAACAAATCCTGTGGTTCTGATACATATAGCCACTAATTTGCCTCCAATTTGAGCCAAATTCCAATCCTTCACTGAAAGTACAGAACATAGATATCTCTAAATATCATACTACTATCTGATTAAAATGTTGACAAGCATCCAACTGAATTTTAAATGATATACAAAACCACATAGGCCTTTCTATAATTCAACTGCAACAGAATTTTAACAAAATCCCATATATATATATTAATTATTAAAAAAAAAAAGTTACTAAGCAGTTTGGTCTTTTAAGTTACAAATACAATAATGATCTTCTTCATTCTAGAAGATGGAAGCAATATAGTGCTTTCACTCAAACCATGTCAAATTTCTTGAACAAAACTGCACTCATACAACTAAAAAGCTAATGAGACTAATGAGACTATCCTGAGTAACTGGGGTCTTGTAATTCTGCCATAACCCACAAATAATATGGCAGCAATCTAGTGCTTTCACTCTTAATCATCGCTTAAAACTCTGAAAAGAATTTCTGCACACAATCTGAAAGTTTCTATTTCACAAAACCTGAGAACAGGATACTTTTAAAGCTCAGGTGTTTTATCCATACTATAAATTAGTAAGGAATCCTTGTGGAAGTAGCTGACCTGACCTGCACTTTAGATTAAGTATCTGGCCAAATTACGCAAGAAAGCTCATTGCATATTTACAAATTAAATACGTCATTGGTTTATTAAAGGAAGTTTTTATACTTTCAGAACGTGGAGCAGCAATAATAGTTGCTTTAACACCATTGACACTGATAAACAGATTAAATGCGAGAAACTATCATGGAAAGCAGTGTTAGTGAAGTATTAATCATCAACGAAGAGGAACTAAAACGATGCTCTAATTACTAAACCAGTATAAATAGATCCATACCTAACCATGATGTAACAATGTTTCGACAAGCAAATATCTATTTTCTTGCAAAAAGCATACTAATGTAAAAAGTGTTTTAAGAGCTTAGAAAAGGTTTAAATCAGTATACCTCTTAAGCCTCGAGTAGTTAGATCCCATAACAACAAATGGTTGTCAGTGCCCCCAGTCACCAATTTGCATTTTCTTCTCAATAAAGCAGATGCTAGGGCCTGGGCATTTCTCTTCACCTGCTGCATATATGCTTTGTACTCTGGAGTTGCAACTTGTTTCAAGGCTATAGCAAGAGCAGCAATGTGATTATTGTGAGGACCCCCTTGTAATGATGGATGGACAGAAAAGTTTATCCTCTCCTCGAAACTATAATGGTTACTATTATCACCATGACCAAGAGGCACGCCTTGCTTCCTGGTTTTTTTGCCTCTCCTATAGAAAATGATGCCTCCCCTAGGACCACGAAGACTTTTGTGAGTTGTTGATGTAACTACATCACAATAGTCAAATGGACTAGCCAATTCCTGTAGAAGAGAACAGCAGAACATGGTAAGTACATAATTTTTTTTTTCCCATTTAGAGGGAACAAAAAGATTTTTAATAATAGCTATTCTTATATGAATTTCAAAGGATGAAAGGAAAGAAAAAAAGAAGTGGAAAAGGACACATGCAATGGAGAAGACACATAACCTATAGTAAACACCATTGTTGTATTTTAAAGCACAATCAACATTCACAAGCTAAAATATTAAATTACTAAGACCATAATTGAAATCTATTTTTGGAAAGTTCATAAGAAAAGAATGCTTAAAATTCTGACAGCCAAATTCAATTATATTTTTATTTTCGAATGAAAGAGATGGATCACCAAACACAAATAATTATGACCAGAGTATGTTTCGATATGAATGGTTATTGTGTATTAAAGCACAGCTATCATGAGTTACACAAAGATAATTAAGGATAAAATCAATTCTCCAAGGGATGCAACAATCTCAGGTCCACAAACTAAATTAAATCAAAGCATTCCAAACAAAAATATCAAAATTGGAAATTTTAATAGAACTTCTTCACCTGTTATATACTATAACCACTTAAAACAGAATTTGGGGAACATGGCATTTTAGAATTACTGATGAAAAAATTCATTCCAGGTTATAAGCATGACTTGTAGTTTATCTAAAGACTCAGGACCTGAAAAAATATTTTACGATATGAAATCCCATTATCTGTGAAATATTTACTTCTAGGAGATTATAAACAAATCAGAAATCTCATACAGTTTCCAGCCCCTAAAA
>WYDK02000006.1:3895255-3906005 GCA_009867345.2 Toxicodendron radicans
TCAGGAACCTGGATCGTTTTATTACAAGCCTTGGAATTCCAAAAGCAAGAACCAATATAATTTTCAGGTCTCAACTAAATGTCTGGTGAGTTGTGAGTCAAACTACGGGGCACCAAATATTTATTAAAATTTTCGAGCACATAAATTGTCATCTAACTTGAGCTACGTGCAAAGTAAAAGGAGTAGCAGTTTCTGTGGTCACATTCATAAAGATGATTTACACTCACCATCTGATGTTAAACGCAATTTCTTTTGAGGATTCTTACTGTGAGAATATATACACTAACTTTACAGAGCAGCACAGTAGGTGACATCATTTAATTCCTTGCATACAGATACATGAAGAGGAGCTTCTGTTCAGCCCTCTCCATGAGACCATGAGACCACCATGACCATGACCATCCCCTAACCAAGGCGACAAACATCAACAAAATGAAAATGGAGCCCCTCGCAATACAAATGATTTGGAATAAACTCTCACCCACTGTACAATTACTCTCACAATGAATATACAACAATGATTCCAAAATTTCCCAACCCAAACCAGAATGTCACTCCCATTCGTGAGTACACACTGGCCAGTAACATATCAGCATTAATTCCACTGACACTCCGCCATCAAAATCAAATAAATATAGCAGGCCCAGGCAGAATGCAGTTATCTGGGACAAGGGAAAATTGTTGACCTCCAATTGGCACATAGACAGCCCAGTAATTGCCAGTCTACCCATCAGGTTCCACCGGTTCAACCGAAGATGTATCCTGGTTGATCTGCTTCTCCTTCGGAAGGCAATCAAGAGGGACAAACAAATATCCTTTAGGTAATTTCCGATTCTTCATAGATGCTTCATCTGATGTCATTACCATCTCTTTTTCAAATGTTTCGAAATGCTGTTGAATAATAGTATAAAATAATATAACTCTGAATTCTCATTTTAATGAGAAAGGTAAGTGAAACTAAACAGTCAGTAATGCAAAAAACTGTACCTTTCGAGCTTTTGAACTCCATTCCTCTTCATTTGAGAGACTACGCGATAAAAGAGGTCTGTGAGGAATTTGCTTCCCAGAAAATGTCAACCTCTCCAAAGGTTTTTGGGTAAAAAGATTTTGTGAAGTAGAGCTGTCATCTGTCTTTTGGTCAGCTTCCATGGACACAGGAACCTTAATTCGGTGCTTAACAGCAGTACTGCTGTCCACAGTTACATCATCTGAACGCTGGACAGCTTCACTGCATGATCTATAATCATCGGTATGACCTTTAAGTGAAGTTGTAGCAGATTCTGAACTAATATCTGGAAGGGGAAAGGGAGTGCGGCCCAGTGCCAAGCGAGCAGCATGGTCTCTTTTGAAAGCAAGTATATCATGAGAGCAAAGAATCAACTCCCGCTGTAAACACAAGGAAGGAAAACATATTATTGAATATACTCCATTAATATTCAAGAAAACATAGAGAGCAGCAGTACCAACTTAAGGTAATGAAAAGAAACTAAACTTTTTGAAATACAAAAATTGGATTTAACTGGCACAATTATACACAGATAAATTAAAACCATTTTGTAGAAAATGAGTTACCTTTATCTTCTCACGTTTGATGATTCGCTCACAGAGGAGGCGTAACCTCTCTAGCTCAACCTGTATAAGGCATTCATGAAAACAGTCAGGAGACTCAAATTGCACAATCCAACCAGAAGATAAAGTAATAAAATCTGTAGGATGTACACAATAAGCAAAATAAGTATCAGGCTCAACACATGTTAACACACCATAGTACCAATTATAATGTTCTCATTTCACAACTCAAATTTTCAATGCAAAAGTTTCAATGATAGAACCCACACAGACTACCAAAAAACGAATTTAGAACCTTAACTTTTTCTGAGTTATTAAAATGCAACTTGTAAAATTTTCAATTAAATACATGCTTTAATTGCAAGAAATATATCAGCACAATAATACGGAAACTTGTATAAAGTTTGACTCTCAATATCAACAATAAACAATTGAAACAAAAGAATAGAACTCAACTTGAAAAATACAGAAAAGCATTTGATCAGTAAGAATAAAGACCGAGCAAGCTAAAACAAAATAAAACAACTAAAGGACAAAGAACACCCTTACCCTGATTTGCTTAATGCTTTTCAATTCCTCAACCCCATGTTTTTGAGTTTCAGCCTATAAAATAGAGATTCAAAAATAAGTCAAGATATATAACAAGCCATAGTTCTTAGCACAGCTTTAAAAGACTAATAATAACCAGCCTTCGGAAAGTAATACATCTTCTATGCAAACAAAGAAGCAGACCTTTGCCCTCTGCTCCAAGCTATGCTTTTCACAGTAAGCCTTGTGCTGGAAATTGCCACCAGTAGACTTTACATTCATGTAAAACCCAGTACTTCTAGCACAGGTGGGATGAAATGTGGTCTGACAGTGACCAAAGTTGCACTGCATCAGCAAAATTACATGTTAATTGCAAAAAATCCTTGGAAGTGAACAAAACAATTAACAAAATAAAAAAATGTAAATGTCACCTTTATGCAGACACCATTTCTGTGCCGGCAGACACAACAAACATCAGTCCCTTTTGAAACAGTCTCCTGAATTTCCATTAGGTATAGTCGTTAGTGCTAAATAGAGTTCATGCACGATTACTCAAAAACATACAGAGAAGAGTAGTTTTGTAAATGAATACAGGATGTGCACATACCATTCCTACAACAGGATTTACTTGTCCCCTCCTGAATGTTGACTCAAAGACCCACTGTAACCATAATGTAGAAACCAGAGTTAAAGACATTTCAATGAATAAGGGGTAGCAAACAATTTTCTAACCAACAAGAACAATTGAAACTTAACCTCAGCACAGAAGGCATGCACCCAATGACCATCCGCAGATTTCCTAAAAGCACCGGTAGTTCCACCACATAAACCACATTCTGCAACAAAAAATGGTTTCTCCCAAAAATTGACAGATGGAGCTCCAGAGGATCTAGACGATAATAATTCTTCACATAATTCACAGTGCCAAGGACCTGTAGATTCTTTAACACTGCGATAGCAATCCAAATGTACAGCAACCTGTTGGCAGAAGGGCTATGTCAAAACAAAAAACAGAACAATATCATTTCTTTTTTTAAACTAAGATTTAGTGTATGGATTGGGCTAGTTGACCTTGCAACTTGAACACACTAATATAGGGTTCAATATTGTCTCAGAGCGTCTGCAAATGTCGCATGATCTAGGATGTTCTTTAGAAAAATCTGAGACTGGATGAACCAAATCCGAGTACTTCTCCAATGAAGCCCTAGGGACAGCCACCCTTGAAAGTGTCTCCTTAGCCCGAGGCATCACCTGTGAACTAATGCCAGCCCTCCCGTTATGAGAATTTGACTTCAATAAGTTCTGAAAAGAAGGGAGAAATTTGTTAAAATAATAAACAGCACCACATAAGAAATAGAATAAATTCAAAACAAGAAAATAACCAAAATAATTCAAGTATTGTAACAATAACCTCCTGAGGTGCAGATTCTTCAAGAGCATCTTTTCTAAATGATGAAATCCTAGAAGATGCTGCAGCAGCAGCAGTTGCCGCAGCTAGCACAGCCTGAGCTTCTTTATGCCTTCTCTCTTTCCTTCCCTGCTTCCTTGCTTCTCTAAGCTCACAAATATATCGGTTAACAAGCACAGCATCCCATCTTCGCATCCGTGCCACATCAATCTCCTGTTGTAGACTCTTTGCAACCTTGTAAACCAAATTATCTGCCAAAAAACATTCATGAGAAATTCAGTATTTGATACAGCAAATGGAATAGAAATTTCTATGTCATTTAGTAAAAGAAATAGCACGACAGGCAACAAACTGGAAAAACACAGAATAGTAAACACATGAGAGAAGAGAAGAGAGAAGAGACCAGCAAATCGCTTTCTAGCCACTGCATTGCCAAGTAACCTATGCTGAAAATAAATAATTTCCCCTTCCAATTCGTCGACGGGAGACAGTCCTAAAACTCCCAATTTCCTAGCTTTAACCAACTGCTCTAAATTCACTCCGTTGGATTTACAGATCACGTCATTGCATTTTGAATGTTGACTATGGTGATTACAACAAACACTGGCGTTGGAAGATGCCTCCATACGGGATATTTCTCCCTCACCAGAACCTGTGAAATAAAAATATTTGTTTAACCTATTGAACAGGATGTAAACATGAAACAGAAATAGACTTCACCAACATATTGAGAAAAAAAATTTACCATCAGATTCATGTACTTGGTTCTTTGAAAGCATCCCACTCTGCATCTGCATAAATGTTTTTTGCAAATATGGGTGCACATAAAAACCAGAAGTTTCTGTCTTGCTGAAAAAAGCAAATATAAGATGTTCAATGTTTTTTTGTTAGGTTAGCTACAAGAAAATTTTGATATTCAAGAACTTACATTATGTCAGGGATAAGTAGATTCACAGTTGAGAAAAGAGGATTTTCCTGATCTGCTTTCACCAATAAATTCTGTCCAGGAATTTCAGCCTCCTCTGGCTGACACTTTTCAGAAAAGCTGCAATCTGAGGGTTTGGCTGAGTTGCCTGTCCAATATATACTGTTTGAGTCAAAAGAGATTGAAAAACAGAATATAAACAGGTTAAGAAATAAGGTCACACAAGACAAGAACACTGGCTAACTTGATAAATAAATCACATATACATTGGACATATGTCCATCACAAACAGAAAGCAGTTATAGCCATTGATATTCAATGCTATAGTAATTTTATATTGGAAATTAAAAATCAATTCAGTAGCAACTTTGCTCTCAGATGGCCAGTTGCAGAACATTAGATAGGGCTTCTAAATAGTCTTCTCCTACAAATCTAATACCATATAACTAGGTCATCTTAATATAAAAAATACGCCCACTAGCACACCCTTTCTGAAGAGGTACGCGCAACCAACAACCAGGACTTTACAATTAAAGGGAGTTCAAAAAATTCTGATACATCAACAACAGAAGAAACTATGACCTCAAACCAACTCACATTAAAAACTAATATATAAGTTTATGCAAGCCATGTTAAACAAAATATGATAACTTTTGACCAACATAAAAGGCATCAGGGACAAATGATAATTCAGGAAGACATACCTTCAGACTTCAGTGAGTGCCTTGCCTGAGAATCTTCAACATTATCAGGATTGGTTGAACTCTGCCAAACAAAAGAAAATTGTTTAAGGGAAAAAAATATGGCAGAAGCCAAACAGAAATAACATTTGATGAAAAGGCAAACCAAAAAGCAGATAACATATGCACCAGAAAAAGACAAAATCATTTCAGAAGTTAATTTTCCCCCAACAGGATCTCAGCAATTCAAGCATCCTAAATGTATTAATCCACAGCATTTTGAGACATGAACATAATCAGTAGCAATTACTTAAAATCACTCGAAGCATTTTTTTGCTTCAGCAACCTGATATTTCTGTAGAATAAGACCCTTAAACTAATTTCACATCCACTATATTCTCTCATAGTGTCTTCAGCTGTTCAGTAGATGAAGCTAAATTCAAGCTCAACAGTTACAATTTTCCATCTTTCTTTACAGAATATGAACATATCTAAGTTTCCTTTAATAAGTCACTATTCCCCCAAATAATTGAGAAAGCCACAAATATGCAACATATGAAAATCTTTAGCTTATCAAACAAAAAGCACAGGTAAATGATGTAGAGCTGGCAAATGAACCATGAAAAACCACAGCATAAGATATAAGTGGTAGATAAGAGAACCAAATAGTATCAGTTAATAACCGAATAAAGCCCACATTAACAATGTATGCTCCTATGTTCATCTCCTAAAATTATCAAAAAAATAAGCAAACATGCAGACACACAGCCAAGCTATCTCTAACAGCAGGAAAGGGCTTCACACTCCCCAGTACACAAACGAAACTATTCCATTAATTATTATGCTAAGATCAGAGGTCTAGTGATATAAACAAGAACTTTATTGTTTCAAACGGGAGTGATTTCCATCCCTCTAGTATGGGTGGATGTAAAAAATTCTGGTGGGCAGGGCAACCTCAGAGGAAGGGAGGTACCTGGCAAAAAAAAGCTTGAAGAAACCAACTTTCGAGGGGCATTAAAAAACTATACCTAAAAAATTCATGACATATAATGACACCAAAGTTAGGACCTTTTTAATTTAACAAACATTAGTTTCTAAGAAAAGAACATTATAACCTAACCACAGAGCAAATCCTAAGGGCATCTCATCAAGCATGAGTGAGCTCAAAATGACAAAACTGAAGAAGGGCCACAAACCAAAAAACTTTAACACTATACATTTTCAATTCACTCCCCCCCATCCCACCCCAAAAAGAAATGCTCATCTACATCTCGAGAGGCCATTATTGAAGATAAAGGGTTAAGATGATGGAACAATGGACATGTTACTAGTCAGGCAACAATATTTGGCATGATCATATATTAAACTTCAACCAGGAGGATGCAAAACCAACATGCAAAATAACTTCATAAACCAAAAACAAATTTCAATTACACTAATGCATCCAATATGCAAATCTCATGATTTAACTTCAGTTGATACCCAAAAAGCCTACAAACCAAATTAGAAAGTTTACGTGCTACATGAAATTCAAAAGCAAATAATTGCAATACCATAAGATTACCTTTCCAGTGGCATCTGGTATGGATACTTTGCATGAATTCATTGCTTCATCCCTGTCAATTTGATCTATTTTTACCTGATTCTTCATTACCCCATTGTCACCTAAGATCTCGTCAGATAAGCATATTACTTTATTATCCCTCAAAATTCTCATGCTGCTTTTGGTTCTTCTACGCGGAGGTACTGACTTAACGGCAACAGGATCTGAAATATCAGGCTCTGATACCATTACACCATCAGGATCAGCAACTCCAGTCTCAGCCTTGGAAGAAATTGAGGATTTTAACTTAAATTTAAATTTTTTCTGCAAACTGCCCAAACAAGCATGATTGCTGAGCCATTTGATGATTTTGCATAACACGTCAGGACCCAAGCTACCATCCTGTAGAAAGAGTGTCAAGTCATATAAAAAGAATTCTAAAAAGGATAAAGAAATTCTAAAATTCTAAAATTACTTTCAAAAATTTATTACAAACTATAAAGCTCATTACAGCAAGTGTTGTATTCAATGAATCAGGGGAAATGCCAATCTCCAAAGCTACATCTTTGACATTGACTTTTCCACGATCAATTAACTGCATCATTGATAGATGTAAGACTTAGAACAAACTAAAGCTCAAACAAATTCTTTCAGAAAAGAATAATTAATCACTTAATAATAATATATTCTTCTAGTACCTTCTTTAAAATCACAGCAAAATTTAAGGATCCAGAAGGATTAACATCCTCACTATCGGTTCTTTCTAATAACATTCCCTGAGTCTCACCACATTCAGACATAGTTGCGCCATTTAATCTGGAAACAGACAACCCCCGCTCTTCACTATCACTGGATCTATCAGAATTTGCATCAGAAGTATCCACGTGAACTGCAAGTTTATCTCCATATTTGCGACAGATCTTCACCTTGTGCAATTTGTTCATTGGCAAAGTCCCTAGAAGTTGATTGGAAACAGAGGAGTCACTGGCAATAGCTGATTGGGGATCTCTCATGCCTGGGTTACTACTTTTGTCCTGGATGTCTGAGTGCTTTAAGCAAAAAGTCCGTAACTCAACCTATAGCAGCATAAAAATAGTTCATTTTTCAAAACATCATCACCAAAGATGTAACTAGCACACTTTTGTAGCAACCCTTGTATTAATAGTAAATAACAAGAAAAATTATAAAATATCAGATTCTACAAATGGAAGAATTGGCTTACGTTATCACATCCATATTTTCCCCACACCTCCAATCTGTACCTTGCCTCCCTTGCACACATAGGATGGAAAGAAATTCTACAAGAAGCTGAAATAAAATACAATTAACAGTGGAAGCAGACCTAACTAACATGTACATAACCAACCCAATAAGATAAGTAAAAGGTGCAATGACAACAGATAACTCAAAACAAAAAGTATAATAGCAGGTGATCTCAACATTTTTGTGAAATAAAGAAGACAAACCCTTGAAAATTGTAGGTCCCCTTTGTTTTAATTTTTATTCACTATCCTATTCACTATCCTATTTTAATAAATTCACTAATATTACTATCCAAATTCTATCTTATCAATAAACATTTTTCCATAAATATTATTTAATTACTATTCAAATCCAATCATATTTTAACAAATATCAATACACATTTTTCCACAAATACTATCTAAATACTATCCAAATACTATCCATCCACTATTTACCACTATTTATCAAATACCACTATTCTAAATACTACTAAAAAACTAAACAAACTAGCCCGTACATTTTCTGACAAATATAGTCTCCACATCCTTAAATTGGCTATTACAATTGAAGATCAAGATATCAACATTGCACAAAATAGCAAGCCTAACAGATAACAAGAAGATACTTGTGTGTTTAACAAAAATAAGCTAGCAAAATATTTTGGGATTATTTCCTTCTTAGAAGAATCTTAAAAATTGCATATATATCCTCAAAATCCCAACTGATACTCAAATACTAAGACATAAAAAGCAAGATAAGGATAAATGGGAGTATGGCACATGGAAACTTCCTTTCCCACTTCTCATCTATTAACAAGGAGTACCCATTCTTACATATATGCATAAGCACAAAATTTATGAACTTGTGAAGTAAAATGTAATCAAAGAGAATCTCATTGCAAGAAGCTCGCCTGATTACAAATAGATGATTTTTTTGTTATTAACAAGAATACTAAGGTGCATAAATAATGTACTACTTTCTAAAAACAAAAAGTAGCAATACTCTTACACTCTTAAATTCTTCTGTAGGAGAATACATGACTTCTATGACAAGCAGTACAGAGCTCAGCATAATAAGCCTTTAAAAAGTAAACTCCAGCTGTAACATAAGACTAACTTCACAAAATCTCAATAATTGTTTTCCTTCCAGAGAGACTTGGTGGTCAATTCACTTTCTTGTAACCCATATAAGGAAAGTTATAGGATAAATATCGACAAATGAGAAAAAATTTGAAGCTCCAAAGCACACAATTAGAACACAAAATCACAAGGTCTCTGTTGCCTCAAACTATTGGCCACGTAATCAACTGTCATCGGGAAACTTTCAACAAGATACACATCCATACTTATTTTTGTAGCCCAAGGTCTCTATCACAACACACATATGAACTCTTGCTATTATATCTCATGTAGATGTCATTTTCCCACAATTCAGTAATGTTCCAGTGTTTAATAACCATGTAAATATTAATAGAGTGGAATAGCAATAAATGGCATTTTACACATCCTTCTCAACAGCCTTAGACAGGTTTAATAATCCTTAGGATTGGCAGGGAGACTCTGGAGCTTAAACATCTTTAACTACATAGTCAGAACCATAATCAAATGAAGACATCTTCTGGTGCATGCAGACAGGATGCATGAATCCAGATCAATAACTGCAGCATATCACCATATCTCAACACAAGGAGATAGCATAGTGATCTTTGCACTCTATACAAAAGATAGTAATTTTAACAACATAAGACTTCCAATTTAACTTATCAAGCTGATGGCGATTGAATTACATTTTTTTAATAATATCAGATAATGGATCCAAAAGAACTGTACATGTGGACGAGAGAGATACTGTGTTACAAATAAACATGATCACCTTTCTTCAGCCTTATTAAAAAAAAAATTTGAGGAGGCTTAATACAAAGTATTAAAATCATCTAAATACATAATATAAATATCCTTATTTTATTCGAAGTATGTCTATCCTTTTACCCATTCATCTTTAACTCGAGTAATACATGTCATTTAGAACAAAAAAATAATACTGCCACGAGTCCACTGCTCAGTGGAAGATTAAAATACAAAGTAAATTCTTGAAATAATTAATTAGACACACAATTCTGCCATTGCAGTTTAAGGCAGATAAGTCAGACACAACACAAATTTCAATTACTAGCATGCTCTCCAGTTGTACCAGCAAAAAAATAAAATGCAGAATGGTCTAAAATAAGTAACCAACAAAACATACCATAACTGCAGCGGACACAACCTCCAGACTTCATTTTGCACACATTACACACTGCTTTCTTTCTGGTTTCTTGTATTCCCTCCAAATTCATAATTGGTTCCATCTTCGTCATGTCCTCTATAAAGACTCCAGGTATCAACAGAGAACAAAATAAGTGAGCAAATTCCACAGACCCTCCATCTTCACCCCTCCCAAGAACAGGTTTCAAAGCACCCCCTTGCTTCGCACAAACCACACATGGCTGCTTCACTAAATCACCGTTATCATTCTTCTTTTCCTTACACAAAGAACATAACCAAGAACCATCTGAAGCGTCCAGTGTGCCATAGCACTTCTGATGAACAGCAACCTTACAAGAACTGCAAACGATCAATTTGTTGAAATCTTTCCCCGTGTTACCACTGCAGCAAAAGTCGCATAGACCAGTGTTCCCTTTACAAGGACAACCGATCAAAATTTTCTCCAATCCTGCGTCACCACCTAAAAGCTTCCTCTTTTTTGAAGTCCGATGTGAAGTTAACAAAGCCCTAGTCCTACAACCTAAAAGCCACTCTAAACCTACAAAGGAATCCGCACTAGAAGAACTCGTTTCTTCATTAATCAAACTA
>WYDK02000006.1:3984613-3998036 GCA_009867345.2 Toxicodendron radicans
AAAGAAGGCCACGTAGGCGCAAGACCATGACTCTGATACCAATTGATAGGAACTCACTTCAATATCTCACACAATTGTGCTGGGTAATGGGTCTTATTGGGCTTGGGTAGAATTCTCCTTGAAAAACCGGCTTGCCAAGGGAGAGTGCTCAAACCTTTATAACCCACATGCCCACCAATTTCCCTTCCAATGTAGGATCCTAACACAATATGGATTCTAGCTCCTTCATCACATAAGGATATCATACCATAAGAAATCTTCATAAATAGCATCAATGAAATCTAAAATCCCACTCTAAGATGAGAGCAAGGAGTCCAATTATCAAATTTTGAAATAGAATCAATGCCTATAGTGGACATTGAGGATCAAAACCCAACAAATTATTTTTTTAGCAATAATTTAACTTTTGCAATTCATTTACAATTACCACAAATGGACATGCATTTCGATTACTTGGGTTCAAAGTGAGTACCTCATAGTCTATTAGCTGTATAATATTGTTCTTTCCCTTCAACTTGTTTAAATACTCAATTTCCTGACAGAACCCATATGCAGTAGCATAATCACGACCTTTAAGCTTGATTTTCTTAAGTGCATAGATTCTACAGTCTGATGAAATGACTTTGTGAACTTCACTGCTTCCTCCACTACCTATCTTGCCAAGCCTTTGATAGAGCTTTCCATTGACTTTAAAGAACAAGTCAGGATCATAATTCCGTTTACGAGGTGCGGACACTCCTTTACCACTTGCAGGTTTTTCTAGCTTTTCGGGTTTAAAAGTCTCTAACTTCACTTCAGATGATGAGCTTTTGGACATTGGAGCCTCAGATTGTACATCGGTGACATGGCCTGCAAGTTGACGCCCTTCCATTGACTTACCATCATGCAAAGAAAGATCCTTTGGGATACAACTTTCCTTTATCACATTGCCTTGTTGCTCCTTTGACAATTCATGTTCCTGAACTTCAATTCTGGTGTCAATAACAGAGGTAGAAACCTGGGCACTGGTTGCTGTCTGATCAACTTGAATTCTATTGATATCTTTAAGTGAAGGACATGAAGGCTGCATCATATCTCCCAGATTTACAGGCTCGGAATTCATATTGCAATCTCCCCGAGGTTCTCCAGCACCATGAGCACTGCCATCTTGATAACGAGAGCAATAGGTTGTTGAATTCAGCATGGGTGCTGAAGTAGAATGGATTGATGTTGAGGTGGCACATGATGAGCCTACAACAGAAAATTGAGTAGCAGGCTGACTTAGAAAGTTTCTAAACTGGTGCAGCTGATCCTGGACAACCGTTGTTCTCTTTGCCAATGAAGAAGAAATTCCACCGTCAGGTTTCAAACTTATGTCAGATTCTGTGTTCCGCAAATGCTGGTACTTGGAATCATTATTCACAACAGTTGATACTTCTACTTGATTGCTTCCATCCCATTCCATTTCTGCCAATGCAAGGGAATTCATATGAGATGATAAATTCTCCATTCTAGTGGCCATTCGATCATCGGCCCCTGCATGTTGAAAAAAGGCAATATATATTGCAGAGCATAGTAACAAGCTAAACAACTATACATAACACCTAAAATTCAAAAAATATCACAGAGAAAGCTGCAAAAGTTGCAATGAATTACAGCAAATGGATTCATAAACTAACGATTCTAGATAAAAGAAACTGAGAAATTACCCTGACAACTGGCATTGTTTCCAAGTGAAAACTGAACTTTTCTCTGACCTTCCTCCTGTTGAGACACTAAATGGGATGGATTAATTTCTTTACGACCAGTAACAGCTTTAGGACAACTTCTGTGCTCATCAAATGGGTTAAAATTGTCATCAAATGTATTGGTGATAGTGCCAGAAACTGAAGGTGGTGTAATAGATGCATCTTCGTGAGTGTCCCCAACAGCAGTCGCTGCAGCTACATTCTTTGTGTTCACAATCGAATCCTTCGCTGCATGATCTTGACTGAATCGAACCACATCTTGAGTTTTCTTTGTGTCCACACAAGGACCCACATTTGAACCCAAATTCCTTGATGCTTCACGTTGAGGAACTAAACCACGCTTGGGCATTATACTATTTGACAGCATTGTACCTTAAAATTCCTCATGTAAACATAATTAAAAATTTAGGGATATGACCAATCCTCTAATTCAAAAAATTCAACATTAACTTTGCAAAATATTATCTAACTGGTCAGCAGCCTATTGTAATTTCAATTTTTGCTTCAAAACCTGCTAGTTCATCTACTCTTGTCAAACCAACAACTCTACAAAACAGATTGGATTAGAATAAATGAATGGTCCAGAGTTTGCCTCAAATATTTAAGTTACAATATGTTAAAACTAGTCTAATTGATATGAATAAATTCTTTCAAAAGTAAAAAAAAAAAATCCAACACTATCTACTAACTTGCCAACCTAATTGCAAATAAACTCTTATAGTGTACATAGCAACTCTAAACTAGTTCTATACATCAGATAACAAAACCCTAAATTCTAACTTTAGATTAAACAAATATCAAATTTGGATATCCTAATTTCAAAAGAAACCCTAATTAAACAATCCTTAGCGAGAAATAACAAATAGATAATCAGATTAACCCATAGTAGGGGATTATACCTAGAGGACGGTGTCGCTTGAAGGCAGCTTGAACATGCCGGAGGAAGTCCGGTGGAGAGGAGGGTGAAGAGAATGAAGACGATGAAGACGACGTCGTCTCCGAATTTATGATCGGACGGATCAGATTTTTGGATGCGAGTGGCTGTGGGACCGGCAGATTAGCCTCCCTGTCCATGTCTGGTCCTCAACAGCATTTCTGAAAAGGAAAGAGATTTGAGAAAGAAACGGCGGTCAGAGATTCGATTGGAGGAGATTAGCGTTTCGTTGATGTGGAAGGACATGAATAAGATAGAGTGAGAAACGAAGAGAGGGTGCTGACAGTAGCCATTACCAAGCGAAGAGAGAGAGAGTGAGAAATTTGGAAGTTTGAATTGCTTATTGGCGCTCTTAACAGTCGTAATGGGCCCTAAATCAGGGCTCCGTGATTCTGTATCAGAACAAAAACTAGGCCAGACTGGTGGGCTTTGTTGTATCACGGCCCCAATTCTGGAAATTATAAGGTTGGGCCAAAAGCCAGAGTGGGTGTACCTGGTGCTGTTTTACAAACAAAATTAGAATAAAAAATTTAGCCACAACTCCCCTTGTAGCTTAGGCCTTCCCTTTTAGGAAAGCTATAGTTGTAGCTACCAGTTTGGGGTTGAGTAAGATCTTATTAGAAACTGATTGTTTAAACTCATGTATGAAGGAAAAACGTGGTATGGAAAATCGATGGAATTGTACGAGACATTCTCAATCTTGCTCACAATTGTTTCATTGTTGTGTTTCAATGAACTAGCAGGAAAGTTAATTTGTTAGCGCATGAGGTAGCAAGACTTGCAATTTTGGATTCTTTACCTCTAAATTGGTGATCTTCGGTCCTTTCAAGCATTTTGAGAATATGCCTTCAAGATAAGTCAAACTAAATTCTGTTTAGATCAATTTATTTGTTCTATACTTTATGGCTATCCTCTTATTGTTCCTCATCTGTATCTATGTTTGCTGCGGGATGGTTTTCATTCTGACAAAAAAAAAGTAATTTTTTTTAAATTAAGTTTAATTCAAATATTCTCGCAAAAAGATCCTTGTGCATAGCATAATGAGAATGACAGGTAGTGAGTTTAGTTTGAGATTGTGTTCATAATCGAACTTTATGCTCTTTTTCAACTTAAATATGATAATAAGTAACTTAAAATCAGACAGTGTAATACAGTAGGAACCTATCAGAGCTCTTAAATCTACTGTAATTTCATGTCAAGTACAACAAGTGAAGGCCATTTCTTGCAGGAGATTGTTAAGCGATTGAAATCTTTGTAAATATGCTTCTAAAGCTAAGTCAAACCTCCCAAATCCCAATTTTTTCATTGCAAAGTGCAAACTACTTGAGACTTCAGATTAGAACCAGCTGCGACATGTTTTCTTCTGAACAACAAGATTCCGACTTCAAGTGGGGCATCAAGATCAAATTGGCATTCCACTAACATAGTATTAGTACATTATCCTTTTTCTTTAATTTGAAAATGTAAACAGGCCTGGTATATAACTTGAATTTGCTCATTCAAAATTCAAATGAGACAAAGTTCTGCTGATAATGAAGCCAGTAGACATAGTTCTTGATAGTTTATAATATATTTCTTCTGTGTTGTAGCATATCGAAACATATGGGAGACAATTAGCTTTACAATGACTTATATTTTTTTATTTCCTTGGCAAAAATGTAACACAAAAGCTTCTGAAATTTGAAGTGACAGTTAATTTTATCCACTGAAGACTTTATCTTTAGAATACTTAATTAGTAACGGTTACAATCGCTGTGTCTTTCAGTAAGTTGAGAGGAGAAGTGATATGTTTTGGTAATTAAAGTAGAAAGCTTTATTCGATGAGCATATGGGTAAACAGGGTAAGCCACAATTTTGAGGCAAAAGGAATCAGAATCACGCAGCTTTTCCCCATAAGAGGCACCATTATGGGGTAATTAGTGAGTGTCTACCTTGTTGTTGGTGCTAGCACTTGGCCCCAAAAATCCACCTTGGGAGTAAAACGGGTCAATTTGATCCCGACCGACCCGTATGCATTCACACTGCAGTAATAAAGATCATGACCACCCATCGCGTGAAACATTTGCTAATAAGTTTATTAAATTTTACTGGACAGCAAAGCCTAATAAGTCTAGAATAGAGAGGCCCATTAAATTTCGTCACCTACTGATGTAACTATATTATTCGGGTAATCGTAATTAAAATTGTCATGCACACCGCCATTAAATTATTTATATAGCAAATTTGTCCATATCAAAGAGAGCCAAGCTACAAATCTGGAATCACTCTTTGTAGAAAGTGAGGAGCTCCTCTGCAACTTGACCTTCCTAGTTGTTTCAGTTGTCTCTTACCACCACCCGAAATGAGATTCTAACTCAGAAAAAAGCCAAAAATAAAACCACATTTTTTTTTAGATTAAACATCCTATTAGTATCTCTTCAACAATGGCTAAATCTAGAAACCAAAGAAAACCCACCAAGGAAATGCACCAAAATGAAAAAAACCCGCCTAAAAAACCAGAGAAACCAGCTTCTTGGGCAGTTCTGAGAGGCCTTTTCACTTGTAAACATCTCCAAGCACAACAGCAGCAACAACAAAAGCAACCGGAGCAACAACAGCCGCAAGAGAAAAAGCTAAAGCAAAAACAAAAGCAACAACAAGAGCAAGCCAATGAGGAAGCTAACAAAAAAAGCAAGAAAATGAAGTGTTCAGGCTCATTATGCAGCAACACAAAGGTGATGCACAGGCCTGAAATTGCACCTTCCCCAGAAGTCCAAAAGAAAAGGGCCTCAATGGGTTCGAGTAGTAGTAACAATGAAGCCTCAAGCAGATCCATGAAAGCTCCTCTGCAGGAACTCAATGGAGTTGTTTCCTCCACCAATTCTTCACTTTCTGTATCTTCTAATAATTCCTCCTCCTTTAATGGTGGATCTTTTAGAGGAATGCCATTTAGGAGATTCTCTGGCTGTTATGAGTGTAGAATGGTGGTTGATCCTGTTCTTGGTATCAGCAGAGATCCCTCTCTGAGAGGTAGTATTTGTTCTTGTCCTGACTGTGGTGAGATCTTCATGAAAGCTGAACATTTGGAGCTTCATCAAGCTGTTAGACATGCTGGTACGTAGCTTCAATATTCTCTCTAACCACATCTATTAAAAAAAAAAAGGTCTATTATTCATCAAAATCTATGTTTCTTTGTTTAGAATCAAGTTTAATTTCAGCACTAAATTTTAGACTTTTCTATCTTAAAATTGACTCCAACCCTCTCTCGGACTACATGCATTTTTTTTCTTCCAACTTTTACCGTTTATGCGTTTCTTTCTTAGTTCAGTACCAATTGCGTTGTTCAATGCACAGTAACAAATTTAACTTTGTCTGGTTTGTGTACTAAATATCAGTATCTGAACTGGGTCCAGAGGACACAAGCAAGAACATAGTGGAAATCATATTCCAGTCAAGCTGGCTAAAGAAACAAGCACCCATATGCAAGATTGACCGGATCCTCAAAGTCCACAACACTCAAAGAACCATTTCCAAATTTGAAGAGTACCGAGACTCAATCAAAGCCAAGGCCACAAAGGTCCCAAAGAAGCACCCTCGATGCATAGCAGATGGCAATGAACTCCTCAGGTTCCACTGCACAACCTTTGCATGTTCACTAGGCCTAAACGGCTCATCCAACTTGTGCAACTCAGTTCCTCACTGCAATGTATGTAGCATTATCAAGAGCGGCTTTAAAGTTTCCCAAGAACCCAATAAAGATGTCCATAAAAATGGTATTTTGACAACTGCAACAAGTGGAAAAGCGCATGATGAATCTGGAGTTGAAGATGGAAGTGACACGAGAGCTATGCTTGTTTGCAGGGTAATTGCAGGGAGAGTGAAGAAGGGAATTGAAGGTAACATGGAAGATTATGACTCAGTGGCTGCAGCCATGGGAATGTACTCGAATTTAGATGAGCTGTATGTGTTTAACCCAAAGGCCATTTTGCCTTGTTTTGTTGTTATCTACAGAGGGTTTTAATTTTAATCAAGTTGAATCTTAATAACATTTCATTAACCTTGTAAAACTTCTTGTTTTGTTCTGGTTGTTTGATTTAGAAAGTAAAGCATTTCATAAAATCTTTGACTTTGATGTCTTGAGGGGAGTAGTAGATGTACACGTGCAGTTGGATGGCTCACTGGTAATGGCTATCAACAGTAAATAATGAATTTTTCTGGACCATCTTGGGAGAAATCACCTTGATAGGATCAGAGGAGTTATACATTTGGCATTGTGATTTTCCCCAGTTTCCACCCAACCCAATAGGGGGCATTAATTGCACATTGGGCATATAAATTCAGAAGTGTATAACAGCAAGGAGTAATATTAGCATATTATATTTTTGATTTGGTAATGGTGCTTGTTTAATAGCCAGGAACAAAGTTATCAGAAGAAAGACAACAAAACTGTATTGTTTAGACATTGACATACACTGCTAACAGCCTAACACCTTGTGTTTTACAATCTTGGATACATTTACAAGACAGTGGATATGTTAATATGTAAGATGGGGTTGATTATTACAGTTTTGAAATTGCCCTGAAAATGGAAGGTGCTTTTGTTCCTTTCCCTTACAATTTAATTTTACATGAAATAGACAAATAAACGACCATGACTGGGAAAATTAAACTACTCGCATAGATCGTTGGAGAAGAAGAAGAAGAAAAAAGGGAAAGCCAGAAGGCAAGTTGATCTTTTTGTCCCATGTACATGACATGAGGTCCCTTTGCTTTTGTTGAATGCCTCACCAAACTAACAAGTGGGGATCAAATATTTTTGTCTTCGACACTTTCCACTATTTTTTAATCAGAAATACCTTATTTCTCACTCTTCTCTTACCAAGATTTCCAAGAAATTTAATAAACACAGGCTCACGTCACGATGTAAAAGCGAGTTTTACTTTCAATTTATCTCTTTAATACAAAATTATGACGAAAATGATTCATAAATCTCATGTTTTTCGTCCAATTAATTACCCAATATGAAACCTATGGTATCATAATCCCAACATTTACAACACGGTGAACCGTCAGTGAAGTCCAGCACAAGAATTGGTTGTACATCATTCTCCAATCATGTTTAAAACGATCTTCCTCTTGGGAGGTCAAACTCAATGATTTAATCTAGCCATCGATAACTTGAATATTAATACAATTTTTTTGGCGTTTTATGAGATAATGGCTGGGCTCAACTTAAACAAAGACTCAATGCCTTGTCGTAATCAGTTGTCTTACTTCCCAGAATTTGTTCTTTGTTGATATACTAAATATCACTGAAGTTACCGCAGTGAAGGACTGAGCTTATAATTCAAATGGTGTGTAAAAGCTCTGGAAATTGCAGAGGCTAGTGCCAAATGGGGAAGGAAAAACACCATATTCTCTTAATAGTACAGCGAGCATGCTTAGTGTTTGTTCTCTGGGCTTGTTTCGTAGCCTGTATTAACGGTCGCGCATGAGTTATTGACATTTATGGGTACATTTGCCGCCTAGATTCTGCCATTTCTTGACTCTTGTTTTGTACTCATTGCCTCATGATTTGGAGTTTCTTGATCTTCGTTAAAGCTGGTTAAGCAACAAGGTATGGGCTTGAGAAGCACTGCGTATCCCAAGTTATTAAACAATTTCCTCCAATAATTCTTAGAAATTTAAAAGAATCCATAAATGGAATGCATGGATGCCACGTAAGCAAATCCACGTGTAATCCGGTTTGGCCACGTATCATTAGTCAACATTTTGCTAGTAAAATGATGACTCAGCTTTCGCGCCAGATGGAATTTTTTTTAATACAAGTCTGGTGTATGCTGTAGCTTTAGTGCAGTGGTTACAGTTTTTACAGTCATTGGAAGGAGTAAAAAGAAACAAATAAACATGCTCGAAAGAGGAAAAGCACTAGTCATAATGAAGACACTGGGGAAGGAAAGAGAGAGAGTGTTGGTGAAATGATTGAAGAAGAAAGCAACGTAGCATGAGAAAGACTGAAAGTCTGCTTATAAAAAATATGCAGCTGCCATAAGCGTGGTAGAGACTCAAGATTGGACTCTCCATTAACAGTGATAAAAGATAAAAAGACGTGGTGGGTGGGGTTACGTTACGGGGCTACCATGAGTCCATGGCTATCTGAATAAGGTGGAGCCTACCCACGTTGCTTTGTTGACATGTCCTAATTTTGAGTCTAAAGGGTCTGGACTCTGGACCATGAGTCGACTCATGCTATCACTATCTTATCTTCTGTGTTAAAGGATCTTTATTGCTTCAGACAAAAGGAAAACTTATACAAATTTAGGGCTTCAAGAAAGCTTGTCCAGATGAATGGGAATATAGTTACTTAGGCTTTCCCAAATTAGAGGGCACTGACCGGCCCCCTTGGGCACCTGCTGGAAAGTCAAAAGTATAGACCGAAGGATGTGAGACCAGTATATATCTTTACTTATATTGTCAATTTTTAATCGTCACTCGCAAATTTTAAGTTCTGATGAAAAGAGGGTGGAACACATTGCATATCAAATGCATGCCCATGTTGTAAAGAGGGAGAGATACAGATGGTTGGGGCAGGGTAAAATCCATAAAATCGATTCTCATTTCTTACCCAGAGATTAATCACATGGTTACATGACATACAAAAAAAGAACTATTTATTCGTGTAGTGTATTCACTTCGACACATTGTTTTTCTTTTTCTTGTTCTCTCAACTATCTTCTGGCACAAAAATGAATTGCAGATAGCAGTCTCTAACAGGGCTGTAAGAGTAATCAACCTGAAACACCATTGACAAACCACCGTGTAAAAGCGAATGAATCATGAAAATAACAATTAAAAATAGAACCACGAAAAGTAATAGGAGAGAGAGGTACTGCATCTAGAACTAGTTGGACTTTTGAATTAAAAGCAAATAGAACAAGTAGTAAAAATATGAAAGCTCCAATAATACTCAGGAAAAGTCTCTAACCTTAATAATTTTGTTCTACGTGCGTGAGGTGGGAATGGATGATATGTGTCAACCAAGTCAAAGATAATTATGAAGAATCGTCAACATATCACCATTCCTAATCTCCTTTTTAGACCTTCAGCATATTTTTTTCTTTTGTTAGTCTCTCATTCCTTTCTCAAATTCTTCACTTTTACAATTATTGATCCTGTTCAAAAGACAGCAGGAAAATGGAGCTCAGCGACTTTGTTTGCCGATCAAATATTCACACATGCACACACAACATACATGAAAAAAAGTAGCGGGGCAAAGCAAAGCACAGCTCATTCATTCTCTAAATTGCAATTTATAGGTCCAAAATCCAGTGGCTGAATAAAAAGCCCTTCCACTGACTTCCCTTCAGGAATTTTCAAGCGTGATAAATGTCACTGCTATCTTTCAGGACCTACCAAGGGCAATGTTCAATTCAGTGGTTGGTGGTTCAACTGCTTGGCAGTGTTTGTTTCCAATTATTGGGGCAAATTCATCTTCAGGAATTCCACAGAGTAAGACTGAAACTCATACAAACCAAATAGTAGGGTTGTTTATCGTAATATATCATTTTTAGAATCAGGAGTCCACATATGGTATAACATCATGAAAGACATTTTTCAACCAACACTGCAAAAGCAACATTTAAACATGGAATACACCAAAAACATGGGAAAAGGATAGGAAGTAGAAGGGTAATTTCCACAATTAAATTTTGACCTGAAAAGAAGGTTCTATGAGAATAAGCTTTCCTCCCATAAATAGTCAACAATGCACTATATTTTAACCAGGAGCATAGATTAGTTCATGTAACTAATAAGCCATAGTATTTAAACTAACTAAGCCAAAAATGATGCAGCCAAATGTATCAACACCCCACACATAAACAGGATATGCATGAACAGGAAAGGTTAAGTACGATAAGGACGGAAACTAATGCCACAAGTGCAGACAATTAATAAACTGAAATGCAACATCTTTTATTCTTGTTAGACTTTGATAGCAGTGGTTACCTTCCAATTGAGATCCTCCAGATATCATATGCAGCAGGATGTTTCTGCATCTAAAGATTTTTATTAGCCCCAAATCTATTGGTTAGCTTGTAGTATTTAACCTATTGTCTTAATTTCAAAAGTTTGACAATATCCAGTTGCTCCATGCAAAGTATAGAGGGATTTCTTAACTTGAAATCTCTATCCAGCTCATTCCTGCTTCTTTTGTGCCCAGTTTCTTACTAGCATTCCTCACTTTGCTTAAACTATCCCACATTTCCAATTCAGCATAAATGTTTGAAAGCATCACATATATGGAAGGGTCTTCTGGTGATGCTGTAATTAGTTGTTCAGCAACAACACCAACCAGTTCAATATTCTTGTGAATTCCACAGGCCTTGAGCATGGAGCTCCAAATTGTTTTGTCAGGCTCAAATGGCATGTCAGCAATCAGTTTTCTTGCCTCTTGGAGGCATCCAGCTTGACCAAGAAGATCAACCATGCAATAATAATGCTCTAAATGAGGTTCCACTCCAAAATCAGCCTTCATGGCCTTAAATATGGTCCATGCCTCTTCGACCAAACCAGCATGTCTACAGGCAGAAAGAACACCTAGAAAGGTGACCTCATTTGGCTTCAATCCTGAATGTATCATCTCATTAAAAAATGTAATAGCTTCCTTTGGTCTTCCATTCTGCCCACACCCTACAATGATCCCAGTCCAAGACACAATGTCTCTTTCTGGCATATAGTTAAACAATGCTAAACCAGCCTCAATTTGACCACACTTCAAATACATATCAATGAGTGACGTTAATGTAACTTCCTCTGTGTTGAATCCACTCTTAACACACAGTGTATGAACCTGCTTGCCACTTCCAAGAGATGCCAAACTTGAACAAACCTTTAGAACACTTGAAATAACAAACTGGTCTACTTCAAGATCTGAACGTACCATGTCTCTGAACAGTGAAAAAGCTAATGAGTTCAATCCCACTTTAGCACACCCCATGATCAAAGCAGACCAAGCTACAATATCTTTCTTTGGAAGCTTATGAAACAGACCCAACGCATTTTTTATATTTCCCAGTTTTGCATAGAGATCTATGAGAATGCTTCCTACAACATAATCTAATTGATACCCACTAGAGACAATCAAACCATGCACTTGAAGCCCAAGTCTCAAGTCAAGTAAGTTGATGCAGACCTTCAAAGCACTACTGAAAGTGTAAGAATCAATATACAGACCAGAGCTATGGATTTGTAAAAGGAGACTCACAGCTGCTTCATTCTGATCATTGATAGCATAGCCAGAAAGCATAGAATTCCAAAGTGCCAAGTTGTTAGAAGCAAAAGCATCACAACTAAAGTATCGATCAAATAACCTTACTGCTTCACTTAACACATTGCAATTTGAATACATGTCAACCAATGCCGAAACAGTGAAACAACTATGTTCAAAACCTGACTTAATAACATGACAATGTATCTGTTTCCCCATGTCTAACAAACCAAGAGAACTGCATGCTTTTAGACTACAGGGTATTGTGAACTCATCAAGGTCTAAGCCTTCTTTATGCATCATACACACAAATTCCAGCGCTTGCAAACTTCCACTGTCCGCCAAACCAGCAATTATACTATTCCAGGACGCAACATTCCTTGCTGGCATTTGATGAAACAAACTGATTGCCTCCTCTATCAAGCCTTCTTTACAATACCCTGAAATGATAGTATTCCAAGAGGTTGAATTCGCACTCAAAAGCTTACCAAAAACTTTCCTTGCATCTCCCAAACGTCCACATTTAACATACATGTCCAAAAGGGTATTCATCAAAACTGTGTCATTCTCTAAATTCTCTCTAGAAATTCGTTTATGTATCAATCTACCCAGTTCAAAATCTCCTGCCAGAGCACATGCTTTTAAAACCGCAGAATACATAAACCCATTTGGCGCCTCTAATTCAGACTCTAACATATACTCATATAATCTGATAGCTTTGTCAGGTCTTTTGTTACTCGTATAAGCAGAGACCATAGCGGTCCAGGTAACAATATTCTTGTCAGGAATTTCATCGAACAGTTTCTGTGCGTCGTTTAAAAAGGTGAAGTCTACGTACATCGACAGCAAATTGTTGGCAACGAAGATATTGTGAAAAAACCCATGTTTGATTACATAAGAGTGAAGTGATTTCCCTTGTTTGATAGATTGAATTCGACCACAGTGGCGCAAGGCCTCTATGATACGTTTCAAGCCCATGGCTGCCCATGATAGATGAGAGCTCATAGGTTGTCATTAAACGTTTCAGCGCATTGCGACACTGAGTACCGACTAAGAAATGTTAAGCAATTAGTATAGTAGGAATAAGCTAATTATTGTCACATATCCCACGTGAGAAAGGCATTGAAATTATAAAGAGGGAGTGGGAACAGGTTAATAACTCTCGACCTGCGACAACTAGTATCATAAGCGTCTATCGATAAGTCACAAGGAACCGTTGATGTCTTTTTATCTAACAGGTTAATATTTTGAATGTAAAACTCTTCACCCATAACAATACATATTTGGTATTAATAAATTTTACAACAAGATAATAAGGTATAAGATTTAAGGTTTTCTAAAGATTATAATTTCAGATTTATTTTTAAAGATGTTATAGTTTTGCAAACGTTATTTTTCAGGATTTTCGAGTTTAAAAAATTATATTTTAAGAATTTTCTTTTTATGATTTTATTTTTAATAGATTAAGTTTTTCTATTAAATATTACATATTAGGATTTCTTTATTTTATTTTTG
>WYDK02000006.1:4005700-4025294 GCA_009867345.2 Toxicodendron radicans
TGAAATTACAGAGTGTCACCATTGTTCAAACCTTCTATCATATGGACTTGGGTGGTACCCATGTAATCCTAGGCATGACTTGGCTTGTCTCTTTGGGTGAAACGACCACAGATTGGAGTAAATTAATGGTGAGATTTAAGATGGCCGATCAGGAAGTGAGTCTACAGGGCGATCCATCATTATGCAAGACTATGGTATCATTGAAAATAATGATTAAATCACTCCAGGATGATAGCCAAGGGTATTTGATTGAGTTTGCTAACTTACAATTGCATCAGGAAGGGCACCTTGGTGATGATGTTAGAATTGGTAGGCTACTGCAGCACTACGAGGCAATGTTTGAACCTCAACCAGGATTGTCGCCAACCAGGGCCCATGATCATGCCATCCGTCTTATGCCCGATAAACAGCCACCCAACATCAGACCCTATCGTATCCATACTATCAGAAGAATGAGATTGAAACAATTGTCTGGGAAATGTTGGCTTCTGGAAGCATAAGGCCGAGTGTCAGCCCTTTCTCAAGCCATGTTCCATAAGTGAAAAAAAAATGGAGGCTGACATTTTTGTGTGGACTATAGAGCACTCAACAAAATAATCGTTCCAGACATATTTCCCATTCCCACCATCGATGAGTTGTTCGATGAGTTGGGTGGTGCGACGGTTTTCTCTAAGCTCGATCTCAAGTCTGGCTACCATCAAATCAAAGTCAAGGACAATGACATCCACAAGACAACCTTTCGGACTCATGAGGGGCATTATTAATTCCTCGTTATGCCCTTCGAGTTAACAAATGCTCCATCAACCTTCCAATCGCTCATGAATAGCATCTTTCGACCTTATCTACTGCAGTTCATCCTTGTCTTCTTCGACAATATTCTGATCTACAGTCCAAACTCCGAACATAGAAGCTCACATGCATCATCTTCAAGTTACATTTCAAATTTTGATGGATAATGATCTGGTAGTTAACAGAAAAAAAAATGTAAGTTTGCTCAACCTCGACTAGATTATTTGGGTCACTTCATATTAGCCAACGGAGTTGCAGTTGATCCATCCAAGATAGAATGTGTTTTGCAATGGCAGGCACCAAAGGATGTTAAGGTTCTTAGAGGGTTCCTCGGGTTGACTGGATACTATAGGAAGTTTGTCAAGAGGAATGGGGTATGTGCTAGATCCTTAACTGAGCTACTGAAGAAGGATGACTTCACCTAGACAGAGGAGGCACAAGTGGCTTTTAAGGCATTGAAGCAAGCTATGACCACACTTCCGATATTAGCCATGCCGGACTTTTCCAAAACATTTATTGTTGAGACAGATGCTTCCAGTCAAGGCATGGGCTCAGTACTAATGCAAGATGGTAGACCCTGGCGTTCATTAGTCAAAGGTTCTTAGCACGGTCCAAATTGAAATTGGACTATGAAAGGAAACTCATGGTTGTTGTTTTTACTGTTCAGAAATGAAGGCATTATCTCCTAGGCCAACACTTTATCATCTGCACGGACCAACGTAACCTCCACTACTTAAATGAGCAGCGGTTGCAGGGCAAGGATCAACAGAAATGGATCGTTAAATTGCTGGGAATGGATTTTGAAATTCAATATAAGCCCAGATTAGAGAACAAGGCAGCGGACGCTCTATTCAGTCAAGAGACATTTGCTGAATTTAATGCCCTCTCCTTGTGTTATTTTGCTAACCAACATGAGTGGGAAGATGCCATTCAACAGGATACCAAACTGAAGAAAATTATCCAAGACTTATTGGTTGATCTTAACAGCCACCAGTACTTCTGTCTAATCGGGCCTAGACTATTCTATGATGATCGCTTGGTTTTGCCAAAATTCAGCCCTCAAATTCAGCTCTTTTTTCAAGAGTTCCATTCCTCTCCAATCAAAGGGCATTCTGGTTTCTTCCGCACTTATAAATGGTTATCCCAAGTGGTGTATTGGGAGGGAATGAAATGCTATATCTAGAAATTTGTGAGAGGTTGTTCAGTATGCCAGCAGAATAAATATGACAATCTTCACCCTGCAGACCTACTCCAGCCCCTTCCCATTCCCAAACAAGTATGGGAGGACATCTCGATGGATTTCATCGAGGGTCTCCCAAAGGCACACAAGGTTGATACTATTTTGGTGGTAGTTGACCAACTCACAAAATACAATCATTTCCTCACCTTACAGCATCCGTTTTCAGCCAAAGATGTAGCCTCCTTGTTCCTACAAGAAATTGTCAGATTGCATGGATTTCCCCGCACTATTGTCTCTGATCGTGATAAGGTTTTTGTTAGCGTCTTTTGGGGGGAAATATTCAAACAGTCCGGTACCTGCCTTCACATGAGTACCGCTTATCACCCTTAATCTGATGGGCAGACTGAGGTGATAAATTGGTGTCTTGAAACCTATCTCCAATGTATGGTGGGGCAGCAACCCAAACAGTGGCCTAAATGGTTAGCATGGGCAGAATTTTGGTTCAATACCACATACAATCGCTCTTCCGGGATGACACCCTTTCGTGCCCTTTATGGTCGCGACCCTCCCGTACTCCTTAAATATACTGATTTAGTGGATGAGCAAATGGTTGAGCGTAATGTTATTATAGAAGAGTTACAGGCTAATCTCGCTAGAGCTCAAAACACTATGAAACAATATGCTGATGGGAAACATAGAAAAGTCCAATTTGCTATGGGAGAATCAGTGTATTTGAAGCTTCAACCATATCGCCTTAAGTCATTGGCCTGTAAAATTAATGAGAAGCTTAGTCCTCGATTTTTTGGCCCTTTTGAGATTATAGAGAGAGTTGATCTGGTTGCATACAGATTATAGCTTCTGCCTACCATTCGCATCCACAATGTCTTTCATGTCTCGCAACTCAAAAAGGTTTCCTCTCATCCAGTGGAGTCCCAACCTCTGCCAGACATTCTTGACAGCAACATGGTGCTCAATGTGGAACCATAACATGCTCTTTTGAAGAGGCAACTTCTGGATGGCAGTTATGAGGTGCTCATTAAGTGGAAGGCCTTGTCGCCTTGTGACAATACCTGGGAAGCCTATGATTCTATCTGTCATTAGTTGCCTTCCTTCCACCTTGAGGACAAGGTGGCACTTCTTGGGGAGGGTGATGATAGACCCAGTGTGTTTCAATGGTATAAACAAAGGGGTAATAATGGTAATTGATGAGGTGACAGGTGGCCAAAAACAGTTAAGGATATCTTAGTGTCAGGAATAAATAGAGAGTGTGTGAGTGTAGGGTTTATGCTTATTGTTGATATTGGAATTGTAAAGTGGAGGTGTTGGCCCTTGAAGACCAGCTTGGCGACAGTGTTTCATTGATGAATTAATTCAACTCTGGTTTAGTAATTGTTCTTGTATTGCTTGGTTTCTTGGTGGCTTCTTGTGTGATTGTGAAATATTGGGTTGATTGTGTTGATAACTTGTTAGTGTGGGTGATATTGAGTTGGTTGAAGGGAAGGTTCCATCACACTATATATCAATTTTTGTTCTTGTGCTGTTAATATTCTTCCATTAACATGTGCCTCCTGTCCTGACTCCTTTCAGCTTTTGTATAAGCTTCAAATTTTTATCCTCACCGGGAATATAAAATGTCTCGAGAAACTTGTCAAAATTTCTGACTATCAGTTCACAGTTCCGAGACAATAAAAAGAATGAGTAATCTGTAAACCAATTTGAATGGAAAATTGACCAGAAATCAGACAATAGAACACAACAGAGCACATTTCTTAAACAGTTGTTAAGGTGGAAGACAACAGGAGAGGAAAGCCTAAATAAAACAGTATGTGCATGAACAAAAACCCCATGGCCTTATCTTCTTCTTGGCATTATTAAATTTGGCAATTAATGTCAGCATATTGCCAGTAACATATTACAATTCCTATTTCCTACCAACAAAATGAAGCTACAATTTTGACATTACAGTTTAAACAAGTCTTAAACATGCAAGTAAATCACACGGCAATAACGACTGGGTATTCACTAAATTCGACATGGATCAATTTCTAGGTATAAATTTTTTGCAAATCATATTATTTTAATTTAAAATAGAAAATTATAATACCTTCAATTCACCTTCTCATTAGACAGACCCTCAGCAAGGCCAGAGAAAAGGATGATAGGCATCGAGGAAATTGTTAAGTTATGCCCACACATATAAAATAAATGAAAGAAATGTAATTAATGGTCTAATTGCCACAGAGAAACAAGCAGAAAAACTTAAAACTTAATCGCATTCGATATTTCTGAGAGATGAACACATAACATCCTTAATATGATAGCTAATACTCATCATCCACTCAATGTATAACAAAATTTAATACCAAAACTGGATTGAATTACTTTCAAACTTTACACTTCTATATGAAAGCCAATAAAACTATACACTCTGCTCTCTCCCAAGATCAAATTCCACTTGTACCCAAAACAACTAATTGAGAATTTTGAGATCAGAGTGATTCTAAGACTAAGATAGTTATAGGAAGGAAGCAAACGATGATTAATCGAAGAAAATGACCTTTAATGATTAATCAATTGCAAAGATGTGATTTGTATATATGGACAACTATCTCCATAAAAAATGAACTTTCAAATCTTTTGGCCTATTGCGACTGATAGAAACCTTCCAATACTCAACCAAACCAATGAAACAATAACAACCAACAGCCAAGAAAACAAGCAAAAAGATGGAGTTCTATATTGATATTCAGCAAACAGCCAAAAATGATGAACAGATTAGCCAGAAAATAGTTCAACACAACAACCAAAATAGACAGCCAAAAGAAACAGCAAAAACCAGAACAAAAAAATAATGCTAGACTTCGAGGGCTCGCTCCTCCCTAAAGGGCTGCCTCCTCCCTATTTTCTTCTATATTTTTCCTGTCCCCCAAGACCAGTCTCCTCTCTCCATCTCTTTTTATCCTCCAGCTCTCTCTCCATAACTGAATTCCTTTGCTGTCCCAACCAACAATCGCCACCTTCCCAGCCTAAAACCATGGAAACCTCCTGCCAGCTTCCTTTCTATCCACTACTTGCTACCTTATTTCTCCTTTCCTACACCCTCATCATCCGGGTCTCATTACAGACTCACCCCAGAAAGAACTCACCAAGGAGAAGGCGAGAAGCCAAACAGGAGAATTATTCAATTTAAAGACCATTATAACTGCTTCACTCAAGAAAAGTAGCAAATAGCGTTAACTATACAAAGCCATTTCACCAACGAGCAAAGTATATAAATTAAAGATAAACTCAGCTATGAAGTAGTAGTGCTTATAATATAGATTTATTCTACATTAAGGGATGCAATTAAAACAGAAAGTTAACTCTCATTCAACATAAGAAAACAGCAGATACACTAATTCCTTAATGATCCATAGCACCCAAGAGCAGAATTTCAAATTTTGCCTCCTGATATGTGGATATCAGAAATCAATAAACTAATTGTCATAGGATTGAAAGTAATAGAGAAACAATTCCAAAACCAGGATTTGATTTGTAGCAAAAGATACTAGAAGATTTGATAGCTTTAGCACTATAGGATGCATTAACATAACTTGTTTTATGGTTATAAGACCTAAAATGTACCAAGAATACTTTTTTTATTAATTTCTCTAAGACATAATGGAAAAGTTTATCCATGCTTTTCCACACACAGTTGCAGTCAAAAAGTCTCTTTCTCATATTGCTCACAGGGAACATCACAGAATTCCAATAGAATTCACCAAGAAATGATGGTAGTAAGAAAAGAGGCTTACATAGGAGAAAGTTCTTAATTTTAAATTCATCTTTGTTTCATTCCCTTGAGCTGAAATGACAAGTTACCCGAAAACTAAGATCACCATCATTTCATGTTTCACATTTTCACCACTATAAATTTATCATTCAAGGGAATGACTATTCCACTATATAGAAAGGCTTTTAAGAACCCAACGTCTAACCCGTTTTCCCACAAGGCCAACAACAACAGTTTGGTTCCTCACGTTATCTAGAACTATTAGAATATTAGGAGAAATCTTAGTTGTTCATAGTCCAGACAGAGAAATTTCATACGAACAATTTCATCAATGCTAGTGGTTTAAGGAAAAAACAAACTATGGGAACAAGGAACCATGAGATAAGTCTATTTAATATCAGTGACAGATCTAATCTAATCTAAAGGAAAATGAAAGCAATCTTACTCTATTTAATATCAGCCTCTCATCAGATACTAAACACAGATAAGGATTTAAAAGAATTCAAGGCCCACCATACACATATGACTTGGTTCTCATTCCTTATAAGGAAAATGGATAAGATGAGTGTATACGTATATGTTGAGGCACTTTTGACAGACATCCAAAATGTTAATGGCAATTAAGAAATTGCAAAAAACAAAGCCAATAATGATAAGAGAAAACTCTAAACAAGCTCTACACTCTACTATGTCCTCACATAAGTGGCTTCTGAAGATAAGCCTTTAAAAAGCCACCATAAAAGAACTCCCACAATATTTCTAGTTATCGTATCCACAAAAATATCAACAAAATCCATTGAAATTGAGAAGTCCAAATCATTAAGATTGCAAGCCTCAAGTTCACCATATCTTTCAAGGACCATGACACTAATGAATATACATTTTTTTTTTAACATTATCAAACATAAATCTACAATGTATAAACTGAAATATAGTTAAATTAAAGATGAATTGTGAGTTGCAAACATATAAGAATGCAAGAAAATAGTATCAAGCAGCAAAATAACAATAAACATTATGCTTTTCCTTTTCATATTGCACAACATGTGAAAGATTATCGATTGATAAGAAAACAATGATAATTTAAAACCAACAAAGTAAAAGAAAAAATCACCCACATTACCAAATCCTCATTGTAACATAGTTAACCAAATCAAAAACCGAAACAATTGGCCACGGAAATTAACAACTTCTCATTCATCATCTCTCACTTTTGTCCATAATTCGGACAATCCCTCGCAAAATGCCCTTCCTCCCCACAATTATAACACTCTCCTCCTCCGCCTCCTCTGCCACTGCCGCGGCCTCCGCCATATCCCCGACCTCCGCCGCTATAACAATCCCTGGCTAAATGCCCCGTTCTTCCACAATTAAAACACGCGCCTCCGCCACCGAACCGACCTCCTCTCCCACCTCTACCATAACCACCTCCTCTGCCCCTTCCACCGAAAAATCCTCCGCCTCTCCCGCCGCGATTTCCTGAACGGTGGGATCTGGGGACGGCCTCCACCTCAATGGCTTTCGAACGGCCGTCCTCTCCAAAATCAACGGCGAATTCAACGGGTTGGCCTTCGGAGAGAGTCCTGAAACCCTCTGATCGGATTGAGGTTTGGTGGACGAAAAGGTCTTCGCCACCTTCATCTGGAGCTATAAATCCGAAGCCTTTCTGGGCACTGAACCATTTTACAGTACCGGTGGATCTCTGAGTCTCAGCCATTGACCTTGGGGGTTCTAGAAGACGAGTTCTGTTCTTTCTAGAACTTTCTAGAAGATTTAGTATAAGGTCTGTCAATGGCTGAGTGTGAGTGTAGTGTAGGTGGTCACTAATGACTAATGAGATAATAGGATCCAATTGTGTTTGTGTCAGAAGGGGCGAGTTTGGTTTTGAGTTGGTTGGGACTTGTGCGGGGACCACAAATGAGTATGAGATCCGCACCGTAGAGTGGTGGTTATAGGAAATGTTGGATTGTATCGTACGGTTCATATATTTTGTTGCTTTATCCGCTTTGCTCTTTGACTTTTTTATTGGATGCTATGATAACTGTACCTAACTACGTGGCGGGTTTATCCGTTTCTGCAAGATATCTGTTGCATATATATATCTTTTCTTCTAATATGTAATTTAAAAATAATAAAATTGTGAATTTGAAATTATTATTTTTCACTTAATTATTTAATTAATGTATTAAGGTAATTGTAAAGTACATTATTTTTTTTTTGAGTTTTTAAGGTTGGTTAATGATTTTTTTCACTTTATCTATAAATATATTTTTAGCACTCAACCAATATCACTTGTCATAAATTTCATGTAATACACTATCTTACAATCACATTTAATAATATAAAAACAACTAATCCCCTTCTACACATCTATTGCAAATCAAGAGTTTGTAGTGGACGAGATTACTGGCTTCTCCTAAATTTCATCCATTATGATTATTCTAAACTGTCACATAATCTAATTGTTATAGACAATATTATATTCAGGAGTTTAATGTGAAAAGATAGTGAATTGTTGTAATTTGTATTAACCCAGGTCTCTGCATCATATATTTCAGGGAGTAAATTACATGATCCCACCTAGGGTTTGGTGAAATCTCAAATTGGTATCCCTAGTTGCATTTATTCTAGAGACTCACCCTTAAACAAACAGCGTTATTTGAATTTTGTCTTTACCTTGTTCTATTACCATATTGTTCTTGACTTTTAATAGCACCACACTAAGCCACCACCACCACCACCCACCAAACCCTCCCCTCTCCATGCCCAAAATCCTTCAACTCCTCCCCAACACAACTCACGCAACACCCCCCTATAAATTTAAAAAAGGGAAATTCTTTCAAAACTCAATTAAACAAAACCATAGTTTTCCACTCTATTCTTCCTCACCATACCAAGCAACTTTTTCAACTCCTCCCCATCACAACCCACGCAACATTGTCTCTAAACTTCCAAGAGGAAAATTCTTTTAAACTTCAATTAAACAAAACCACCATAACACAAATTTCACAAACAAAACAACGAAGAAAAAAGAAAAATCAATTCAAATATGCTCATTGACACCATAACTGCACAAAAACACCAGCCCCCACCTGCTACACACAACACAATCACCTCCACTTCCTTCGCAACACAATCACCTCCAAAACGCCTCCACTTCATTCCCAACACAACACTATAACACACACCACACAAAAACCAAAATAAAAAATCAAACAAAATACAAAAAAAAAAAAAAAAAAGAGACAGAATGCAAAAGCAAAAATCAAACAAATAAAAAAATCAATTCCACAACCCAATCAAACTTCAATTCAACAACTAAAAAAAAACCTCCAATCAAACCCAATTTCAGTTGTGGCAACAGTGAACAGTGGGCAATCGTGGTCGGGAAGGTGGGCGGTTTTGAAGGGGAGATGTTTGTGAGTGCATGGGTGAGTTTGGGGTTGAGGCCGTTAGAATCAACCAGAATTCGCCTAGAGATTAAAAAAAATCCAGTTGTGGCCAACATTTTCCAGGTGGGGACGACTAGTTTCAACTGAGGAAAGGCTAGGGTTTTGGTGTGGGAGGTTCAGAGAGGCAGGTTATGGTGGTTTTGGGTGAAAAAAGTCAAAAAAGTGGCGAAAAGGTCAACAACCAGATGGTGTGATGATGGTTTTGGGTGATGGCGGCGAGCAGTGCGACCAGATGGTGTCGGGGTTTTGGTGGGGATGGCGAGGGGAAGCAATTGGTGGAGAGAAGAGAAGAAGAAAGAGAGAAGAAAATATGAGAACAAGAAGAGGAAGAATCTGGTGGAGAAGAAGAAATGGGAACGGAAGAGAAAAAAAAATTGAAATCTTTGTTTTATCGTTCCACTGTTAAAATAAAGGGGACGAAGTTAATTTAAGGATGGGTCCCTAGAATAAATACAAACTTGTAATTTCGCTAAACCTTTGGTTAGATCATGTAGTTTACTCTATTTCAGGCCTCAAAAGAAGTCCTGAAGAAACTAATGCCCTAGGTCCAAGTGTTCTTCAAATTTATAATGTGTTCTTTTTAGAAAGAGACCAACAATATCCAATTCGTGGCATAGCCCTACATTCAAGTCATAGGATTGGGTTTGGGCTCATTAGAAAAAAGTAATGACCGTGGTCCATGCCCTCAAAATTCATGGCTTAATGAGTTACAATAATACTATCTTTAGTTTTTTACATCATTTCGCTATATCATTCTCTTATATCACACTAATATTTAATTAAAATATTATTTTTTTTAAATATTTTTTTAATTGAATGTGAGTGTAATATAAAAAATTTGTGTAAGGATGTGGTGTAAATATAGTGTTACTCAATAAATTATTAACAAGTTGTCGTGGATACACTAATAACCATTAACTTTCGACAAGACCACCATATCTCTGCTATCTCCACGTGTCCATATAAAGATGTCCCCCCATGCGATGTAATCCCTTGTTCTCCTCCCCTCCCTAACCGAATCAATCATGTCCCTTGGCTTTACCGTTTAAATTTAATTGACTTGGCTTTTAACTTTAAGTACGTAGAGATAAAGAAAGGTGAATTGTCGTCCAAGGAGCCAAGCCAGTTAAATGGAATCACGTACGGAGTAATGGTCAATGGACATGAAATGAGAAGGTTCAGCTTCTTCTATTATCTCCAAGACTCTCCATTTGCCATACATGCCATCAAGAGAAGAAAATAATATGCTTTCGCAATCTCAATCCTCAACCGTCCATATTGCATGTGACTATTACTGACTCAAACCTCTATTATTCCTAGTTACATATATAGAATAAGTTTCTTCCATTATATAATTAAAGAAGAAAGAATACAATATCTATGGTACTTAATTGGAATAATATTTCAAAGCGGTCACAACCGTACGTTAACAAAATATTTAACAAAACCTTATTATAAAATATATATGGTTGAAAATAGGAATTTATAATCTTCAACCAATATATATAGATATATTTCACATTGTGTTTTATTATTCAAATTGATACCACTATGACATACTGCACAAGTCGTTTGTGCGTAAGTGTTACAAACGACCAATCGTTCACTCCTCAAAATGTTACTACTTGTCGGCTATATACTCAGTGGAGTGCTTGAATGTCGGTGTTGACAGTCATGGGCAGGAAATCGTGGACGGCAAGGCAAGTTGTTAGGTCTTACTACAAGCGTGCATAATCCGCAGGAATAATTTCGGGCTAAATGACAATAAAGTATGTTAAATTAATTATACCATCAGCTTCAGTTAGTCAATTACGTGCAAAGTCCACATTATTTTTAAAGTAATTTTCTTTCAAATTTAAAATTTCCTCTTTATTCTCTCTTTCTTACATACCATAGCAGTCACCAACCAGCCTCCAATCCATATCTGCCACAATATCTCCAGTATTTATAAGAGATTTCTGGGTTTAGTCAAGGATTTTGTATGGTATTGTACTGATTTCATTTTCTTAGAAGAGTAAGAAATAGAGAGATAACGACGTTCTTGCCTTGCTGTTATTGCCTAACGAAGATAGTTATCATTGCTGTATGCTGGTGGCATGCTGCTGCAGGTGGCTCACATAACTGACAAGTTCTTCGCCAGAATACGAAACCATGACTGTAGTCAGACGGCTTAGCCATTATAGAAGAGAAAAAAGAAGAAGGTAATCATGTCATGTGTCTTTGTCTTTCAGTCTAATTTTGACCCTGTTTTTTTTAATTCTTCACTTGGAAATTAAGGCCCATTTTGGCCTCTTCTCAAATCGGCTTTTCACCTTTGTCTCACCCAGCTCTTTCATCTTCGCTTGCACTACGTCTACACTACACCGTTGTTTTCCTTTTCCGTCGCCAGTTGAACAAGAAATGTTTCTCACACTTTATTTTTTTCCTTTTTTTTTGTTACAACTTACAATTAAAAGTAAAAACACATTTATCTTTTCAAAAATAATTTTAATTTTCTAATAAATTTGATATAATCATTTTTATTTATTTCACCATATCTTTGATCTCTCAACGTGTCAATACAAGGATCTCCCTCATTCAGGTGATGTGATCCTTGTTCTCCTCCCTAAATGAATCAAGTCCCTCTACACGTACAAGGTGTGGCAACGACATATAGCTTTTTATTAGAGGTAGCCAAAGATGACTTGTCTTCCATCAATCCGCTTTAAAAGGAATCCCAAACTGATGGACATAACATAATCTGGTTCAGCTGCCATACATGTATCCATCAAGAAAAAGGATTTGTTATGTTAAAAAAGGGGTAATATTATTCAGTATTGGGTGATGTGATATTAAAAGAGTAAAAAGAGGTTTAATGAGCTCTTTAGTTTAAGTCTTTGTAGACCTTAAAAGGGGTGATCATTGACCGACTTATTGGGTCGTCAATTTAAAAACCCGAATCACAAACTGATTCGGACTTCCCCATAGAAAAAAAAAAATTTATTGGATTAAGATCCCACTTCTTCATTTTTAAATAATCGCACTCAACCTTATTTAATTAATTGAGATCACATATTTGTATAACAGATTTATTGGGAGTCTTATTAATTAATGAATGAACTACATGTTAATTACTATTATATAAACACCACAGTTGATTTCTCCACTGAATGGAGATGTAAGTTGTGCAGTTACAGATATGCATTACATTTAAGTTTATTTTAATTTTATTATAATAAGATATTATTATCCCTACCACAACAAGATTCTTAAAGTTTGTTCCATTTTTTGGCGAGTCAAACAATCTTCACAGACGACATGTGTCCATCTTATTTCTCAACCTCTCTCATCTATTTATTGTAGAGAGTCGATATCCGAGAGTCAAAAAACGGCCATCATCATAGTTCAGCTCACTCCAATTTATAGAAAAACACAAGAAAAACCAAATTCTTCTATCTCTTAAAGCCAAAGGCCGTCAAATTCAAGAGTCCGGATATCCACTTTTCACGTGAATGTCACCTGACTCCCATTACATGCACACTACTCATCAACTTTTCAAAAGTTAGCCACTTTTGTTTACGGATTCATTTTTTTGTTTATCTTTTCAGTTCCGTCGACATTTGAACGAGAAATTTTAGAAGACTTTTCGGCGAGCCGGTATGATTATTCTCTCTCTTCTCCTGTAGTTTGGAAAGCTTGTAAAAGCTAGCTTTATCTTCTGATCAACTTTTCTTTGCTTTATTTTCGTAGCCAGCTTTTCTTGTTTGTTTGTCTGGGTTTTGACTGTTAGCAACTGGGTTTTGACTGTTAGAGAGATAACGACGTTCTTGCCTTGCTGTTATTGCCTAACGAAAATAGTTATCATTGCTGTATGCTGGTGGCATGCTGCTGCAGGTGGCTCATATAACTGACAAGTTCTTCGCCGGAATACGAAACCATAACTGTAGTCAGACGGCTTAGCCATTATAGAAGACGACTAAGAAAAAAGAAAAAGGTAATCATGCCATGTGTCTTTGTCTTTCAGTCTATTAGACCATGTTTTTTTTAATCGTTTTATATTATTAAACTATTAAGAGAATATTTAAAATAATTATGTACTCACTTATAATTATAATAGTTGGTTAATTAATTTGGTGCGAGTCTGAGTCAAACTCAGAGTCTGCATAGTAGGTGGAGGCGTGGAGCAACAAATAATAGTTTATATCGACCTCCCTGACCCTGACTCCCTCTCCCTCTGAGTTTTCTTCTGCTTAGTATTGATTACGTACACGTTAAAACATAAAAGGCAGTTGGGCCGAGAATCACCGTTCACTCCGTCTTCAACAACAAAAACAGAAACAAAATAAAGGGAAGTGATCCACTTAATTGATCTTCACATTCACACCCCATTTAATTAAGTTAACGACATATTCCCACCCAAAAAATAGCGCATGGACAATTCACACCCACTCACTTTTCAAATACCTTTTTAGTACCCAAAACACAATTTTGTTAGTAATTTCCATTGTGAGAAAGGGCAAAATGGTCAAAAGTTTATTATTAGTGAGGGCAGAACGGTCAACAAATATTTGGTCATCGGATAAGAAGAAAATAAGGACGGCATACGTTAGCAAGATCGCAACTGGCGGTTTTTACCATTTTTTCGGCACATCCCGACTTCTAAAATTACTTCCGAGACCACCCACAGAATCTCCATCACCTCCTTTACAAAGCCCAAGCCTCCATTTGCTGTCATCACTCACCATTTTCCACCACCACCTTCATTCACACGGCCGATCTTTTCGGCCTTTTTCCGGCCAATTCAATCGCCCAAAACACCCCCTTCCACGACCAGTAGACTCCCCACCCTATGCTTTTCAAAACCCAACCCTCCCCTAGCCCGGTGCAACTGCAAATGGTCGGATGTGTTTTGGATGGTTCGGGCATTTTGTCAAACACTAGGTAGACGAACGAAAAAATGGTGAATTTGCTGAGAAAAAAAAAATTGTCAAAAAAGGTGAAAAGGGTGGTTAGGAAGTCTTGTTGGAGGGTTGGGGGGTGACAGAAATGGCTTGGGGGCAAAAACCCAAGCAGCCAGAACAGGCTGCCCAGGAGGTGGGCGTTGGTGCATGGCAGAATAGGTGGGGACTTTCGTCGAACACTTCAGGGGCTCCTCTTTGGATGAAAATTCCCAGCGATTGGCTAGTCGTCCACGGCCAAACAAAACACCAATCTACTCACCTAATTACAAGGAAGAGAATGGTAGTGCCCAACAACGTCCGTTCTTCATCGATTGACCTTGTAATCAATACCCAACCATGCAAGGTAGTGGCCAATTCAGTCACCCAAAACACCTCCTTCCCCCACCAGTAGACTCCCCACCCAAAAAGAAATAAAGGGGGGTTATTTTGGTAAATTACTGTATTTTCCACCCAAAACATAATATTTGGGTACTGAAATGGTATTTCAAAAATGGGTAGGTATGAATTTGCGTTTGAGATATATTTTGGGTGGGAACAGGTCGTTAACTCAATTACTAGAAAATTCTTCTCTCTTTCAACATCATTAGGCCATCTAGAGGCCGAAAAGGCCCATTTTGGCCTCTTCTCAAATCGGCTTTTCACCTATGTCTCACCCAGCTCTTTCACCTATACTATACTACACCGTAGTTTTTCTTTTACGTCGCCAGTTGAACAAGAAAATATGTTTCACACTTTATTTTTATTTTTTCCTTTTTGTTTGTTATAACTTACAATTAAAAGTAAAACAAGTTTATCTTTTCAAAAATAATTTTAATTTTCTAATAAATTTGATATTAAAACTAACATATAATCTTTTTTATTTCACCATATCTTTGAACTCTCAACGTGTCAATACAAGGATCTTCCTCACTCAGGTGATGTGATCTTTTTTCTCCTTCTCCTCCCTAAATGAACAAGTCCCTCTACACGTACAAGGTGTGGCAACGACATATAGCTTTATTAGAGGTAGCCAAAGATGACTTGTCTTCCATCAATCCGCTTTAATAGGAATCGCAAACTAATGGACATAACATAATCTGGTTCAGCTGCCATGCATGTATCCATCAAGAAAAAGGATTTGTAATGTTAAAAATGAGTAATATTATACGATTAATATTACATTTATAAAGTTTTTATACAAAAATATGTATATAAAGTAATATATTATATCATGATTAGGAGAGTAAATTTGACTCTAGCTAATAAATTGATTTTACAAATTCACTTTTTCAATCATGATATATCACATCACTCTATACATTTATAAAACTTTGTAAGTGTATTATTATTCATATTATACATAATTGGTGGTTTGATGGTTAAAGAGTAAAAAGAGTAAAAAATAGATTGTATGAGTTTTTGAGTTTGAGAGTTAAGATCTGATCTTCAAATTTTGGACTTGAAGATTAGTTAAGATAACCACAAACTGATTCAGACACTTCAAATAAAATAAAATTAAAAAAATAAAAATTAAAAGATAACCACCATATTGATTTCTCCTATGAATTGAGATGTAAGTTGAGCGTTACAGATATGCATTACATTTAAGTTTATTTTTATTATTATTTTTTAATAATAAGATATTATCCCTGCCAGAAACAAGATTCTTATTTTCTTAAAGTTTGTTCCATATTCAATCAGAAAAAAAAAAGTTTGTTCCATATTTTGGCGAGTCAAATCTTCACATACGAAACATGTGTCCATCTTATTTCTCAAACTCTCTATCTATTTATTGTAGAGAGTCGAAATCCGAGAGTAAGAAACGGCCATCATTATTGTTCGGCTCAGTCCAGTTCATAGAAAACACAAGAAAAACAAATTCTTCTATCTCTTAAAGCCAAAGGCCGTCAAATTCAAGAGGCCGGAAGGCCTACTTCGGCCTCTCCTCAGATCCACTTTTCACGTGAATGTCACCTGACTCCCATTACATGCACTACTCATCAACTTTTCAAAAGTCAGCCTCTCTTGTTTACGGATTAATTTTTTGTTTATCTTTCAGCTCCGTCGACATTTGAACGAGAAATTTCAGAAGACTTTTCGGCTAGCCGGTATGATTATTCTCTCTCTTCTCTTGTAGTTTGGAAAGCTTGTAAAAGTTAGCTTTCTCTTCTGATCTGACTTTTCTTTGCTTTATTTTCGTAGCCAGCTTTTCTTGTTTGTTTGTCTGGGTTTTGACTGTTAGCAACTGTTTATGTGTAAGTTTCCGTTGAATGATTAACTTTCACGTTCAATTATTGATTATTTTATTATAATAAGTAACTGGAAAAGTTTGTAGTTCAGATTCTTTGTTCACACGTTTGATTTTCTTCTTGACGTTTTAGTTTACATCAAGTCAAATTCAAGTGGGCCTTGCCTTTGTTTTTATGTATATTGTATTATCTTCGGTTTGTGTTCCATTTCTGTTCTTTTACTTTCCACCACATCTTCAAACAGTGAAAACTATATTAAAAACTGCTTCTGAAAGTATAGTACTATCGATATCATAAGTTACTTTTTGAAATAATAAGTTGTTGATAAGGCCATATGTTAAACTTAATATTATCATTTTTGGAATCTAATTAGAGAAAAAATTGAAGGTATAAAAGTAAAAAAAAAAAGTCGGTTTGTCTTATTGTTACCCCCAGACTTCTTCATTTTCTAGTAGTTTACAAGATACTGTTGGCTGCTTCGCTGTCACCGTGTGGATGTACGAAGAACATTTTTTCTCTTTTTATTCTGCATATTTTATATTGCAGGTTTATTGTGAAACAAAACTTGATTGTTAATTTGTTATGTTGTGGTCTGTTTAGTGTTTTAAAAATGATTTTATTATTCCATAATTTGGCAATCATATTCATATATCCTTGTGATCTGCTGAGTGTTTAAAAAGTGATTTATTATTTTATTATTTTGAACCTAGAAATTTACTGCATTTGCAAGTTTCAGCTTAAGTTTCTTTTACATTTTTCATAAAGTATCTTTTTGTGTTTTCCTTTTCCCTTCTTTTTCCTTTTTTTGCCCTTTTTTTTTTTTTTTATTGTTGTTAGTGTTTTATTCATTATGTGATTATTCACATGATAAATCAGCCATGAATGATTGGTGGAGCCGAAAAGGTTGAGCCAATTATTGATTGCTTTATGGTTTAAGTAGTGACTTGTACTGCTACAGCGCTTATAAATGGCCTGTAGCTGCATGAATCATGAACCAGACAGAGCTAATATACCCAATTTATTTCTAATCAGTGACATCATTCATGAAGTCTATAATTTTGATATGGGAAGCATATTTTAGAGTTTGTGAGTGGTTCCAATTTGAGGACTTAAGTATCCTCATATATAATTGAGATAAGAATTGTCTAAGGTTTCGGTTCTTGTTTGATGACATCATTTATGTATTTTTTTTTTATTTTGATGCAGAAATGTACTTGGGCTACTATCCTTACAATTTTTATGCTTTACTTTATGATTGAGAAAAGAATTGTATAAAGGTTTTCGGTTCTTGTTTGATGATATCATTTATGTATTTTTTTTTATTTTGATGCAGAAATGTAATTGGGTTACTATCCTTACAATTTTTATGCTTTACTTTATGATAGAGTATATGTGTCATCACTTGCAGGCAGAAGAGTAGTAGTTGATAATTGGTCATTGAAATTTTAAAAAGAAACATTATTATCACCTGCATCACTTGCTTCACTATTATTGTGAATTTGTCATATATTCTTGGTTTAATTGAGTCAACACATACTTCGATTGCAGCACTTGTGATAAGTTTAAAGGAAAATCTGTGACTTTGGTGAAGGGTCATGGATCATGGGACTGATGATGCTGAATTTAGGCGAAGTGGATCATTTGTTCAAGCAAGCAGTGCAACTTCTTCATTGAGAAGGCGTTCCCTAAGTTTGTCTAGTACTGTGCGCTCTCAACTAGATAATGACATTGAAAGTGAGACTGTTTCAGAGGCAGGTGATATTGGGGATCGAGCGCTTCACAGCAACAGGAATAGTGGCAGTGGTAGCCTGCGGTTCTCTATTGATCATGCATTAGAGAATGGAGAGACTATTTCCATTCCAGAGAACAATCTATTGCAATCTTTGGGGTTTTGGTCTCGTGATCCCACTGCCCTGAATCCAGTCTCTACGGTGACACCTTTACCCGAGGAAATCATAACTACTCCTCCCACCAAGCCATTAGTTTGCTCTGAGAATCAAAAACAGGTGAGCTTACACTTAATAGTTCGCCTCAATTTCTTTAGTGATATAGGATTATGGAAATGGATTTTTTTTTTAGTCTCTGTGGTGTTGGCGGTAATATGAATATAAAGTTTGTTTTATTTCCTTAACACTGCCGGTAGCTTATATGTTTCAACGTTTCTGCATGCAGGACAAGGAGAACGTGCTACCATTGTCATTGGAGTATACATCATGTCTTCTCCATTTAGCTGTTTTTGGGATTCTTGGGGTAATATTCATAACTTCTATTTCCTGAAACTAATAGATTGGCAGTAGGAAGCATTAAGATCAGCTGAAATATATGTGAATTCTTTATTTATCATTTTGGTTTCCTTGTGCATTCTGCTCATTACCTTTTAGCCTTATTTTTCACTCATTTCATCTAGTGTCAAAGTACTTACTTGGCACCAATCCTTAAACACAATGTGTGTGAAACAAACTTTGTATTGTTATTAGAATAATGTGAAATGTCACTGAAAGCAGCATGTGACTAGTGCCAGACATGTTTTTGAAGGATTTCTTTTTGCTATTAATATCCATATTTTCCCTTCAGCCATGTTCACTTTCATCTTCAACTCTGGAGTTTCTTTTTCTCCTTTGCTTACTCTAAATTCATGCGGTTTACTGTTGGAACTCCCTTTCTTGTGTTTTTGGTTCATGCCCTGCTTTTTTTTTGAGTAAAGAACAATGCTAAACAGGATTAGTTAGAGAATTATGTTACTACCATTGAGGTGTTACTAAATGCCTATCTATAAGCATTACATAATTAGATGCTTTGGAATTACAATCATTTCATTCCAATAAGACGGGACAATGAGACAAACCCTTGATCTTTCTTTAAATTTGAATTTAGCTTTTCATCAGGTTCAGGGTTTGTTAAAGCAACCTTTATATTGGGGTAGTTAAAGCAATATATGTATTTATGGGTAGATTACTAAATTGCATTGAAACTATTGTTGTGCAGGCATTAACAAGGTATTTGCTGCAAAAACTTTTTGGCCCCAGTATTGCTCACGTGACTAGTGAGGGGAGCATTCTATACCTTGACCTTCCTTCTAATATGGTATTTTATTCTCTACCTTTCTTTCACACACACACGAATTTAAAAGCATACTCATGAGATTGTACTTGTTCTTGAGTAAAATTGCATTCAGAAACAGTTCTCACTCTGGATTTTGATTAGACTGACAGATGTATTTTAATTCAAGACTA
>WYDK02000006.1:4029418-4041610 GCA_009867345.2 Toxicodendron radicans
AAGGGATTTATTGTCGTTCAATTCCAGAATTTAAATATTAATTAACTAGAGAATTTTGGGATTAGATCAATATCAGCTTAGAGGGTATTTTCGTCTTTGTATACAAAATATTGTTGTCAAAGTCAAAGCCCATTAACCACGGTTACGTTTAAGGGATAAGCACATATATTTCACGAAATTAAAAACAACACCCATTGATATGAGATAATCAACCTTTAACTCTTATTCCGTTAAAAAAAACAAAGGTAAAGATGTTATTGATATTTCCATCTCTTTAGAACGAGAAAATACTTATACGAGACAATCTCATCATCTCATTTTATTAACATGGAAAAATTGTTCAATAATATAATGACATATGTTATTATATATTTGTCAAATTCTCTCTTTTATCCACTTATCACCATAATTCATGAATAACTAGACATTATCGTTCATCAATAACAATCATTATAAGAGATGGTTTTAAAAATTAACATATATTTAATTGATGGTGTCACTCATTAGTTAATTGAGGTGGTGAGATTAAGGTTTTCTCCTTTATAATGATATTTTTAAGCTTTAATTTTTTTTTAAAACATAATTATTGTTTCTTTTTTCCTTTGTTCCTTCTCCCCAAAACTTTCCAACTCAAATCTGGCTACTCACAACTCTCACAAGATCAATTAATCGCATGAGGATGTTCTAGGACCAAAATTTGGCATCGCACGATTGTTGCAAGTTTGGATTTTAGCCTTCTACAGTTGCTTTGAGGGCGGCAACTTTTGACTCGCGTGACCAGCGCAAAGTTGAAAATGGCCTCCTACTACGTTGTGAACCAAAGTGGCTTCTCTTTACCTTCATGAGGCCAAGCCAAATTTGGCCTCACACGATCAACTCAAGGTCATTTCCAGCCTTGAGCACAATTGCCACAATGTCGAATTCAGATGTCAAGGTGTTCATATTCTGGGTTTTATTTTGTTAATACAAAATTTTGATAAGTTTTTTTTGCTAGTAAGATTAAATTTAATAAGTTTGGAGGTAATATTTTAGTAGTTAATCTCATAAATTGAAGGGTAACAAGGTAATTTCAACATTAATCCTAAACAATATTAAGTTTCTTATTCTTCTTGATTTATTTTCTTTTTCTCATCTTAAAAGTTTCCAAACGCTAGTTATTATCTCAGATCAACCAGTCCCCCCATCTTTAAGAAACATAGTTGTCACTACCTTTGTCAAATTTCCAACACTGCATGTAGAAGATAAGTAAAAAATATTTTAGTTTTTTCTTTTATTTGACTGAGGAATATGTTATGTTTTTTTATAATTACGGTAAAGATTAGGAAGTTGATTAGGAATATTTAACGAGGTAGAAGATGTAAGCAACTTATTTGCAATCTAAACAATAAAATAAAAAGAACACAATGTTCTAAATTATAAACTCAAGAAACAAGGATTACTTTCAGCCATTGAAGCAAATTCTCTCAGCTGTATTTTGACTCTTCTAAGCTCTCAAGACATTCTAATATTATGGTGTATTCGCAGGAAATTTTTGTGCTTGAGCTTAAGGACCAATATACTATATATAGTCAAGTTTCCATCAAGCTTTAATGGCATTGCTTAATGGTTGCCATAAATCCTTATCAATGGTTACCAGAAATGTTTGAAAAACTGAAAATGTGGACCATTAATCTTTAAAACTGATTTATATTGATTAAAAATCAGTTACCTACGTTAGATGAATAACGTAAGTTTTACATTTTCCCACTTAGTCCACATATTTAAACCATTATTTCATTAACAAATAAATACAAGAATCATGGCGATAGGCATGGCGGATCCAGAATTTTTTGTTAGGGTGAGACAAATTTTTTTAACATTTAAAAAAAATATATTAGGATGGGCCAAAGTTTTAAGAATAATACATTAATAAATTTTTTTTTAAAATTCATGGCTACAATAGATCCGCCCCTAGCGACAGATCCTCAAAAAATGAGCATTATCTTCCATGTATTACAATGCATTTGATTTCTCAAGTTTACTTTATATATGTCAACCTTACTAAATGAATAAACCATATGTTTATTCTTGATCCTATAGATGAATTTTCTCAAATGAAATTAAGAAAATTGATAGAACCACAGAACAACAAAATTAAGAAAATTGTGAAATCAATTGCATTATAATACATGGAAGATAATACTCGTTTTTTGAGGACCTGTTGTCATGATTCGTGTATTTGTTTCTTAATGAAATAATGGTTTAAATATGTGGACCAAGTGGGAGAATGTAAAACTTAGGTTGTTAACTGATTTTTAATCAATATAAATCAGTTTTAAAGATTAATGGTCCACATTTTCAGTTTTTCAAATGTTTCTTGTAACCATTGATAAGTATTTGTGACAGTCATTAAGCAATGTCATTAAAGCTTGATGGAAGCTTGAATATATATAGTATATTGGTCCCTAAGCTCAAGCATAAAAATTTTCAACGAATACACCATCATATTAGCGTGTCGTGAAAGCTTAGAAGAGCCAAAACACAGCTTGAAGAATTTGCTTCAAAGGCAGGAGGTAATCTTTGTTTCTTGGGTTTATAATTTAAAATATTATGTTCTTTTTATTTTATTGTTTAAATTGCAAATAAGTTGTTTAAAGTTGGCATCACAGCAACTAAAATATCTCTGCCTTGAAGTTTTACAGAAAAACCATGTGATCAATTTCTTAATAGAACAATTCATTTAAGTTATCTTTTTATTAGGCTAAGAATTAGCTAGTTGATTAAGAATATTTCAAGTCAGAGAAGAACCATGTGATGGTTTATAGACAGTTTCTTAATTACATAATTCATTGTCGCCTCTATCAAGCTTGCGTACTGATTGAAGGAAGGCTTTAACAAAAATCCAAACTAACTATAAACCATCACATGGTTTACAAACTGGTCTAAAACATGGGACTAAAAATTGAAAACCCCAACCCAAACTTTAAAGATCTCTGCCATTTGGTGATCAATCAATCTTTGAAGTGAACAGTTTTGTTTGTTTTGTTAATTAAGCAAAGATGTTTTGAGAGTAAAGTACATTGCGAGAAGTTTTCAAAATTACACAAGATAGGAAATGCATGATTGTGATTTGTGACACGTAAACAAAAATATGCTTCACATAACTCTCTGTGTAGCAGTCCGAGTCTGTCCCCCATTTTTTTTTTTTTTTTTTTTTTTTTTTGAGTTAAATTTAGCAGAACCTTTGGATTGAATTCATGGAGTAACTCTCAAGTAGAATAAAATTAGTTCCCAGTTTTCAAAAAATACAGTATATTTGAAACGGGAGAGTTAGAAAGGAAAGAAAATAATAAAAGTCAACTGAAAAGGAAGTACAAACGAAGGTAGTTCTGTTTAATGGAAGAAAAATATAAAGCATTGGGTTGGATGAGAACTGAGTTAACATTGGATGGAATGGAACCTGCTGGGATTGGAATACATTTGTATAGCTAATCTACTTATTAGTCTATATTAATTTTTAAAAAAAATAATTTAAATTATTGACTGAATTAATAATTTAATGTGCAAGATATGTTGTCGGCCAATCAAAATTGTTAGCTGGTCGCATACTACCACTAAACCTAGGCTAAGAACAAAATGAAGACAGAATCGCTTGAAGGTTCATTTATATTAGTAATCTGAAAACAGCAATTGAAATTAACATATTCCTTGACTTCAATTCATCTTACATTTCCCAACAAAGAGTTCTGCTTTATCTCTTAAAACTTCTATTGACATATGCACTTCGAAATTTTAATGCATTATACATTTCATACGTAATGGCAAATGCACAACAAATACGCCTGACACCTAACCACAGCAGGAGCCACAAGCAGGTAGGGAACCTGGAATTTATGAATAAAAATCAGTAAATGTAGAGAGAAATAATGCAAAGAAAAAGTATTGAAATTTAAAAAATCAGAAACGGTAAAAGAATGGGTTGGGAGAACTTACTATGGTCATTCCCTCTAACATCATTCAGCCCTCGCACATTATCTAGTCCTCGGGGAGGTCCACGTGGACCACCACCGTATGGACCACTTCCAGGACCTCCTGGGCCGCCGCCATCCCATTTCTTGCTAGCACCAGAGCTCTTTCTGTAAGCATCTGACTTTTCCATCTGATACATGAACGATATTGTGAATGTAAATTTATAAGACAGATCCCAACTTACATTACTGAAGAACATATGTATTAATAAACATTGCAAAATCATGACATTACCGAAAACATAGTTGCAAAAAATACGCCTATGAAATTGACAATTTCCCAAAAGAAATATGTGACTGTCCTCAAACGCCAAATTGATCGCTTAGATTTCACTTCACCTGAAATAACATGCACAAAGTTCACATTCAATTCCATTCATAGAATTGTAAATTGGGAAAACATGGCTAAGGTCAGACACGAGTATTTTAGAGTGCATTTCAATGTGGAACATAAGCTATTTAATTATAGCATAATTAAGAAAACCAAAACACCACAGAGGAACATAATGACAGATAATAGATAGCAGATGAATTTTTACAAAAATAAAGAATGATAACGGAAGATTTATAGCATTGATATGACACCAAAGAACAACCCTGGCTTGAAGCCTTCCAAAGAGAAATGAACATACATTGTATTAATGATACATGTGAGGCGAGATAGGATATTAAAGATGAAAGAACCCAATGATTTTCACTACATCAAGGTTTAACTCAACTACCAAATGCAGGGATGATATATTAATCTTTGTCCTCGAAATGGTTTAGATTCCGAAACTCTGCATGTAAATACATTTAATCATACAATGCTCAGACAGTAAAAGCCTAAAGTTCCAACTGGAGTTGCTGATGTGAAACTACCAGTCATTGCTGAAAATTAAAAGAAAAATGCAATAAACATGATTTCAAGACATTATGATGCGCAAGTAACAAAGACACAAGGATTCGTATGATTACTGGCTTGATGGTTTGTTTAACTCGCATAATAGAACAAAAAAAGAAACTATAACCACCAAACAGTGCAAGAAACAGTACCATGTTTGACTGTGTGAGTGGGTATATGCATGTGTGTTTTGTTTTAGAAAGAGGGATGGAGAGATGCTTGAGAAATCAATTAACAGTCGTCAAACAATTTTTTCCTTTGTAACATCACTATTTGAAACTTTAAATCCTCTGAAATAAGAAATAAACTTAAGCAGCATTTCGTATAGTGGTATGATTTGCAATAAAAAGGATATGAAGGGAATAACTGCCTGCAGGGAGAAATCCCAATAAAGTCTAGTGGCACACAGAAGCTAAACATGCCGGCCATTTGTGGCAGATCAACGGAACTCAATACAGTATATAGATGTTTAATTCATTATGCAAACACTTAATTGATCCCGAATCAAAATCAACAGTCAAGAACAGAAGTTGAGAGAGAGAGAGAGGAAGGAAGAAATCAAACTAAGAATATATACAATTAAAATCAACAAAATTAACTACAAGAAATTCAACTGAAAAACATCAAGTAAAAATACAGTCAGGGTTTACAATCAGCTAGTAGCTTCAGCAACAAAGGAAACATAACACAAACTAATCTTAGAAAATGAGTGCATATTATGATAAGGGGGTATTGCAAATTTAAACCTCACCTATCAATTATCATATCATCAAAAAGTTATAACCACGAAACCCATAACATCAGCCTCACTATATTCTATTTTTCAGTTAAGATGTTTTATTACAAGTCACTGATAAAAAATCTCAGTACCAGACTTGAATGTAGTTATACATATACATAAACCTAATACATTTCACGCACAAAACTAAGTCTAGTTTGGGTCAACGCGAGTCATTTCAACTTAAATTCATACCATATTCAAAACCTCTCCGATCAATAAGTCTAATTCAGGTCAACGCGATCGTTAAATTTATGGTAATACGAAAAACCCTCGATCAATTTTCATCCCATCCCACGATCACACAACAGATGCACAAACCGAAACACAACCAATCTATGTTAATCACTAATTCAGAAAATAAAATAATATAGAAAATTATAATTCAGAGAGATGATCGGTGAACGAACCCCTAAATACAAGAACGTCAAGAGATTCTAATTAACGATCTATAGGTACAAAGACGAGAAAAAATTAACCATAATTTGAAAACGAAAAATAGGGTTGAAAACATCAAATGGCTAATTGAAAAGAAGATTTGAAAGAGACAGAGCAAAAGTCCTGACCTCGCTCGACGTACGCCATGGGAGCTACTCTAGAATTCTCTGTGAACAAAGAGATGCAAATAATAGAAAACTCCAGCCTTTTATGTGATTTTACGGCTTACGTGTTCGGTTGATTTTGATTGGCTAATCAAACTCGGTTAATAGCAGTTGTCAATTTGGCGTGTTTTGATTGGAGGTTTCTCGAATTTACAGTGTTAACGGGAGCTCGAGAACCCCATTTTTAGCGAGGATGGGTTGGGACCGAGAGTTAAAAAATCCCCGTCGGACCAGGTCGAGGATTCCCCGCCATCCCACATGGGCTAAGGTCATAGGGGCAGGCCCAAGCCAGGGGATAGGCATCCTTGGCCCCAGCCCGGCCCATTGTCATCCATATCAATAACATTATAAACCAATAAGACATGACAATCAACACAATTCTAAGTTTCCGATTTAAAAAAATAGGCAATTCGCCCTTTAAGTGTGGGTCCATCATTTCTCTCTATATAAGAAAATGAGATGTTGTGCATAAGGTGCTTTGTAAACTTCAACGTAAATGCACCATAGTTTTTTAACTTTTTATCTTATTGTGGTATGTCATCATGTAACCTTTTTATCTCAATTTTTCCATTTTTGAAACACGATTCAATTACTTTTCAAAGTAACCGATCTTCATCAACAAGTAAAAGACGATAACTTTCAACAGTTGGTAACATATACTATGTAGTGCCCCGCATTTTCCATTGTTATTAAAATATTCTTAATAATTGTCATTTTACCCTTTATAAAGTTGTAAAATATGTTTTTAATCACATGAAAAAGAATATATAATAACATATATGTTAGAAATAAACATAAAAAAAAACATAGTGTCAAACAAGTAATAATGTTTTGTGAAAGTGACTGAATACACCATAAACTACTAGATACTCTTAATATGACCATTACTTACGTATCTTAAACCACTCGATCACCCCCTGTTAACATGTAAAAGTGATCGAATATGCCCTCAACCACCCGATACCCCTATCAAGGTATATACCCACACTAACACAGCTGATATTTATGCACCTTAATGTAAATATTTGCTATTAATTATTATTAATATTAAATCAATTATTGGTAGAATATTCATAAAAAATAAAAAAATAAAAAAGGGCCAGCCCATGTTATTTCTTCCAGGCTTTCAAAGTGTTATAAAATGACAGATGTTGAATACCCAAGACCCAAAGTTTTCCTACGATGAAGAAATCTGGCACAATGTTAAATTCTGGAATACGGCATCAAGTGGGCGATTAGGCTGTTAAATTTAAATTATTATTATTTTTTGGATAATATTACACTTATAACTTAATTTTATAAATTTTTCTTATAATTTTTAATATAAAAATTTGTAATTGATCAGACGGATCATATTTAATCAATTATTAACTATTACGTTAAAATTGTAAAAAAAAATTTGTGAGATTAAATTATGATTTTTATTTTATATATATTATACCTGAGACTGTTTTACAATTATTTTAATCTTTTTTTGTCTTTTTAAAGACTTGTGTCCTTTTCTAATGATACCCCCCACATCATTTAATAGTTACATTATACTTATTTTTTCGCCTTGTTTTGAGTCAACCCAAATTCTCACGTTGCTCGAGTTCTTTAATAAGGAGTATTATTTAATCCTAATGCAGATTACAAGAAATCCTGTTAATGGACAGTTAGACACTGAAATATTTACTTACCTATTATGCCATAGAATCTGTTCATCCTTCTGCGTCTGACCCCACATAACATTGAAATCACAAGTGTTGGAGAAACTAACGTCTCAAATATGTTTTCTCATGTGAAAAAAATGTGTATTTAATAGGATTCTATAAGAATTTTTTTTTTATTGAATATTAATTCATATGATTAATATGAAATTGTATATTTATTTGCTTATAAACAAAAAATAAAATGTGCATTTTAATAGGATTATATAAGGCAATAAGGCATTATTTATTAATTACTAACGTGTAATTTTAAGAAAACCTTCGAAGTTTCATGTAATCATAAAAGACTTATTTGTTTTCAAAATTAAAATATAATTGTGTAAATAAGTTAGAGAAATTCTTTTAAGCTACTAGATTACAATTTTATCCTTTAATCCCTAACACAACCAGACCGGTCATGCAAATTGTAGCCGCCTTTTGAATTATTTTAAGGGAATCAAAATTTTAATATAATTTTAGTTTTTTTCAGTATTGTTGTCCTTTAACAAACAAAATTATCTAACAGAACCTAACGGAAGGTGGTTATTTGTCATTTCCAAATTTTATGGATACTAAATTGTCTTTACAGTAAACTATGAGTGATAACATATCCCTTATTTTAATTAAATATTAGTCTCGTCTTATGTTGTCTAGGGATCATATCCCTAGACCCTAGAGGTGGGAAAACAAGCTTGTGCCAAGTGTTAGAGCCGAGTTTTTGTGGGCATGGGCCCAGGACCAGAACCAGGACCAGGACCAGGACTAGGACCGGTTGAATCGGAAGTGTTGGTCTTGGTCCTATGTTTTGGGATCGGGCCCAAGCCCAAATGGAAAATATCTAAACCCCAAAAAAATTGGGGGTTTTATGATATTTTATAAAATGGTATTGAGCCTTGAGCTAGGCCAACTCCCAGGATCGTTTTAATTATAATTAATTAATCCATTAATCAATTCCAACAAATTTTAATTTCAATCAATTAATAAATTCTAATTTTAATCCATTAATCAATTAATTAATTCTAATCAATTAATCCATTAATCAATTCCTACCAATTTGAATTCCAATTAATTAATCAATTTCAATCAATTAATCCAATCAATTAATCAATTCTTATCAATTAATTCAATTAATCATAATTGATTAATTAATCAGTTAATTCAATCAATTCCAATTTCAATCAATTAATCAAGTTTATAATTTCAATCAATTAATCAATTTTAACCAATTAACCAATTAATCAATTTCAATCAATAAATCAATTTTAAATAATTAATCAATTCCAATCAATAAATCAATTGTAATCAATTAATCAATTCCAATCAATTAATCAATTGTAATCAATTTTATTCAAAATTGATTAATTGTTATGACTTATAAGTTGATTAATTGATTATAATTGTTATAAGTATAATTGATTTAAATTAGAATTTGTTAGAACTAATTAATGGATTAATTGATTTGAATTATAATTGATTAGTTGATTGAAATTGATTAATTGATTAACGGATTGAAATCAAAGTTGATTAAAATTAGAATTGATTAATTTAGTAATTGATTGGAATTAGAATTGGTTTGAATTGATTAATGGATTAAATGATTGGAATTAGAATTGATTATGAATTGATTAATGGATTGAAATTAGAATTGATTAATTTGTTAATTGATTAGAATTAGAATTGATTAATTTATTGTAATTGAATATAATTGATTAATTGATTTAAATTTATTATAATTGATTGGAATTAGAATTGATTAATTGATTAAAATTAAAATTAAAATTAATTAGAATTGATTGAAATTAAAATTGGTTAATTGGAATAAGAATTGGTTAATTGATTTGAATTGGAATTGATTAATGATTAGAATTTATTAAGAATTGATTAAATGTTTATAATGGATTAAATTATATAAATATAATTATTTTATTTGTTAATTAATAATTAATAAAAAATTAAAATTTTTATGATAAATTACCAAAAACCCCCTGATATATATAAAAATAGAAGTTTTTGTTTTTTTTTTAAATTGGGTAAGGCCTCGTTAGGACCAGTTGGGACTGGTCATCGCGGTCCCAAGCCCAGGACCAATTGAGACAGGTCCTCGCGATCCCGACCCTGGGTCTGGGACCAGGACAGGCCCTCCTCCATTTACCCGCCTCTGCTAGACCCTAGTCGGCATAAAATAAAAAGAATTGATTGTTTGATGATAGCCTAAGCCTACCATTCAACTTCCACAAACATTCAAATGCCCCAAAGTTTGAATTATTTGGATTTTGCTATAAATTTGACATCCAACACCACTTTTCCCATTGTCATTTTGTCAGCCAGACAGTTTGTTGAAACCTGGTACAATTGACTGTGTTAACCAAAATCAATGGAGATGGAGAGAGTGCAAGCTTTAGGCTATGCTGGGCACAACGGGCTTCCGGCTCAGTTCATCCGGCCGCCCCATGAACGTCCCAAGAACAGTAAGCCCATTTCCGAGGTGACTGTGCCTGTGATATCCCTATCACAGCCACGCCATGTCATTGTAGAGGAGATCTACAAGGCATGCAGCGAGTGGGGTTTCTTCTTGATCATCGATCATGAGATATCATTAGCTTTGATCCAACAACTACAAGAGGTAGGCCAGCAATTCTTCGGGCTCTCCCAAAAGGAGAAAGAAGCCTATGCAAATGAGTAAATGACGCAGCAACTGGCAAGTTTGAAGGGTATGGTACAAAAATGACCAAGAATTTAGATGAGAAGGTTGAATGAGTGGAGAGGGTTGAATGAGTGGAGAGGGTTGAATGGGTGGACTATTTTTTTCCATATTATGGCACCAAAAGCTAAGATCAACTATGATATAAGGCCCAAACATCCACCCACCTACAGGTAACGTCAAGTTTTATATAATTAGGGGCATAACCAAGATTGTGATTCTGGGTGACCGAAAAACAATATTAAAATTCAATTAGTTTTCATATATCATAAATTCAAAATACATTGAATACTTTTCTTTTCTTTTACAAATTTTAGTATGATAGAAGTTTTACATATTAAAAATCAGGTACATGGAACAAAAATGCTGCGTTTGGTAGAATATATTCCATTAAAATAAAAATTTAATTACTTTGGCAAAAACATCCCTACTCACCCAACCACCACCAACCAGATCGACATAGCTCCGACTGGAAACGGTTAGATCTATTCTAGTTGTTTTTTGCCAGATCAGTTGATTTGGCTGGTAATGGCCAAATTGACGCATGGCCGGCTAGATCCGACCGTCCATGCGCCATTCTACAGTTGACGGCCGGCTGTGATTGGGTGAGTGGGGGTGTGTTGTTAAGTTTTTAAACTTTTATTGTAAGGGTGTTTAACTAATTTAATAAAATGTAAGAGTCAAAAATAAATCTAAATATTTCAAAAATATACTAAAAAACCTTAAAACCTTTTTAAAAAAAAATTATTCAAATAATTTACCAAACACATTTTCAAATTCAAATTCTATTCAATTAAATACAACTCAACCCAGCTCAACTCAACTCAACTTTTTTGAAAATACTATTCTAAATATTCTACCAAACACAGACATAAGAGGGGAAAAAAAAGAGAAAAGAGAAAATAGGAAAAAGAATCAATGCTTTAATATTTACAAATTGTGAGAAGAAAAAAATGGAGAAACAAATAGGAAATTTAAGGAAAATATTCTCTAAAAATACTTGGCATTTATATTTAAAAACCTGTGTTTACTCATATATAATTTAATTCATTTTTATTAAGCTTTATATTGATATTTTTTTTTTCCCAAGAGTGGCTCAGCTACGGATGGGCACGGGCTAGGACCCCTGTCTCCAAATTCAATTAATCAAGGCCAAGTGGCCAACCATTAACGGTTGTGAAATAAAGTTGGGGATTTTGCTAAGAAATTTTTCCGGCTGGCCTTTATTTTTATTTTTTATTATTTTTGGTAACTTTTCTTTTTAATTTCTTATAATGTATTTTTACTCTTTATTAACTATGAAAAAATTTGCATAATTATGGTTTTACTTTTACTCTATTTATTTTTGGACCCAAATATTTTATTTGCAAGAATATATATAACATATATATATTAACATTTACATAAATATTAGGTAATTATATAAATGTATAAATTGAATCACAATAACATAATATCATTTCTTTAAAAAAATTAAATATATGCTTTTTTATATGCACACTTATCAATAATCATCCACAAAATTAGAACATT
>WYDK02000006.1:4042971-4065568 GCA_009867345.2 Toxicodendron radicans
CTTAGAGGAGATTATTCAATAGAATGGTTTAAGAAAGGAGTAAACGAATTTTTCCCACCAAAATAATAGCTTAATAAGACTTTCTCACCCATATATTTTTTAAATATCACTTTTCCCAAAAAAGAAATAATGTTAATGACACTTTCCCATTGGATTTCGGTATCATTGCGACTCTACACAACTTTCATTTTCTTCCTTGATTATCACTCACCAAAACCCTTTAAATCTTACTCTCGTTGACCTTGCTAATCACCAGTAATTCCAACCAATAACGAGATTCAAGACCATAAAAATCCAACCTTACACCTCCAAAAGACTTACCTATATTTCCTCTTCAAAAGCTCCAACAATATAGACCAATTTTGCTCTTCGTTCATCGTTGAATCAGAAAATGTATTTATTTTAGGTGTAAAAATGACATTTTAAAACTCTATAGGTGAAAAAATGTCATTAAGCTATTATATGGGTAGGAAAAAAACGTTTAGTCCCTTAAGTTGCTCATGTTGTAAGACGAACGACAGGATGATTCGAAAAAGATTTCTTAAATCTTCAAGAAATTCATCAAATATATCTACAATTATCATATAGTTAAACAGATAGTTGGCACCTGCAATTTGTTAGCTGTAACGTATCTCAGTGCCTTCAATTTCAATCTTGATTTAAATACTAAAGTTATGTTTCAAAAGGATTGTTTAATGGGTATAAGTGACAGCCTGGAATTATTCAAATGAAGCCCAAACACCATTGAAAATCTAAAGCATAAAGCTCATTCTCACGTAACAACCGGTGTTATGTATATGTAGAGTGGAAGGCAAGAAACAGTAAGCAACCGACCATCGTGACTTGGGCCCTATAAAAAGAATCAATTGATGCAGACTGATGAACACGTACATTATATTTTAAAGGTTTTGAAATTAAAAATTACATACTTTTTATAGTTCACATTTTGAGTTTGTGTACTGGTCCAAGTGTTCCAATAATTAAGATGAATGTAGAGTTTCTCTTTCATTATGATTTGGTCTCTTTCATTAAAATAATATATTTGAAAAAATTCACCTTTCTCTTCTCTTATTTGCCTTCGTCAACCATGTCGGCCACACCACATGGTACGTTTGCCTATAAATACTCCTAATTAATAGGGAAGGATCAATGAGAAGTAACCTTTATATAATGAAAGTAGAGTCCATTAACATCAAAGCTTTAATCAAATTTGGGCTCCAAAGCCCAACAGGTTTTAAAGCCCGTCTGAAAGCATTATTAACAATTAATTACTTAAAATTCATTTTTCCTTGAACTTCGTGCTGGCCTATATCATTGGGGGAAGAAGACAAAGCTAGTGAAACTAAATTCAGTTTCTTTCTTTGACTTTTGGTAATCTTGTACAAAAATATATTGTCAATTTACATGGTATTGGTCGGCATATCTCTAAATATCAGAAAAATTAGGTCCAACAACATATTTCCACCCGAAGTTTGCCTTAAAAGACAATTTTGTACCCAAAAAAATTTGAAAATGACAATTACCCACCATTAAGATTTATTAGACAGTTTCTCACTCTACCATTAAGATCTGTTAATAAATTTCATTTAAATAAATATAGGATGGTAATTTTCCATGCAACCGAAAATAGCTGAAAGAAATGGTGACCAATGGTAGGGAAATAGCGGGAAAAAAACCCAATCAATTAACAAAGAATTCAACCAGGTGCGATTTCGACTCCAACCCTACCACCAGAACCACCACCGAAAAAAAAAAAATTTGGCTTTCGCTCAACTCACCTTTCACTGTAGGGCGATTGCGTTGAATCCAATCGGATTCTTTTCGAAAACCGACGAAATCCATCTCCCCAAGCTCGTTTGCATAGTCCTCTTGCCTCATTGATCATTTTTTTTTTTTTTTGCTGGATTTGGCTTTTTTTTTTATGCGAATTTTCCCAGCCGCGTGTGCCCCCATCTTCGACCCGATCAGGCGAGAATTCGACGTTGTTGGACTTCCCCAACCTCTACTGACCAAATTCCTCAAGGTTCCCAAGCCGTTCCTTCCACCATTCGTTTGCAATTGCAAAGTTGCGGTTTTATTGTTCTAAGCCAAATTTCGACGACAACGGGCGCTCTAAGTATGAAGGTCGTTGACTATGACCTTTCATCGAGCGTGTTGTGTGCGCGTGCTAGAAAATGGCAAAGGAAGGAGCCCTGAGGAGTGTCGGCGATTGGAAAACACAACCACACAAGCAACCAACACTTCAACAACAAGAATTCCAACAACAAACTCCAAAAGAGCCCAAGATCATCAACAACAGAGTGGCAGCCTATTGGAGTGGTTGTTTAAACTTTGGATTAAGAATGGCTGTCATCTTTATTATATTTGAAATTATACTTTCATATATAATTATATTGGTGTTCAAGATCAAAACAAGTATGTATTATTATGGTTGGCTACAACGTTGGTTTTCATTGCATGATTATTTTATGGACGTGTGAGAAGTCAAAAAGTTTGTATTCTCATCTTTCGGTTTTGCATTAATAATAACCACATTAAATTATTGGATATTAATCATACTACATGATTTAAACTACCCATTCATGCCATGGCCATCTGCCCTTATAATCCACACAACTATATTAATTAATATCCATAATTATATTTATTATAAACTAATTAAGTAATTATTGTTAAAATATTTAAAGTTTTTTAACTATTTGGGTCAATTTTTGACACGAGCTTATTCAATTTTAAAAGATACAATCAAACCTATTTATTTTGTTGTTGGGATTAAAGTTTGGTTAGGTGAAAAACCATAAAGTTAGGATTTTTTTCCACCCAAATAATGATGTTTAAAATATCATTTTTTCATTTAAAGAAATACACTTTCCATTTTGGCATCGAACGAAGAATAAACTTAATCTATACTATTGTGGTTTTTAAAGATGGGAGATCGGTAAATCTTTTGGTGGTGGAATGTTAGATTTTAGTGGTCATGATTGATCGAAATTTGATTTGGGAGAAACGGTTGTACAAACCCTAATTATTTGATTGTCGGTGATTGGTGGGATCGGTAGGAGTAAACTTTGAAGAGTTTTGATAAGTGATGATCGGAGAAGAAAATGGTGGTGGTGTGAGGTCACAACGATGCCAGAATCAACCGACGAGTGATAAGACTAGTGGAAAAATGTTATTAAAATGTGTCATTGGGTGAAAAAATGGTATTTTAAAAGTTTGTGGGTGGGAAAAGTCATTAAGACATTGTTTGGGCGGGCAAAAGTCTTTACTGTCATAGGAAATTAAAGGAACAAACATTTGAATTTAGGCACGTGACAAATTTAAAGTCAATCGATGGTAATTAATGTTCTATCTCAAATATAAATTTAAAACATGAAATGCTAAGTATAGAAAATAAATAGAAGAATTAATTCAAATAAAGTCTATAATAAATTAATAACTCAAATATCTCTCTCTACTCGAAGTTGAAAGAAAGTGGTTGTAGCTGGGAACCAATAGGCGCAAGTTAGCATCTATAAGTCATAAGACTACAACACAGAAATTACACGTGTCACAAGATCCAGCGACCCCAACTTTCTCACTCTACTCACTAGTCACTCCTCATAATATTGTATATATATATATAAATATTTAAAAAAAAAAAAAAAAAGAGAAAAAGAAAAGAAAAGAAAAGAAAAAGAGAAAAGAAAGTGAAATAAAAGATAGAGGGAAGACAAAGGAATCGAGAGTCGGCGCCCCATGTCTACGCCGACCAATCATCACGTCCTTTTCTTCTCCACTGTCTTTTTATTTACTCTCTCTTCATAAATTCACTTCTATAAAACCCTAACAGCCTCTCTTCTCTTCTTGTTTTTTGTTTTTTTTTTGTTTAGTTTTTTTTTTAAGATTCACATCTTTCTTTGTCTTTGCTTCTTCCGTTTATTTTTTTTTTACTTAATCGGAAGATTCTACTGTTTTAATCTGGTTTAGGTTTTATTCCTGTTTTTGTTCGTTCGTTTATTTATTTATTTCTAAATTTTGCATTTTTGAATATCTTTATTAAAATTATGACGAGAGGTGCTGCTGATCAGCCTGTTGTTGAGGATGGTGTTGATAAGGAGAAGAAGAAGAAGAATCGTCGATCTAGCCGCCGATCTAATCGCAACTCTTCTGTATCAGGTTCCGGTTCAGGTATGCACATGTGTTCAGTTTAGTAAAGTAGTTATTTAATATGAGAACTTCTTTTACTGCATATTTTGGTTATAATTATTGTGAATTATTTTTCTGTACTCAAAGTAGTTTCGGAACAGATAGAAAATTACAGTTTTGAGTTTAGTTGAAGTTTTGTATTAGTAGATTAGCGGGTTTTTTTTAAGTTTTATATTTTCTGTCGTTTTACGTTAAGTTTTGTCAATACTAGGTAGTAGGGTCTGCTGGGATTAGAGGGTAACTGCCTTTATATTTTCGTGAAACATTAGTAGTGTTGAATAGTTGAGTTAACTATTTGTTTATACACATGGCAATTTTTATTTATTGAATTTTCTACGTTTACCGTGATTGGATGATTTCAACAACCGTGATGTGGTTGGTCTTGCTGAAGCCAGGTGCAATTTGTTTATGTCGGTCTCTCTTTGTTCCTGATTTAGATTGCATACCTTTGTTCATGTTTCTTATTTTCTTGATTTTAACTAATTGTTCGAACAGCTTCTACTTCAATAAGTGAAATACATGGTGAAGCTACACAGATCTTGAAAAATGGTAACAAAAAGAGTTTTGTGAGTTACTCATCGCCAGGGCAGCAAGGCCTGGACTTGCATCCTTCCAATGACGAAGAATCAACCAGAGCATCTGACGTTGCTTTCAGTTCAATGCCAACAATGCATATAAATGAACAAGACTCGGTTGAGGCAATCAGCATGCATCATCTGCTGCCTGCTGATCTCGGTGGAAAAAGAGTTTTGAATTCGTGTCCCACACTGTCTGCCCGTGACGGTTGGGAATATATAAATGAGGAGGGTTATGCTCAGAGTCCAATTTTTCTTCCACATTTGTCCGGAGAAGCAGTTAATGAGGCATTAGAGGTTCATACCACTGATTCTAAATGCCTAAGGCTTAATCAAATTTATGTTAACTTGCATATACAATTTTGGATTCCTGTAAGCTCATTTTTGTGTTTTTTTTGGGCTTCCCTTATATCTCGCAGAAAGGATATGCTTTAAAAGCATTGTTTCGTGTAAATGCCCACAATCGATTTGAGGTTGGTAATAGTCCTTTTTCTAAAGTTTTCTAGTGCTCGTTTTACTGTATTATTTTTTTTTTTTGGCTCAATATTATGCATTTTCTGTTGTTGCATTGTTAGGCCTATTGCAAAATTGATGGAGTACAGACAGATGTTCTTATTAGTGGGATTGCTGCACAGAATAGAGCTGTAAGTCTGGAATTGTTTACAGCATTATTATTATTTGAATTTTTTTAATCTATTTATTTATTTGTAATAGCACTGATTTGCATATCTGTCTGGAAACTTTATGGAATTTTTGTTTGGTACTCTTTTCGTGTATGATAAATTCCTGGTGTTAGATCTAAATGTTCATTGTTTGAATGAGTCATTTCTTTTCCATCGTCTTTAAGCTTTTAATCATTGAATGGTTTTCCATGGTTGATTGATATTATTTCAAGGTGTTTGATGAAGTGCTTTTTTATTTTTCTTTTGAGTGCTTTTCTGGTGTATAAAAATATTTGTGATGTTTTTAGATATATTTCTTTTGTGTTGGGGAAATTTTCTAATTGTTGAAACATCATTTTCGTAGGTGGAAGGAGATGTTGTGCTGATTAAGATTGATCCTTTGTCACAATGGACCAAGATGAAAGGTCTAGCAAACAATTTGGCCCTGGCAGAAGACAGTAACTTGCTTTCTGAAGCAAATGAAAAACATGGTGATACCTACAAAGGAAAAAATAAAGTAGATTTGGGTTATGATCATGCCAATTCAAATTGTACAATGCTTCCCAAGAAAGAGTTCCATTATGAGGATGGTTCTGCTCCTGGAGAAACTTCTCATCTAGAAAATATTGAACCAGCGTGCTATAATTACGTTAACGGACATCATCTCGCTACTTCAGAGTCTACCTATATCGGTTCCTCTAGTTGGCAGTGTGATGTTTTGGATGCAGTTGAGAGGTTTTCTGCCACTGTTAGTTTAAATCCATTAAAAAGACCAACTGCCAGGGTTTTAGCCATCATTGAAAGCTCTCCTCGTCGAGATTGTATTATTGGATATCTTAATGTTAACCAATGGCTTAATTACAGGGACGGGTACAAAAAAGATATGACAAAGAAGGGTTTGTTGGTTTCTGAACACAAGTGTATCCCACTTACTCCCGCTGATCCAAAATTTCCAAAAATGATGGTCCTGGTGAAAGACTTACCTGACTGCATCAAGAAAAGATTAGAAGAAGGTGATGCTACTCTTGAAATGGAGCTGGTGGCTGCAAAAATCCTTTATTGGGGTGAAGAAAGTCCTTTTCCTCAAGCCCATGTCTCGCATGTTTTTGGACGAGGTGGTGAAGTGGAGCCACATATTAATGCGATTTTATATGAAAATACAGTTATTTGTTCTGAATTTTCTCCAGAATCCCTCTCTTGCCTTCCTTCTGTTCCCTGGGAGGTGCCACCTGAGGAATTTAATAGTAGAAAAGATCTTAGAAATCTGTGCATATTTACAATTGACCCGTCAACTGCCACTGATCTTGATGATGCTCTATCAATTGAAAGGTTATCTGATGGCATTTTTAGAGTAGGTGTCCATGTTGCGGATGTGTCATATTTTGTTTTACCTGACACAACGTTAGACACAGAAGCTCAGTTACGATCAAATAGTGTATATATGTTTCAACGTAAAATTCCGATGTTGCCCTTCTTGCTCTCAGAGAATCTAGGTTCACTAAACCCTGGAGTAGATAGACTTGCATTTTCTATTTTCTGGGATTTAAACACTTCTGGGAATGTTGTAGATCGTTGGATTGGTCGCACTGTTATAAGATCCTGTTGCAAGCTTTCATATGAAACTGCTCAGGATATTATTGATGGTAAAATTGATGCAGAAAGTTTTAAAACATCAGGAAATGGCTTTCCACAGTTGTATGGCAATTTTGAATGGGCTGATGTTATTAGATCTATTAGAAATCTTCATGAAGTTTCAAAAACTCTGAAAGACAAGAGGTTTAGTGATGGGGCTTTGTGGCTTGAAAGTTCCAAACCTGTTCTCTTACTTGATGAAGATGGAACTCCATATGATAGCATGCTATTGGAAAGGAAGGACTCGAATTTTCTTGTTGAGGAGTTTATGCTTTTGGCAAATAGGACAGCTGCTGAAGTTATCTGTAGAGCTTTTCCAGAGAGTGCATTATTGCGGAGGCATCCTGCACCTAATATACGGAAGCTTAAAGAGTTTGAAGCGTTTTGTCAGAAGCATGGTTTAGAATTGGACACTTCTTCCTCTGGTCAATTTCATCAGTCGCTGGAACGGGTCAGGGAAAAGCTCAAGGATGATTCTGTGCTGTTTAATGTTATCATGAATTATGCTGCAAGACCAATGCAGTTGGCATCTTACTTCTGTAGTGGTGATTTCAAAGATAATGCAGACCGTAGCCATTATGGACTGGGTGTTCCTCTGTATACACACTTCACTTCACCACTGCGCCGTTATCCTGATATTGTAGTGCACCGTACATTGGCTGCGGCTTTAGAGGCTGAGGAGTTCTTGTGGAACCATAAAAGAAAGTTCCTGAAAGAAAAGCAAAGGGATGAAATGAAAGGAAGATTTTTAACTGGTATTTGTTATGAGAAAGATGCTCTAGAATCCATGGAAGGCAGGGAAGCATTGTCAGTTGCTGCTTTAAGGCATGGGGTTCCTTGCACCGATGTACTTACTGATGTTGCTGCTCATTGCAACAACCGAAACTTGGCCAGTAGAAATGTTAAGGATGCTTGTGACAAACTCTACATGTGGGTTTTGTTGAGGAAAAAAAAGGTACATTCCTCCTCCTGCTTTTATATTATTCTGATACTGTACTTTGTCTTGTAATGACCTCTTCAAGATTTTTTAAAATTTTTTTAATTTAAAATCATACAGAATTGCTAGTAGGGGCAGGGGCTGCACTAGGAACTAATAACTAGAGTTAATTTCAGTGGTTGCCGAAGTAGATTCCTTTTAAAAGAGAGTAGATTTCTTATTAATATAAACATAGGTATTTTAAGGGGGGACAGTAAAAGATTCCAATCAATTTATCTGTAGATCAAATTCATATATTGGACCGCACTGTGAGTAATGTGGTGTTATATTTATTTACTCTTGTTGGAAGTATAAAGTTAAATATAAAAGAGAGCGCCATTGTAGAGGTTACTCAACTAAAGTACTGAGCATATCGATTTCAATATATCTTTATTGTTTATTAGATCCGTGTGATCTGCATTATTGTATTTGTATCTTTCCCATTTGTTGCAATAATATGGCGATTCTTCTTCTTTGATCATTTGAGCTATGTTGTGTGTGGCTTACTGACAGTTCAGATTGCTGATGTGCTTTTTGTTAGTGAACTTTCTGAGTAGTTGAGTGATGTCATTGGTAGGAAAAGGTTCTATGATCATGTGTTTTGGTAATCGTTGATGCTTGATCACACAGTTAAGCTTTATGTTTTACCATCTTCTGCTCTCTTTGCAGGTTCTATTGTCTGAAGCAAGAGTTTTGGGTCTGGGGCCGAGATTTATGTCCATTTATATTCACAAATTAGCTGTAAGTAGTTCTGAAACTTGTATTTTCATTTCTTTTATTTATTTAACTTTATTGTAAATGTCTTTCTTTATGCAAATGCTTTTTTTGTTAGATTGAACGTCGGATATATTATGATGAAGTTGAAGGCTTGAAAGTAGAATGGCTTGAGGCTACATCTACATTGGTGCTTAATTTATGTACCTACAAACGATCATGTAGGAGAGGTGGTTTTACTAATTACCGGCCTCTTGAAGATGTTGCGTTGGTTATACGACCTTGCAACCTAAAAGAGGAGCAGAGCATGTCTGGAGGCAGTGCTAATGAGTGCATTGCAACCAATGTGGGCGAGGCTGATTTAACACGCCCATATTCGGATCCCATTTCAAATTGTGGAATTGATCCTGGGGTATTCCCTATGACTGTGAATCTCCTTGCAACAATTCCTGTGGCACTTTATGCTGTTGGTGGGGATGATGGACCCCTCGATATTGGAGTGCGGCTCTACATGAGCTCGTATTTGAGGTAAACTGTGTTTTGGAAGTGACGAAATCAAATAATGGAAGCCTACTTGAGGAGATAAAAGTTTACCGCACTTTGTGCGGGATAATCAAACCTCTGTTGTAGATAAGAAAGTGTATAGTTGAAATAGTGTTTTAGGATAAAAGGAAATATGTGGTTTCATTTGCCAGTGCTCTACGTGAATCTGTCTGACGCAGGAACATCATCGGTCGGGAGTTGTAAATAAGGGTTGGGCCTTCATTGACTTGACCTTTAGTGGCTGTTTTTTGACAAAAGCTGCTTGCTGGAATTCGCCTTCGCTTTTTATTTGGGGCCAGTTTCAGTATAATTACGCCCATATCCACTGCTTCGACTGTGAGCTTTTCAGCTTATTTTAGGTTTTGTTTTATATTTACTTATTTGACTGCAACCCAATAATTTTTGGTTTTGGGTGGCCACCTCCTTGTTTTAGCTTTTTTCTTTTTGGTACGTTTTTTAAGATTTGTAGTATGCTCAAGTGTTATTAACTTTCGATTTGGTTTCTTTTCCCTGGGATTGAAATGGAAGCGTCAAATAATGTGTTCCTATTTATCTTTTCCTGGCCCCCTTAAGTTGACACAACCTTTCATTACTATCATCTTGTTGATCAATGTTAAAATATATTGAATTTTAGAAGTTAATTGACATAAAGAACTTACATAAACATCAATTATTCTGTAGACATAAAATCTTGAATTTATTAGTGTTGAGTATAGACACTTTTTATGTGTTGTAATCTCTTAAAAAGCAATCTGCAAGCAAATAATCATGTGTAAGTTGACCATGAATATACATTGAAAGAGAGAGCAAGGCATACATTGGAGAGGAGTCATAATTCTCTCTGTAACAAAAATAAAGCATTACTCCATCTTTGTATGTCTTATAGGCAATTTGGGAAAAAATGATTAAAGAATAATAAAATAATAGTAGACGTAACATTTACACTTTATATCTGAACCAGTTTAAACTTATTAATTTTTTTATGAAATTTTTACTTGAACACACATCATTTTATTATTATTGTCATGAAAACTCTCATTAAATTCACGTAGATTTATCGCAATTTCTAAGTGGTTGTTTTTAATTAGTGTGAAAATAGTGCATCAACAATTAGAACGACCATTCATATAAAATTTGGGAATTTACATTTTAACCGAGTTTTATGGTCCCATATGCCCAAAAAGCAGGATGAAGACGACAAGACCTAAGTAGTGGCATATGATTCCATAGGTATCCAAACAGACGCTCCAAATCCCTTATTGAAATTGCGCGCCAAAAACTTTAGTTACAAGTGAGGAGAAACATATAGATGGATGAATAATATGATCCTGATAAATTCTGTAAAAGGAAAATGACATCTGCAATTGGCTGGTACGGACCATTAATCGATCTTCGGACAGCCCCTTCTCATGTGGGTGATCTGGTTCAGCTTCTAGTCTTCGTCCACCGATCCACTCCCGTTCAGTACAAGTTATCGAAAGGTGGAGAGGCTATAAGAACCGACATTCAGGTGGGTGATGATACGCGGCCTTTTTTCTTAGTTTGCTTGTGGCAAAAACAAATGGGATCCATGACCGTCGCTGGTGATGTCATATTGTTACAAAGTGAGATCCCCATTTCACTCCATTTTATACGTATATGAAATACGAAATTTTTAGATAAACTTTCTGGAAGTATAGGTTTATAATATTAAAATTAATAAATCTTTTGTCACTTACGTTCGATATGGATTGGGGGTTTTACTGTGGATATTGAGGTGTGGGAATTTGGAACGTGGTATTGTCATTTGTAGTGTTAGCTTTCACTTTTGGTTTGCTGATATTTTCTGAATAGTGCATGTGATATTTTAGAAGTTTTGACTATTCATACTTTTTTTGTTTGTCAATTTAGATGTCAAGATTATAAAATTTGGAGATGTTGTTGAGGCCAGAACTGTCCAGTACTCATCGTTGCAACGTTTGATCCACCCTTATGAATCACTTATTTCTGAAGGTTTTACATTTTGTTCTCAGAAAGTTGGATTTCTTAGTAAGACATCAAATTACTTGACCAACATCTGGGGCCTGGTGTTATTCTTTGCAGGTGTAGCTGATTTGGTGGCGGATTGTCAAGTAGGTAAAACAACAAAGGAAAAACTTTCAAAGGTAATCAAATGGGTGCAGCAAACTAAATCCAATTTTCACATTGAATTGCGCAGCTCTGAGGTATTCTGTCTGTCCTTTTGCGCTTGTTGCACAATGTTATGCGCATTATTCTATCTTATTGCATTTCATTTCATTCTGGTAAAGAAGGTTTGTTCCATGAAGATGTGTAGTTTCAATTAGTTCATAAAATTCTTCTGTTTTCTTATCAGTAAATATTGTGATGGGAAAGTACTTACATTTATTTTCTGTCAACGGCATAATGTAATTTGCAATTTTTTTATTCCCCTTCGATATTAAATAACCATGTTTTTCTTTAGTTCGTGCTTGATATCCTTTAGACTATATCATCCTAAATGTTTTGAGTAATAAGCGAGAACGGTTTGCACTGCAGAATAGACCACTCTTAAGGAATTGGAAAGTGCCTGAAGAGAGGAAATCTTTGAACTGTTTATCACTGTCAGAAGCATCACGTTTAACCGATACCTGTAAGGCAATTTTTAATGCATCTGTAGGTGAAATGTTTCTGCCAAGAACCTGGAAAGCACCTGGTGAAATTGACTACGAGAAGTTGTTCATCAGCAGGAGATTATCTAAAATTGAGGATAATGATTTAGCAGAAGATCTCATTTGTACTGGCTGCGATCTATGTGGTATGCCTTTAGATTCGAAATATAGGTATGTAAGAGGATCCTTGTGTTGCATTGCAATGCCTTCTATATGGCATCATTAGGATTGCTCAGTTTTTTTGTCACCTTCACATAGGTCTATATCTGAACAAAACTCTGTTCCACTCTACTGTGAAAGAAGCTCTAATCGACTTCATGTGGTAACCTTGATATATAGGCCCTTTATGGTATATATCTTCTCTTTATGGTTTTAACTTTTAAAAGCATTGCGTCTTCTCCTTTGAATTAGTGAACCATTGATAATCTCTTTTGGCTTCAACTGCAGTTATATGTTTGGGATGAATTGGAGTACATGCCACTCCTTGTTAGAAACAAGGCTGCTGAACTCTTGTTTGGAAACATCAGGGCTGAAAGAGTCTACCAATGCTATCTAGGGGAAAAACATAATAAGCACCCAGATGCAAAAAATGTTCAAAAGGAGAATCATAATAATGCCAGAGCGACTCATATATTTCCTGAAGTTGCTAGGGAAGGAGTTGTATGCTCTCACTCACCAGATGCAAACAAGAGCCAGGAAGGAAAGGAAAAATACCAATGTGATAGAAACATCAACTTCTATCTGATTTGGTTGATTCTTCTAAAACAGCTGCTGAAGCAAGGAAAGAATAGCCCTTTAGAATTTGAGGTGACCATAAATTCCAGCCTAGATAGGGAAAATGGGAGATTTGAAATGGTTTCTGCATCAGTTCCCTGTTTCATGACGAAATATCATGCTCACTAAACACTAAAGATCACGGCCATTAAACTCGGGTAAATGGTATCTTACTACATTTCTGAAGTGTGTAAATATCATATGAACCCTGTTGCTCAAGATTATTTAATACTCTTTTCAATTTCTTTATGTAACACAGACGACACAACAGAGGTACCATAACCATCTTATTAAAAGAAAAGTTATCTGTGATCATCTTTAATCGATGTATATAGACTTGAATTTGAATTTGGACCAAATCTAAGGCCATTTTATGTGACATGCATAACCATATCTTAAGCTTCCCAAATAGTTTGTAACCCAAAACGGCAAACTCAAACAGTGAAGTAAAAGGCTTCTGGGTTCAGAATGAACCCTTGTGATTTTAACTCACTATTATATTGATATGGACGAATTATGTTATAAACTTAGAAGTCACTAGCTATCCCATGAAAAGAGTGAACATGAAGTCAAAACAAAGAAAAATGAGGAGAATCAAACACTTAGAAATTCAGTGTTTTCCAGTTAAGCAAGAAAAACAAACTGCCAGCATTAAAAAATGAGGAACTTGGCCATAAACATATCAAGACTCAGATCCTGTTTCAGCTAACGAAGCATCAGTTGCAGAATTTTGGGCTTCCAATAGTTGCATTTGGCGTTCTGCATGTTCTCTTTCACAAGCTGTGATTCCCATGATAATATCAAGCATTGTCCCAGTTGTGCCAAAAAATACAAGGGGTGCCAAAGATTTCCGTTTTATCCCTACTGGAATTGCAAGCAAAGCTCCAGCTACTGAGAATACCCATGTACCCAATGCACTGCAAAGATTTCACATTTGGTAAGACTGAATTCACACTTAAAACAAACTGCATTTTGATGCAGAAAAAGAATATTTAATGAAAAGATTTGGTTGTAATTTCTAACATGCAAGAGAAATTCAAGAATGACTTCATGAAATTAAATAAACAACTTGGTACTCTTAAGAATGTTGAGCTACATATTCCAACTTTCAAGAGGGTTCAGATTCAAACAGACCAACTTCTGACAAAAAAAAAAAAAAACACTTCTTATTTTATTGTAAACCAAAAACTGCCAATCCAATTTCAAACACTATCATCTTTTTTCTGGCTCCCACCAAGTTCGATAGTTCAAGATCGACAACAGAGAAGGCAAAACAATTGCAAGGGATATATAGGATTTTTAGTCCACAAAACAACATTAAGAACATTGCAAGAAGGGTGGGTAACAAATAGATCAAATGTCGATGTGGGTGGACAACTGTGACAACATTCCCTGGAATTGTCTGGACTTATCAATTAGAACACATAATTTGATATTACCACACATGATCTGACAAATATCAAAAGTTGTATACGATTCAGAATCTGTTTTAATATAACGAACTGCAACATAATTATGAAACCATAGACAATATACGAACCTATTAACCTAGTCCCAATCCGAATTATGTTCTAGGCAATAAAAATATGCAGCTTAGTCACAGATCAAAACTATGCTACTCACATCACTTGTAAGAAAATCAAGTGGTATTTCTGAAATTTCGTTTATGGAACATCAAACACTTTAGCCAATTCATCAAAAAGAATCGATGCATGAGCAGCATATAGTAATACAACTACAAAGGGCTAAAGCACTCCCAAGTATCAATATTGAACAAATTTCAGAAATCTTCAGGAAAATGTTATTTCAAACTTACTAACTGTAAATTAATAAACTTCAAACCAAAATGTCAATATACAAGCACTATACTCCGATTAAGAACATCATTTGCAGTTCACAAACCCCATACAACAGAGAGACGGATTAAGAGATTAGAAGAAAAACACTGACTTGGAGACAGAGCAATCCTCAAGTTGCTTTACTGGTTCTTGACTTGCCATCTCTCCCTTTTAACTAATCGTGCTCTCTTAATCTGCAAAAATCCCATATATTACCAAAACCCAAGACACGAAAAATATAAAAAAGTTAAGAAATTCAGAAAATCTCTCGATGCCCATTAGAGCAATTAAGATTTGAAGTTCACCTGATGAAAGCCCGAGCCAAAAAGAAAGAGCAAAGCGCCACAATCAGTGTGAGTTTCTAATCTCACTTCTTGTTAAGAGCAGTGTTCAATGTCAATAGTATATTATTCTTATTAAAACGTCAAAGCTGAGTGTCGTTTAAAAAAAAAAAAAAAACCCCACACTTTAGTTAAGTCGTATGCCTAAAATTATGAAACCCAAAAACTAATAAACGAATTTGAGAGACAGAAAGAGAGATGAGAGGAATAGGAGGGCCATTGCTGACAATTGGAGATCTGCTAAGCGACGTTGGAGAAGAGAATGTTACACCACCAGATAATACTCCTGTCTCACCCATTCAAGATTCCAATAATACCCCTCATCCATTGGACCTCACTATACTCTTTCAGGTTCTTTCCTTTTCTTATTATCAACTACAATTTCATTCCCCAATCGGCCAGGTTAATGAATTATTTTTCGCTTTAATTTATATTTAATTGAGTGTTTTGTATCCTTTCATACTTGTATATTAGATGACTTGTTGAATCTGATTTTAGGATTCCCTTGCTGAATTTTTAAGTTGTAGATTTCTCGATATCATCTTTAACTAAGCCAAAACCAAGTGCAATTGTAAAGCTGCATTTGCCTTATACTCATTAGTTCTTCCTGTTCGATATGTGTGAGCAAAATCAATAGAAACTCGATTTCGTTGAGTGGATTTAGGGGATTTCTGGGCTATTAGCAAAAAGAAAAAGAATTTGATTACCGTTTGGGAAAAAAAAAAAGTTTAGTACAAAATATTGGGTGGAATGGCCAGGTGATGAACAAACTTTGGTTATACTGTAAGTATATAGTCCCTTTATCATGTTCTGTAGTAAGGTTAACTTTACTATTTATTGTACGGAGATGGAAGGTGTTCAGCATGTTCTAGAACTGAATTTCTTGTTTCTACTTCTTGTTTAATCTGCCTGTGGCTTTGTTTATTACACACTCGTTTATGTATATCTACAACGATAAGCATATTCAATTAAATCATTTTGTTTCAGGAAAATTACGATCAGTTGAATGAGGCACTTTCTGGTTCTGATCACTCGTGGACAGCTCTAACTTTAAAGGTAATCAATGATCTCTTTTGAAGGATATAAATGTTATGCGTAACAGTCTCTGGTTCAATGATCCAGAATATGTTCAGCATCACTGATGCTTGTCTCAGACATTGAGTTCTCTATTGTATATTATTTCATCTATATTTTCTTTTTTGCCTTTTCTGTGGGTGGTGGAAATGAAGGTGACATGGTAGTGTTTGGCATGAATTTCATACTTTATCACTTGACTAATCATTGAAGAGAAATCTCTATCTTCTTTGCTGTGACATATTTTCAACATTTGCTCCAGACTCTCCAGTCTGTTTTTTTCCAAAATGGTTTCTATCACCCCTTTTTTTCGTTTTTTCTCATTAAATTTCTCTTGGTTATATCAGCTATGCACTGCTCTGGAAACTGCAAATAAGTTGGTTCAGTCCACCGACGCGAATTTTAGGTTGCTATCAGAGAAGGTTGGAGAGATTGAAAAAATTATCAAGAGGGGAGATTCTGCCATAGCAGCAGCCAAGGCTGTCCGGGTCTCTCTAAATCAGAAGGAAGGATCATCTGTTGGTAGTCAATCTATGAAATAGTCGAGGTCCCATCAGGAACAAGGTTTGTCCAGTTTTTATAGGATTTTCCCTGTTAATAATGTCTTCATAATGATCTGGATGAAGAGATACAATACTTTTATATGAAACTCGTGACACTTTCTTTGGTCTTAGATTCTTGTTTAGGTTAGTTTCTCTTTGTCTTTTGGCTAATTTGGCTGTATCTCAATACCTAAATGTATTACTTACTGTTTGAATCAAAATCCAAAGTGTCACTATGGCATGCATGAGTTTAGACCAATTTTTTTTTCTTTCTAAGTTCCAGTCTGGCATTCAAAAGTGTGATGATACAAGTGCAGAAATTGATGAATTAAAATTGACAGTCTAAAATAATTCTATTTCTATTTTATTTTCTGGAAAGACATAATAATCCATTGAGTTGCTTTACTTCCCACAATGATGTTGGAAGAAGGTTTTTTATGCCCTCCTTTTGGGTACTAAAATTATAAAATATCTTTCCACAATGATGTATATCTCGATGAGCCTTGAAAGACAGATGCATTGTTGGTATTTATGCTGGATTCTCCTTCAGGATTTCTTCTGTAAGTTACATGTAGTAAAGCTTCCTTACAGTTGATTTCTCAACTGTTAAATGAGTAAAGGAATCCTCTTTATATGATTTAGACAAAATGATGAGATGATGAAATACTGTTTTTGGGGCTTGAAGTAAAGCATACTATGATGCTATGCCTATGATTAGCCTATTATGGTTTTGTTGACGGAATTATGTATTAGCTTATTTGTACGCATTACTTCAAACTTTTTCTCTAAATGATGGTGTACTTACACAAGCGCTAAAACTTTAGTACCTAGCTAGAATAAAATTCTACAAGACTAAAGTGTTGCTTATACCAAATCTCAGGGACGAAATTGTAATTATCCCTTTTAATTCAGTCTAGTGCTCACTTTTAAGTAACACCTTGACTACATTTTCATGCTCAATTCTTATGCTTCGACTAAACCTAGTCCAGGCTCATTATCAGTCCAATTCAACGCTACCAATTTTAAGCCCAGCTAACAAAGCCCAAGTCTGTCCTATCGTCGGCTTCTGATGGGCCTAGTTCCAAACTAGTCTAAAGGAACATGCATGAACATTATCGAAAAAATAATAATTTTTTATGTTCATCTTATGGGGCAACTTGACTGAAATAAACGAAATTATTTTTGAATATCAAAAGATATATTTGAATTGAATCTAAGTCATACAATTAGATAAAAAACATAAGATAGAGTAATAATTTTACATAAATTTTATACAATTTTTGTCTGATTTGTATAACTCAATTGTAAGCACAACATTATTTATTTAAATTACTTCGTAGCGATGATATTTAAAGTCAATAAATTGGAAATAAAAAGTGGTTTTATTATTTGTGTAAAGAACATATTATAATCTCTCTTTAAAAATACTTGCCTGAAAACAAGCCTTGTGGATGAATTAGCTCCAAATTTTGGTCACCTCTCAACAAACCAAACCAACAATAATGAGCTTAACCATCGACTGTGGTGACCACTTTCTTCAAATATACGATTACAACCACTCTTTCTTAATAAATTTGAACTGAGAAAGCAACAACTTAACCAGAATTATTGCCCATTATTCCCCACTAATCTTCCAGAACAGAAGCCCGTCACCATAGAAAGAAGACAATGCTATCAACAACCCTGCATTTGGTCTCTATTCTTAAGTTCTGCAATTTGTATTTCTTTAACAATAATGTCACCGTCTTATTACCTTAATTAACTCCTTAATGATGCTTCATGAACACAAACCCACTTTTTTTTTTAATTAATCAAACATTAATTAATGAGTTGATTCTCTTCTAACAAAAACAATTAATTTATGTGGCCATCACAGCCCTCCTTTGCTTTCAGTGATGGATCTAAGGCAGTGACATCACTGGCCTTCAAGTTTAACTTATTAAATATATGTAATTAGTTTATTTAATCAGGCATGACATGGGCTAAAAAGTTTAAGAAAATGACTTGTTTTTTAGATTTTTAGTAGAGAGACAGGATGACTTGAAATTATCGCTCCACGTGGAAGACAAATATGCAGCCTGTTGGTCTCCAAGAAGCGTCTTCAAAATAAGTAGGAATCATTCCCGACCCCCCCAACTTATTCTATATGGTTTATTACTTTACCCAGTCTTAATTATAATTTAACTAATCACAGATTAATTAACGCTAAGTACATTGTTTGTAGGATTAGGATTAGGATTAGGGATAGGAGTTTCACTATCATTTGTTATTATTGCCAAGTTCCTTTTGGCTTTTGTTTCTCTAAACTTTGATACTGCCATAGGTCATTCACTCATTCTACTTGTTCTTGAAGCCACGATCCCAAATGAACCAAGATCAAAACTAACTAATAAGTGAAAGATTTGTGATTTGCCTGCCAGCACCCTGCTCAAGTTTTGTTGTTTTAATTGTTTTTTTTTTTTTTTTTAATATTATGAATTATATAGCCCAGAAAGAAGATGGAACCTGACAGCTTTTGTTGAAAAGAATTATTTATATATTTCTGCAGAAGCTACAGTTTTTTTTATAAGTTCAATCGGTTTCAGGGACGATAAATGTCAAAGAAAGACAATAAGAAAATCAAACCACAAGTCACAAGTGCCCAAATGTCGTCTCCTCCGAGTTTTTTATTTGTCAGAGAGCATAGCACTAATCTGCCGGTTGTTCAATAAACATCACCTCGTTTATGAGTCATTCCATCTCTTAAACAACCACAACCCGTGATCTATTAAACTTAAGCTTAATTAGGGTTAACTTTTGAGCTGGACAATATCCGACCAGTTAAGTCTTTTTTTAATGCGAAAAAAGGCATCTGTGTCTTATAAAATGCAGTTAAAACATATGAAAAACTAAAAACATATTTGAAACGCCAACCGGGTTTGTAATTTAAATTGTCAGAAACACTGTTCATATTTCGACAGATTCCAAACAGCGTCAGATTAGGGTTGCCATTATAAGATTAATTAGGTAAATAAATGGATTGAATGATTATGAAATGTATGTACTACATTGGTACTGGTTTAATGGTGATGAAAGATAGAAGATTATTTTATAAATGGGAATCTCGTGGTCTTCAATATTGGACAAAAGAATCTCATATCCTCCGAGGTATATGCGAGTAGATATATCTATTCAATCAAATTGTTAATTGCAGGAGTTGACAACTAGTGTGTTTAATAGGATTTTTTCCTTGGATTATTGTTTCATTATTTTTAATATTCCTTCTCTGGAAATGGGCCAATCCTCTGATTTTGACTTGGATTATGAATGTTTAATCCTTCTGCTTTCATCACGACTGTTATGTGCATGAACTTAGAAGTCTGATATATAATAACTGGTTTTTAATTATAAATAAGTTCACATTTGGATTGCAGTTTGCATCCAATAAAATTTGGAGGGAAGAATAGAATTCTTCAAATAAATAGCGTTGATCTAAACAATGCTTACAGACAGGGAACATGATTAAATTAACTTGAAATTTTCAAAGACTATTATAATCCCAGTCCCCAGAAGAACTTGGAGAGTCGTCACCTTTGAACTGTTGCTTTTTATAACATTTTCAATGTATATACAGTATTAAATAAGAAATTGGGTTCGAATTTTACATGTTTTTTATATGAGTAAACGACCTTTTCCCCCTAAATAATGGTTTAAAGACACTTTCTCACTCACATATTTTTAAAATATCATTTTATTATCTAAATTTATATTTTGTTTCTTATTCTAGTATCATTGTGATCTCACACCATCACCATTCTTTTATCCGATCATCATTCACTCACCAAAACCTCTCAAACCCTACTCCTGTTGACCCCGTCAATCATCAGCAATCGAACGATTAGGGTTTACGTAACCGCTACTCCCAAGTCAAATTTCAATTAATTCCAATAACCAAAATCCAACTTTTCACTGCCAAAAGACTCATCGGTCTCTCCTCTTTAAAAACTTCAACAATCTAAACCGAATTTATTCTTTGTTTACTGTCAAGATATAAATTTAGATAATAAAATAATATTTTAAAAGTCTATATATGAGAAAGAGTCATTAAACTTTTATTTGGATGGAAAAAAGTCGTTAACTATTTTAATATTGGGCGTTCAAGTTGCAGTACTCACTTGATTTTGAAATTACATAATACTTTGACCTTTTAATACTCTGAGTAGATTCTTACTGCACTGTTCCTAGCGTAACTTAGAGAAATATTACAAATTATAATGACATCCAATTACATTAATAATATCTGTGAGATCAGGTGTATCCAGTTGCAATAACTAAATAAGTGATTAGTTAATGTCTTAACGAAGCTTTAACTGGCCGTCCAAGCAGGACCGGACCATAGAGGCGCGTGCCTGACTTTCACGGACCTGTCTGTATCATTGCGTACATCTTGCATCGCCGGCCGTTTCATCAATTAAAATACTATAATGATCCAATCAAGCGCCCACTACATAGCCACGTCTTAGGTCACACTTTAGGTCATCCTTCACTGTACATCAACATAACATTCTTAATTTTTATTATTTTATTTTTCCACAATTAAAGATGTTTTTGTTAAATTTTTTTCTTTTTTTATATATTTTGGCAATTAAGTTATTTTGAAAATTCGTCCTCTAGAATTTCACCATCCTTATCAGAGTATTGGACTTTGACCAAGCGTTAAGATTGCTCCAACTGACCTATTTGGGAATGATTCCGGCCATCCGATGGATTGATTTTTCATTTGGTCAACCATTTCTTTTTTCATTGGAGAGGTATTTAGTAGCCAGATATGGATATTTAATATTTAAAAAAAGATTACTCGGTAAGCAGAATACTAATAATCGTAAAAATTAATTTAATATTTATTTATATTTTATCATATTTTGTATTCAGGAAAATCGTTTAGAATTTATTTTATATACTTTTCATATCTTAAAATATCACAAAACCCTTATTTTATTTGAAATACAATAAATAATTTATATTTTTCGTCTTTAATTTATATTTTTCTATAGGCTTGAGATATTTTATTATACAAAATCCATAAAGAAATTTTAGAAGCAAAATTCAAATATATAAACTTACAGTGTGTCTTATATATCCGTAAAGGGCAATATTTAGTCTAATTTTACAAACTTTATCTTATTAATGTGACGTTACAGCTCGCAAACCGCGAAGAAAAGTTTATGAAATTGGATTATAAACTTATATTTTTCCATCGATAAAATATTTACTTAAACTTATACTTTAGAACACATATAGGAGGGGACCATAAAACCTCTTACTTACCTGTGCATGCTGTTTTGTCACTAAAAACATAAATTGGAGTTAAAATTTGAAGAATGTGGATTTGAATTCTACTTGTCTCATTTGCATTATTTTGTTTCATCAAATTTTACTTATTGTTACATTACATATTAACCTACAAAACTCATCCGGCCTGATTAAGTCTAAATGCCCGAATGCAGACTCAGACAAATCTAACATTGTATATTTTCCATAGGAGGTCCCTATTATTATTGACATCATCTCCATCAATTTTAGATTTGACTTAAACAGATTTCCATAAATTGTGGAGCCCCTGATGGTGATTCAATCTGTAAGCTGCAAACATTCTTCTAGCATCGAAAGCGAAAAATTATATAATTTAATTATTTTTTTCTTTTTTATCAAATGTATGAGTAATAATATTGAAGAAGATGGTGGGAGACGGTGGAGCCGGCAGGTGGAGTGACGTGGTCATAGCAAAAATAAGAAACCAGTCAAACTGTTGATTTATAGAGTTAGCTGAATCGTAAGAGCCACGGGTGTGGGTTATGGTGTATCGTTAAAACTGTCCAAACGTATTTCTATGATTCTATCTATAATCTATCTATCTCACCTTTCAATTCATTTCGATGCTTTCAAGGCAAATTGATTCGTAACTCTTATTTTGCTGTTATACATCTTCTTTTCTGCATATTTGTATATGCTGCCCCCCTACCAACTCCCCCCCTCCCCCCAACAACCAATCCCCTACCCCCCACCCCACCCCCACCCCACGAGCACCAACACAACCCCGCAGCAGGGATA
>WYDK02000006.1:4210873-4228247 GCA_009867345.2 Toxicodendron radicans
CAATGTGGAAGCAGCAGTAAGTTGAGGTGTTTTATTGGTATATTCTCGTGGCTGAAGTGATCTTGTGAATTTGTGTAGTTTGGTTTCCATTTAGTTCAGGGAGGGTTATCACCACCGGGTTTTTATTACTGTTTCTTATTGTGTTTTTTGTTAATTATTTATTTATGTTATGTTGCTTTACCGTTTCCCACTTTCATGATAATAACCCTTTTTATGATGATTATTTTTTTAGTTTCTTATCAAAAGAAAAAATGGTTCACTCATTTCAGGGTCTCAGAAGAAGTCGGAGACAGAAAAATAAAGCAGCTGCCGTATAATGAAGTTTTCTTCCTGTCAAGAAACTCCCTCTCTGGTTATTGGAAAACAGAAAATCTGTTTAAGTTAGGATTATAACTAGTTGAGAAGTAAAAATTTGTTGACTCTAGGCTGTCTTCGGAGTAGAAAGGTTCCACAAATCCCGCCTATATAACTAGGTTCTAGAAACCTTTTCTCGAAATTTACTTCTTGTACAGTCATTTCATGTTATCATTTGTAGGAGTGAACATTGTATAGTTTCGTGTTTCTTTATCTAGACAACATTGAGCATTGTTAAGTTTCAACTCTGATTGGAGTAATTATAGCATATTGGAATCTATCCGGTCTTTTTATAGTTTAATTTGTTTTATGCAATGTTAATCACTGTTTTCTTTTATTACAGAAATACATGAAAAAAAAAAAAGTTTTATTATTCTGTGATTTATCCATGGTTTTTACTTTTGTTGATCCGTTAATTCTAATTAATCTATTGGCGGAGCAGTCTGGAAAATCTTCATTCAATAGAAATTTCTACTAATACTTTGACAAATATTTCTATGAATAAAAAATTAATTAGTTGAAGATTTTATAATATAATTAAATAAAAAATGAGGAAATTATTAGAATATAAAAAACACAAATACTAACCGATTAACCAAGCACGAGCTCTCAACAAGCACAAGACTTCGCAGACCGAGAATGAAAAGAAAAGAATAAAGAAACACAAACACAACACAAAACCGTCTCTTGTCTCGTCTCCTCTCCTCTCTGCAATACGCCGTTGCTCTTCAATCTCTTTGAAGCTGTAAGTTGTAACATGCACAGCTTCAACTAGATAACTCTCCTTCAAATGGCTAACTCAAACTTGAACTCCGATTCCCCTGTCTCTCGCCGTATCGTTCGCTCCTTCCTCCACTTCCTCGACTCTGGTCCCGCTCTCTCCCTCTTCCTCATTCCTTTTTAATTATCATTCGTCGATTCGTCGATTAAATTTTCGTCATCTTCTCATTTTCATATATCTTTGTTTCTGATTATAATCAATTGATGTGCTCTGGATTGACTAGGGATTGATTCTGATTCTGATTTTGATTTGATTAGTAAGATTTCTACTTGTTTTTTATTTGATACTTGATAGTTGAACCTGCTCCCGGGGTTGATACTGAAGGTCTTGAAGTTGCTAAGGAATGTTTGGCTGAGGTGTTTAAGCTTCATTCTCATCCTGTTGAAGCTCAATCAAAACCTGAGTCTTTGATTCATATTTTTAATTCTTTGCAAGATAGTGATCATAGTAACAGGGTAGCACCTGTTGATGCTCCCAGTTCATCCTCTGCCCACAATGTCGATGATTCCAAGTTTCCGGATGCTTCGAAATCTATGGTTATTTAACTTCGAACTCCATTTTTTGAAAAACCACTGTTTTTGTGATATGTATATCGATTTTGAGTTTTGACTTCAGTTCTTGTTGTTGTACTTGATCAGGATGAGGACTGGACTAAAGAACCTTGCTCTACAGGTAGGTTTCTGTTCAGCTAGTTGTTCCTGGATTTCATGCTTATTGATTTTTTTTTCTTTCTAGCTGGTGGCATGATCTAAGAAAATTACTATTTCTCACATTTATATTTGGCGAGTATTGTTATCTTTTACAATCATCCCGTTCAATGATCTTCTGGGCTGCATCTATATTCCTTTCTTTCAATAGATTGTTTTACTATTTTGTTAGCCTCTTTTATTGAGAATATGCCGTTTTGTTGAGTAAAAGACTTGGTTGTAATGGTCGTTTCTTTTTCTAGTTTGCAATAACTTACTGAAATTGCTTAGAAGTTATCATCTCAAATTTTCTTGAAGAATTAGATAGTGATATATTAATCAGTAGGCATCAAAATCTGTGGACTTCCACTTTGTAATGGTGTTGGATTGCAGATGTTTACTCACATTTTAACTGTTTGAAATTGTTTATAGACATTTTAATGTTTTAGGCTATCTGCATCTTAATTATTTATCAATGGCCCTGTTATTTGCAGGGGTCTCTAAAGATGAACTCTTTGGGCAATTCTTTGGTGCACTTGAGAAAATTCACTTTTTTGAGACCATGCCTGATGGGAATGATGACCCTTCCCAACTGGATAAAGCATCACGTTTATTTCACGATGCTCTAAGTGTACGATTTATTGTCTCGCTTATTTACAATTTTTAATTTTCGTCTCATGAATTTTTAGTTCATGTAGCTTTAGTTGCATGAATAATAATAAAAATATCAATCTCATTTGCCCTTCTCTACTTTTGGGTTTTAATGTATTGTTATCTACTTTCCATGTAATTAGTATTGAAAATGCTAGAAAATTGTATAGCTGGAAGAAATAGGATAAACTGTCAGAGCTATGAAACCACTCTCTTTTTAGATTTTTTTTTAAGAATTTCGGTGGTACAAGAAGAACTCTCTCTCTTTAGACCGAAAGGCTGGGAAACTGTAATATTTGGATATTTTCTGTTATAAAATAAGCACTCTTGAAAAAGTGGCGTAAACTATTTTCTTTGAGATAAAGTTAGCTGAGTTATGGCTTTGAAGCCTGAAGTAATGTAAGGATTGAAGAACTGAGAAAGAGAAAGTCTTGGGTTGTTGTTCTTTCTGAGCGTTTCTCTTGAAGTGGATGGATTAGAGCATGCTTTAGAATTTTATTACATCCTTATGGTTCTTCTGAGATTAGCTGCTTAGATATTTTGCTGGATGGTGGATTTAGCTGTTGTTTCCAATCTCTGTATATTTTCCTTTATTATAGGACCAGCACTTGTTATTGTCCTGTTTTCTTGTACCTTGTCCTGTTCATAGAACATTGTAGAGCCACTAGAACATTGTTGTAATTGATCTTGCCTTTCAAGCTTTTCTGTTCTCTTTATTGTTTGATTTTTTCTTATTGGTTTTGTCTAATACTTGCAAGGGCAACATGGAAGATGTTGTTGCTATATTTTATTAATGTGAGGGTTGTATGTGGACTTTATGTTACTGCTGAGTTCTTGCTATTTATGTATCATTATGGACCTTTGTTGACAAGTAAAAGGTTAATATGCTGAATGATATCAGGAGATGGAGAGATCTGGATCTCAGGTATACAACCGGAAGAACTTGGCTGAGACCTTAAAGGGTCAAGGTATAACCTAGTGCCTTTAATTGGTTGGAATTTAATGCTTCTAAACTAAATGTTTTATGCACTTGTATAGTTTTTTGAAAGTATGGGAAAGTTTTTTTATGGTTTATTTGTTTTTCTAACCTTTATCATACTTTCTGCTATGAGTTCTTCTCTACTCAAATTTTGACTTGAGATATTATATTGCCTTAATAATAATAAAACAGAATGGATCACTGTGGCTAGAAGCATCTAGATCTTATTTATGAAACGTGCATAGATTCCTTCACACTCATGAATTCATGGCTAGTAGAGCATCTATACAATATGTAATATTCTGACTTGGCTTTGTTTGATATACAAGCTAATTCTGCCCTGTAATTATCTTCTTCTCTTATAGGTAACAAGGCTATGCAGTCAAAGCAATACTCCGATGCAATTGAGTTGTATTCTTTTGCTATTGCACTTTGTGAAAATAATGCGGTTTACTATTGTAACAGGTGTAGTGCACTAGTACTGACTTTCTACTTATTTATTGTATGCTGTATAGGCTAATTAGATAGTTATGATTGATTTTCAGTTGAATGGCTCAGATTCTTACTAAAGTTAAGAAGAAAAAACAGCACACTGGGTGCTTTAAATGTGTATTTTCTTTTTCACAAATATAGTTGTGAGAGATCTTTTTTTTTTTCTTTTATCACATTCCCATTTATTGTTTCAGCATGGTTTCACTAAACATCCCAACAAGTGATTTAGCTTTCACCTCTATAGACTAGGGTTTGTGTTTACTGTATTCTGTGTTGATTACTAGTTATCTGAAAGATTCTTTTCAATTGTGATGATTGCTTATTTATTTGTAATATGTAATACATTGGACCACAGGTATTTCGGAAGTTTAAATTAAGCAATCTCTAATGAATTTTGCATTTGATTTCTTCTTTTAAAAATTGTGATGCAAAGAAGGGGGAAACCCTGTCTCATGAACTCCTGATATTACATATAAATCAGCTGGGGAAACATTAATTATAGTTCTTGTTTTCTCTATAATATTGGTGACAAATTGTCATCTAAAATTTTTGAGGAAAGGCTGTTGTTGCAAATAATTTGTGATTTTTTGCTAGTAATTGTTCGTTTTTATTCCTTCCTTCTGGTTTCGTTGATATCATCCTTTTTGGATGTTCATTTTCATGAATTTGCAAACTGTAATTTTTCTGTATGATGACGGTTATCAGGGCAGCTGCTTACACTCAGATCCTCAAATACACTGAAGCAATCAGAGACTGTCTCAAGTCCATTGAAATTGACCCAAATTATAGTAAGGCATACAGTCGCTTGGGTTTAGCATATTATGCACAAGGGAACTACAGTGAAGCTATTGAAAAAGGATTTAAGAGAGGTTTGTGTGGAAATTAACATGAATGTGTTAGTGCCAGTGACCTGAAACCTGCATTTAATCTTTCAATCTTTTTGCTCCATTTATGCATACATAGGCTATATTAACATCATCCTTTGCTGGATGCAAGAAAGTGGGCATTGTCTATGACAAATTATTTTAGTAAACAAGCTAATCTCTAATATTTGAGATTTTACCTTGTAGCCTTGCTGTTGGATCCAAATAATGAATCTGTCAAAGAGAATATTCAGGTTGGTGCTGCTTTATATTTGCTGCTGCTGTTGTTGATACTATGCTGTTGTCATTTTATGATTACATTGTCATTTGGAACATAGGTGGCTACGCAGAAATTGAGAGAAGAGATGCAACGGACCGGACTGGATCAGGTAATATGTGCTTGAGGGAAGTGATATTCCCTATAATTAGATGACAAGTCATACTAGTCACTAGCTTTTATATCTTGGAAGAATGAAAATGTTTGTTTCAAGAGGGTAACAAAAAAAAATGCAAAATATGAAAAATCATAATTTGAGGTCTAAAATACATATATTTTCTTCTTAAAACTTTGTGGGGCCTGGGGATCTTAGCTCTGCTACTGTAGAAGGTAATCTAATCATAATACTGATATACTTTCAACTTGGTTTTCATATTACTTCTTTATTTTTTTCCCGAAATGTTGCTTTCAATTGTTCATGATTTCTTCAACTTTTAAATATTAAATATTTTTGCTTTTACTTTGTAGGAGGTTCAAACTTTACATCTTTATTCTTCTTTTAAATGAAGAATAAAATGTTGGGCCTTATTTCTTTCTTCAACTTAAATATTCAGTCTTATACCAATATAAGAATAATAATAAAACTTATTGTTTCTCTCCCCTTACAGAATACCAGTTCTAGTAGTAATAATCAAGAACCTAACCAGTCAACAGGAGGGTTCAGAAGTTACGGAACATCATCTTCCTTTACAATGCCTTTTAATGCTAATGCTGTACCCGGTGATTTTGCAAGCATGCTTATGAACATGGCTGCAAATATGCAGCAGGGGCAGCCTTCTCAGAACAGACAAGAAGAAGATAGTAATATGGGTGGAAGTGATGAGCCTGGCATAAGACTTGGTGGGAACATCAATTTGAATTTTGGAGAAAATGTGCCTGAGGAGGTAACAGGGGCATTGAGATCAATGATGGAAATGTTTTCAGGAGCATCAGCCCCTGGAAATCCTCAAGATACTGATACCACAAATGGAAGAACATGAACAAACTAAAATAATTTACAACCTTGTACTTCCACCTGGGTAGCGAGGATTTTGTTTTGAAAAAATTTCAATATTTGCACGGTCAGTCACACATGATCACCAACCTTAAACAAAAACAGAAATTGTAATATATTGGATCTTTTACCTCATGATTTTTTTTTTTTTTTTTTTGAAAATTTATTCTGGGTTTTATGGGCTTGTAGGGTGGTGATAAAGTGTTTGGTTAAAGAGCATTTCAACTGCTGGACCTGAACTAGCTTTATTTGATCTTTGATTTGAAACATTCTGGATTTCATTTTCCTTTTCAAGAAGAGCACTTTGTTGTTGTCAAAAGGCCGAGTAAGGGAATAGAGATAAGCTTGGACATTTTCAAGTGTCTATTGTTTATCATGTGATATTATATTGAGATTATGTTTAACAATATTTAATTAAAAAGAGTGACGTTGCACTTTCTGAATTTTTAGTTTATTCCAATTCCTTTATTTTAAGAGATATTGTAATGCATGATGTACACATTTGCCTAATTTAATCACGTATTATTTATTTTTCTTTAAACACACTCCTTAAATAATTTGGCTGGAAATTTTGTACTGTTGTGTAGTAAATAGTAATGACATGATCCACAGGACAGGGGCCACCTTGCATGAGATTTGGGCCGCAAGCACCACATCCACCCTTTTCAATACACGAATGTACGGTCCAGATTACCTCAAATAGTCCACGTGTGTTGTTTATACCAATACAATTGTTTTTGTTACCTGTCCCACTCCCACTGCCCCCCTCCTCTTGCATTAAACAAAAATAAATAAAACGCTGAAAACAACAGAAAACAAAGTCTGCTTAAAACGACTACCTGTAACTCCAAATCTCTCCACTCTTGATCTTTCCGCCTAACTTTTAAAACCTCTCTCGTTTCAATCGTAAACTACTCATTTAACCCATCAACTCTTTACCTTTCTTATTCTTCCATCACTTCTTTCTTCTTCTTGTAATGCTGATGTGTTGAATTTGCTTTTCTTTTCCTTCAGGGCACTGCATTGCTGATCTGGGTTCATTTTTGCTGGTATATTTCTATCACTTCAATTTTATTTTATTTTTGAGATGGGATTTTTTCTTTCGTTATTTTTTTGTTTATTATGTTGGTTGTGGATCTTTTGGTAATGTGTGACTGTTCAAGTTTTTGTGTTAGTGGAAATAAAGCAAAGTGTTTTTTTTTTTTTTTTTTGTGGGATTTATGTGTGGTTTGCGTCAGCATTTTGGTCAAGTTTGTTTGGTTTTTGTGCGCTTCTTTTGCTTGCGTGATGACTATTGGCTGTTTTTGCATTACATGAATAGTGAGTTTTGGGGATTGATGTGGTGTAAAAAGATACATCCTTTGGTTAGAAGAAGGTTAATTGTTTGCTAAGTTTTGAATGATGTTGATTTCTTGAATATAGGATGGCTTGAAGAAAGTCAACTCCTATATTTGACTTCCGTCATAGTTCATGGTTGTGCTTCAGAGTCAAGTAAAATTGAAGTGTCTTGAGAAATGAATTCTCCTTTTGATGCTGCTTTAACGATGCGGTGAAAGAATAAAGAGTCGCGGAGATTAGTCTCATTACTGTGAAAAATGTTTGATTGAGAGAAAGTTTTGCTTTTCAACTTTTTCTTCTTCTTATATTTACTTACTGAGTGAAATATGCTGCATTTCTTTAGAAAGATGTTTGATTGAGAGAAAGTTATGTCTTGCAATTTCTTCGTCTTCTTCTTTCAGTTACTGACTAATGAAATAATGAATTTCATGTCGAAAAGATGATCTGCAATGGCTATGAGTTTCTGACATTTACACCGGTTTTACACTCAATATTCGTAATTATATGTTCCTTATTGAAATCTGATTGTCTAATAGTGTAGCGGCTGGTTTAAACTATATTTGATTTTTGGTCATCAACTGTTAATTTTACTTATGTTTCATAGTCAAAAACAATGGTTATTTTTTTCGTAGTAAAAAGATAAAAAAATAAAATAAAAAGTCTTATGTCCTAGCCATTTTATCTCAATTTTAATTTTGCCAGCTCCATCTCCACTATAAAGCCTAAAATATCATAAAGCCTAAAATATCAGTGGACATTTTGGTTTCATCTAATATTATCTTTGCTAGACTCACTTACCATTTTTGCTGATCATATTTTGATTAAAATGGCTGAATGTGATTCTGTTTTTAGGATTTAAATTGGTATATTTTTCTGGGGCCATACAATCCTTGAAAGATGACTCCCTATGTTGTTGGAGTCCTCGTTCCTCTAGTTTTCACATTGCTGTTTCGGAATTCCAAGAATCCAAAGAAACGAGGAGTGCCCGTTGATGTTGGTGGAGAACCTGGTTTTGCAATAAGAAACTCTCAGTTTCCTTCCCACGTAATCACAGCTTGGGAAGGTATTTATACTCTTGCGGAACGTTTTGAGCTTTCATGTAAGCAGCATCATAATAAACGCTTGCTTGGAACTCGGAAATTAATTTCAAAGGAGAATGAAGTCACTGAAGATGGAAGATCCTTTGAGAAGCTTCATTTGGGAGAGTATGAGTGGCTAACCTATGGTGAAGCATTTGAAACTGTGTGCAACTTTGCTTCTGGCTTAGCTCAACTTGGGCACAGAAAGGAGGAAAGAGTCGCAATTTTTGCTGACACAAGAGCAGAATGGTTTCTTGCATTGCAGGTATATTTATCATTGAATATCATAAGTTGCAGAAACTTTTTGAGATTTTATCAATCATTAGTTCTACAGAGACGCAACTTATTGTCCCATTTGCTTGCTGTGATTATATGATATAACTGATGTGGTTTTCTTGTATTAGGGTTGCTTTAGACGCAGTGTCACTGTGGTGACTATTTATGCATCTTTGGGAGAGGAGGCTCTGTGCCATTCATTGAATGAGGTTCTCTCTCTATCTCTTGCTCTATTTGTATAAAATGTAGTCAATAGAAGTGAATGCTCAAATCACTGCTTAATCTGAGGGAACCGATTTGTATCTTTGTTCTTTGCATACTTACATGTATTTTCTGTTAGCAACTGAGCCTGACTCACTACTTTGAACACTACATCATGGTTTTTTCAGATTCTTTACCTTATTTCCTTCTTGCTGGTTAATTTTAGTGACACAGTCTTGTTTAGATAAATTATGGGAATTTGAGGCTGATCCCTTAAACAAAATCTTATATCGTAGAATATGTATTAGGGCCATCTTTAAGTTATTTTGTAAACTTTCCTCGGGCAATAAAAATGTTCCCTTTCCTTATTTGCTTCTAGTTTTTTGAATTGTGAAGATTGATCGTTTGTTTAGGTTTCATCTTTCCTGTTTAGATACATAGATCTTGGTCTTTAGCTAGCTAACTGCACTAGTTCATGGTTATTTGGTAGGTAAAGCTATGCTAGTTTAGTTTAATCAAAGAGCGTAAAAAATAAAGAATATTGTGCTGGTAAATTTGTGTTTCAATTTTGTATGGTTGGCCATCTCCTTAACTTTAGCATTTCCTAACTATGTTTCCCTTCATATTACGAAAGTATAAATTTTTCTTCCCTGTATTCTGATTTCTCTTGTTTTAGTTAGTGCTATCATGTCTAGATATATATTAGTTATCATTCAAAATATTTTGTCCTACGTGTTGGAACATTTAATTGAACGAAAATGGAATGAAACTTTCCTTATAGACTACTGGATTTAGCATGGAGGCCTTTTATTTGTGTTACTGCTATCCAATGTCTAATTTTACTTTTCATTCTTTTTCTTTAGACACAGGTTACAACTGTTATTTGTGGGAGCAAAGAACTGACAAAGCTTGTAGATATAAGTGGACAACTTGACACTTTGAAGTGTGTGATCTGTATGGATGTTGACATCCCATCTGATGCCTCATCAGTTGAGCAAAGTGGTCAGTGGAAGATCATTTCATTTGCTGATGTACAGAGTCTTGGCAGAGAAAATCCTGTCGATGCTGAGTTACCTGCTCCAGCTGACATTGCAGTTATAATGTATACAAGTGGGAGTACTGGATTGCCTAAGGTTAAGCAACTTTATATATTATGAATCTTGTACTTCCTCATAAGCTTAGGGCTTGGAATTGATTTTTAATTGATTTCTAGATCCAATAGACTAATTTGGTTTTGTTGCTTCAATCCAATCTCCAGCGTGTGAAATCATTTTATTCCTAATCCATTCTCTTTGGGGACTCCAAATTCTTGGAACTTTATTGTTATCCCTGTGCAAACTGTAGCATTCATTTATGACATATGTTTATAGTAATTGTAAATGCTAAATATAGTTTTTCTGTTATATGTCTGACTTATAAATCTTTCCTCTATTAATATTGGAATAGTTTTGTCATTTTGGATTTTTTACAGCTAGCAACAATTTTTCTGCAAGATGTTTGAATTTTATGAATATTTTTTTTGGTTAAATGAGATTGAATTTCTATAGTATCAATCACATCCACGATATCAACTTTGTGCAGGGTGTGATGATGACGCATGCCAATGTCCTATCTGTAGTTTCTGCAGTTATGACACTTATCCCTAACCTGGCAAACAAGGATATTTATATGGCATACCTTCCTCTGGCTCATATTCTTGAACTAGCAGCTGAGGTATATAGCATTTAGTACAATTTGTTGGTTTTCTTCAATTCATTTTCATCTTCGTAAAAGTTAATCTGTTTTTTATTTCTGTACGAGACTTTTTCTAAATCTTTGTGTGTATTGCAGAATTTAATGTCTGCTGTTGGAAGTGCCTTAGGATATGGTACCCCTTTGACTCTTACTGATACATCAAACAAAATAAAGAGAGGAACAAAGGGGGATGCCACTGTATTAAGGCCAACTCTTTTGGCGGCTGTCCCAGCAATACTTGACCGTGTTCGAGATGGTGTGCGGAAGAATGTTAGTGATTATCTTGATTGAGATATATTTGTTTGTGTTATCCTGATTTCTAAACAAGGTCTCTTGCATTGATGCTGAAATCTTTTGACCACTTCAGGTAGATGCGAAAGGTGGACTCGCCAAGAAATTGTTTGACTTGGCATATTCTCGTAGGATGTCTGCATTAAATGGTAGCTGGTTAGGATTTTGGGGTCTGGAAAGGCTTCTATGGAACTTTCTTGTGTTTAGAAAGGTTCGAGCAATTCTTGGAAGTCGGGTCCGGTTTGTGCTTTCGGGAGGTGCTCCGCTTTCTGGTGATACTCAAAGATTTATCAACATTTGTCTTGGGTATGTGTGCCTTGAGTATAATTTAGCTGATATTTACTAAGGTTATGACATATGAGCACACTGAGTTTTACCTTGCCATGCTTATATACTTAAAACTTACATATCCGTCCTTAAAATATGACTATGATATAAAAGCACTGAAGCTGCTAAACTAGTTTGTACCAACTAAAGACTAATAAGGCGGTTGCATTTCAGCTTCTTGGAATCATGATATATGACAGATCCTGATGCTGATTAGGTTCCAGGACTAGTCTGTTCTTTACAATTCAGCAATTTTGAGTTTGTTCTTTGCCCTCTTAACACATTACAATATAATATTTGTGGATATTCATTTTAGTTTTATCAGATATCTATTCTTGATTTTATGTTGCACTTACATCCTCAATCCCCTATAAATGTTTTTATATTCCTCCTAAAGAAGTTTTAACTCCAAGTCTGTATTTGATTCAATCAACCTGTAAAATTAGAAGAAGTTGATGTAAATTGTAAATAGTCATTGGGGCAGAAGGTTCTCTCAGATGTTAATATAGAAAACAGTGCCTCAACACACCACTGCAGCCACTACTTTGCTCCTTTTATGCTATAATGTTGCTGATCTTTGAGCTGGTCCATTAGTCTGTTCTCTTATTGGTTTATTGTATATTATAGATAATGAGGTTTAATTTGCCAATACTATTGATCTTTGCCACTCTCCCTAAGTGGGTCGAAGGCATACAAGTTTTAGTTTTTGATGGAGAATTAGGTTGATGCCATTGTGATCAGTGACCCCCTTGCTATATAATTACATTAACGTGAGTAGATTCTAATGCAAACCCATCTTATACTTCACACAATTGGGCTGGGTAATGGATCTTATTGTGCTTGGGTAGAACTCTCCTTGGAAAACCGGCTTGCCAAGGGAGGGTGTCCAAGCCCTTATAACCCACTTGCCCAACCATTTCCCTTTCAATGTGGGATTCCTAACAGATTCCCAGAGTGAGGAGACTTTGAAATGGGTCTGTGCTAACGTGAAAGTTGATAGCATAAAGTTGCAAACCTGGTTGTGGCCCTTAGCTGTTCAATTCAATCTAGTTAGATGTAGTTTTTGATCAAGAGGACATATTGGTACTTAGACCGAATCAGGCAACAGCTTTCAATTATGATAGCATATTAATTTAGGATAACTTTAAATACAGTGCTGTAATAGTTAGTAAATATATATCTTCTGGAGCGTAATTTCTCTTTGATTTTCATTTTTATATTTGTAAGCTTAACACTAATTGAATGTTTTATTCCAGAGCTCCAATATGCCAAGGATATGGTCTTACTGAGACTTGTGCTGGTGGTACCTTCTCTGAGGTTGATGATATGTCTGTTGGTCGCGCTGGTGCTCCGGTTTCTTGCTCATTTATTAAGGTAAGAAAGTGATTGATAACCCTTCCTCCATGCATTTTAAGGGAAAGCATTGGACAAATACGATGCACTTTTCTTGGGGAACTTTGCTATTGATCAGTTTCTGAGAGTACTTCATTTATTTATTCCTGTTCAATGTTAATGTTTCAACTTCGTGAGGATAATTTCATGGCAAAAGTATACCGCTCCACCTCTTTACTCATTTCTCTGCCTCTCCCTCTCTTTATGTGCCTTTGCATGCACATGCACACATGTTCCCCCTTGCATGCGTTTTCCTGTATGTACATACATCTGCCTGTGCTGAACCTTTCAGTTTCTCCTTGCTCTCTGTCTCTAACCTTTAAATACCCATCTACTGTAGTAAAACTTGATTTATTCTCTTCATTTGAGACTCATTGGTAATCTAGTGCTTCTTTTATGAGATTTTCTCCTTTCAGATGATTTATTGTACTGGCAGTTTGATCGCCTAATTGTGATGGTTTATCAGTGGTTATATTATCATTCATAATCATATAAGGTTTTTCTGTTTCAGCTAGTAAATTGGTCTGAAGGTGGTTATTTAGCTACTGATTTGCCTATGCCTCGTGGAGAAATAGTAATTGGTGGTCCAAATGTCACATACGGATATTTCAAAAATGAAGAGAAAACAAAGGAAGTGTACAAGGTATGAGTTTCATAGTTTTATTTATCGACTTTCTACTAAATAAGGAAATTTGGGAGTTTCTAATATGGCAATCTTTTATGTGGTTGAAGGTCGATGAGAGAGGAATGAGGTGGTTCTATACAGGTGACATAGGGCAGTTCCATGCTGATGGTTGCCTTGAGATAATTGACCGTAAGAAAGACATAGTCAAACTTCAGCATGGAGAATATGTTTCCTTAGGAAAGGTAAAAATATTGCTTTTAGAATATTTGTCATCAGATGCATTCAAGGACTAATATGATTTTTCGTGCAGGTTGAGGCTGCTCTGATAGTGAGCTCGTATGTAGACAACATAATGTTGTATGCGGATCCATTTCATAGTTACTGTGTTGCTCTCGTGGTGGCTGCTCAGCATGTTCTGGAAGCTTGGGCTGCCAAGCAAGGGATAAATTATAATGATTTTGCCGAGTTGTGTGAAAAAGAAGAATCGGTGAAGGAAGTGCATGCATCTCTTGTAAAGGTACGTTTTTAGGAATTCATATTTAACATGATGGTACGGAGTCTGATTTTTCAAGTTTTTAAAAAGTGTCTTCATGTGCTTATTATGAACTCTTCTCATCATTTATGGCACAAATACTTAAAACCACTTGTAACATGTTGTTGAGAGTTCCGACTTTTCTTGCCTTATAATCGACCTTCACCATGATTTTCTCTGGCAAATACGTTAAGTTGTTTTGTATAAATGCTCTGCTGAGCTGTGGCCATGCTCATGTTATTGAACAATTATGAATACTTTCCCTTCAACTCTTGAGAACAAAATATATAATCTGAAAGAAATTAATTGTGTGCTTCACATAAAATAACCTCTGATATTTTGGTTCGTTCATAACTTACAGGCAGGTAAGAATGCACGTTTGGAGAAGTTCGAGATCCCCGCAAAGATCAAATTGCTTTCTGAGCCATGGACTCCTGAATCCGGTTTGGTCACTGCAGCTCTCAAGCTTAAAAGAGAGATTGTTAGGAAGGCATTTGGCGACGACCTTGCAAGATTATATGGATGATGGCAATACTTGGTCTTGTGCCAAACTGTGTCTGGGTGCTACTTATCTTCACTTATCCCAAATCTTTCTCTTGCTCGTGTACTCTTGAGGTTATTTTTCCTTTGTGTATGATTATTTATTTTGCCTGTTGGGAATAATATGTAGGAAAATATGAGAAAATATAATCAGATTTTTGGAAGCTCCGATCTGCTTTGTACTAGTTTACAGCACTGAAACTAGAGAACATCTTGACCATTTTCAGGGAGGCAACTGAAAATGGTTTGAATGATGATTAACTTAATTAAGCAGGGACATCAACAGAATGAAGTGAAATTGTAGTCAAGGTTATTGCTATCACTATTATAATGAAATAATCATAAGGTTGATATTACTTGCTACCAATACCAGATTAGCTCCCGCATTGATTTGAAGAAAAGTTAATAGAATAACAATTGAGTTATACAATCTAGACATATAATCGGATAAAAATTATACAAAATTTATGTAAAATAACTATTATATCTTATGTTTTTTGTTTGATTGTATGTCTGGTTATATGACTCAGTTGTAAATATGGTATTATTCAAGTTAACAATATTTAATAAAAATTTTATAAATTGATTGAATTCTATATTTTATAAACTGAATTCTAGATTCATGTTCGGCGATGTAAGATATGACATTGATAATTAATCAATACATAATTACAAGAATTCAAATCTTATAATTGAATCCCACCCTAAATTTATTTGACAGGATGTGAGATGTTACATTGATAGTTTAAACACTAAAGATGGATCTAATTAACATTAAAACTATTCTCAACAGTAATTATCTCCTGATAATAGTGCAGAAGATAATGATTAGAACTGCATTAACACTTGAGGGTATTTTTTAGCTTGATGGGTAGAACTGAATTATCGAGATAGTAAATGTTAGCAAATGAGACAACAATTTGAAAGCTAGATAGGGACCCCTCTATGGAGCTGCCAGGATTAGAAAAGAAACAGAATGCCACTGTTTATTTCACTGTCCTTTTGGCTATTGATTTTTTTTGTCTTTTTTGTTTTGATGTGAGACATAGCCCAGGAAAACAGGCGTAAATACCATTTTCCATCACAAAACTACAAAATTCCCTTTGATTGCTTACACTTTGATCCTGTTTAGGTAACCTGAAAGTAGGTGAAATTTTGTTAGACATTAAAAAATTCTATCTTATTAACCTTGATTCTACCTCTCTAGTAAATTAGCAATTCCCTCATCTTATTGTCTACTGATATCATAATAAGTCAAACAATTATATCATGCCCATAAATAAGCCCATACTATTGTAATGGACCAAGTGCTGTCATTCAATTTCCCTTGACTTTCTGGCACCTAAGAAATTAAACTATGCTAAACAGGATTATAGGTTCAAACTTAAAAGGTGACACCTAATTGCTTTCACTAGTGACACTTTAACTAACTGTACTCTTCACAATTTAGTAGGACAAATTTCTGGGCAACATTGAAGCCTAAAACCCAATTGGGAAAACTTGTCAAACACCCATTTGTCAATCCCTGAAGATTATCTTGTTAGGTGATTGATTTTGCCCCAAAAAAACCAGTGCCCATTTATCTGAAATTTTGAAATTAGTGAATTAAAAAGAGAAAAATGGAGTTGAATAGATGGAATGGTTAGTTGAGATTGGAGAAGAATACACAAAAAAAAAAAAAAGGTTGGGAAAATGAGACCCACAAAGGCTACACAATACTTTTTGGTCCATGATGTGAACTTGACTTGAAGCCAACCAAAATGGAAACACTCTCTCTTCTTCCCATGTGAACATTAGTTTGTTTGTTTCAATCACTTTACACCTTTTTAATATGTAATTTCACTGACACTTCCAAAAAAGCATTTCTCTTCTACCTTTTTCTTTAAATTTTTTTTTTTTTTCCTTTTTTCATATCATAATATGTTGTAATGTATCTCTCACTAAACACACACGGGCAGATTGAATGTGTCCAAGAGAGAGCGTGCAGTAGTGGAGGACAGGATTGAAGAGAAAAAATTAACAAGAACAATAGTGGAATATTTGTTGTGTAGTGTGTGTATTTTCAAAATAATTCCTGAAAGTGATTAGATGTATGATTGTTTTTTAATTTTAAAAAAAAATACTATTTAAATGATTTGGAAAAGGATTTAAATTGGATATTCACGTGCACTAGATCAAGAAAATCTAATCCAATTTGAGAAACCTGATTCAGTGACAGAGTTAATAGGAAAATGGCCCAAATGGGTAGTAAAATTTTTACATAAATTTTATAAACCCACCTGAAAATAGTCTTGCGTTTGCATACTAAAAAAAAAAATGGAAAATAAACCTTATATATCAGAACTAATGTGAAAATGGTTTGAAAATGGCTTGACACAGAAGAGAATTTAAGAAGAGCCTTGATTTTGAAGCACCAAAATAATAATAATAAATGTGCTTCAAGAAGCAGTTTGGAAACCCCAGATCTAGAAGATTGAGGCCAAGCATTATTGCTGTGCTTTGTGTTACATCAATGGCCTACTCTTGATTTTTTTATATCTCCAAATCAAGTGGGAGTCACAAATTTTTTTCTGAAACCCCACATTTACAAGATTCATGCCTAACACTGTACCAAAGTCCCCAAATCTTAGAATTAAAATTATAATTCCCAGATCTAACTTGGAATCACAAATTTTCCTTCACCCCTTTGAGAATACCAACACTTTCCCTTTCTTAATTGGGATATTATGTTTGCCTTATTCGAGGTGCTAATATCTCCATTTAATTAAATCCTGTTACAACAACATCAACCAAAAAATAAATTATACCCACATTTTATTTTTCTGGTAGGATGCATATTTATGAAGGAGGTAAAGGACATCATGTGGGCATCAACATCACTTGACCCATCTTCGTTTTTTTGACCTAATCTCAAACATACAAAAATTATAATGAAAGCTAGCTATGTATGTATTATATTTGT
>WYDK02000006.1:4267639-4278009 GCA_009867345.2 Toxicodendron radicans
ATTGGTATAATAAGATTACTGGAATGTTTTATTACTTAAGCAACCAAACAAGGTAATGAGGTAATAAAAGAAGACATTACCCCAGTAAACAAACTTACCCCCCAACCAAACACACCCTATGTATTGATTGTGCTTAAGGTACTGTTTAGTTGCTCGCAGGAACGGTGGCTCAATTAAAGTAGAATCGGCCTTCCATGAGTTGGGACGGGCATGTCAAAAGATTTGAAAAATTGTTGTTGAATGTGAGGAATTAAATTGTTCTACTGTATAAAACCTGTTCGAATTGTGTTGATCAGGTATAAATACAAATATGATTAATTAATTTAATAACCAGTATAATTATGTTTAACGAAATTTAGCAAGAAGTAATCTAATAATTTATTGACAGAAATAACCACGTTTGAAAATTATGACACAAGTAGACAAATTTAAAATTAATTTCTCCTCTATGATGATATATATTAATATGTTTTAAAGCAGCATTTTGGTGCCATCTCATGTGGGTTACTGTGTGTATAATTTAATTTTGGTTGAAATTTAAATATAAATAATTCACTTATATAGTGATTGTTAAAATAATGTAGTGTTAAACCAGATAAATTAGTGCAAGCGATCTAGAGCCATATGATTTGAGGGATAATATCGTTAAATCACCATTAAATTAATATGGTTATTCCCCTAAAATCAAACCTTTTAAATTTGTACAAAAAAAATTGGACATAAGAATTTCATCAAATTCTCATAATAGTAGTATTATTAATCTAACTGGTATTCACAAAACAAGAACTGCCCACACTAACTAAAATACCAAAGCTCAAAACAACGGAAATAATTTGGAACCATGCAAAACTTGTATAGTTTACCCTAATTCTCATGACATGGCAACGGGTACCGGCACAAGGGGCACATATGACTAATTTCCAGCCACTTGAGGATGCAGTCTTTATGATAAACATGGCCACAAGGCAACCGCACAATCTGATCAAGATGATCATTCTGTTGAAACTTTTCAAAACAAATGGTGCACTCCCTCATTGAATCTGAACAAGCTTGAAAACTCACTTTTTCCAATTTCTGAATAGCTTCTTTACTAGCTGGAATAGGCCTTGGAACAGCTTGTATTGATTCTTCGAGTATTTCAGAGTCTGTGATCGGAGAAGTGTGTAGCAATATCCTAACTGTATGAATTTCAGAATCATTGTTTCTCGCCATCTCTCTCGCTATGCTAAAAACTTTAGATATTCCCGATTCAATTAGTTCTGGTTCCACTCCCATTGTAGAAAGTTTTTCGGATATGATTCTTGGACCTTCTGGATCCAATAGTAACTGTTTATGAGTGAACCTAAAAGTTTGATTTAACTCTAGGTGATGGCGTGTCATTGTATTCCAAGGGTAAGGCAGTTCATAACAATCGCAAAAGTAAATTTTGATTTGGAAAACAGTATTGGGCGTGGGCGTGGGCGAGGGTGAGGTACTAACAAAAGATGGGTGGATATTGGAAGTGTTACTGTAAGGAGAGGTGGCCATACGGAAATTAAGATTTGAAAAATTGTTGTTGAATACGAGGAATGAATCAATTAAATTATGAATGTTTATATAGAAAGAGTGGTAAATAAGTTTCCTAGTGAAGAAAGGTTAGATTCTTCTATTCCTAATATAACACGTACGGTTTATGGAATTTGATAAGAAGATGAATTCTACTCGAATTATATATATTTGGTATATTAGCAGTTAATGAAAACTAATCTTGTTTACTTTTCTCTTACATTTTAATGATAATTAATAGAATAATTCTATGTTTACAACCGAATCATACAATTGAGTCATACAAACAGATAGAAAATATAGTATAAAATATTTATTTTACATAAATTTTGTGTAATTTTTACATGTTTGTATAATTTAGTTGTATGATTTAGTTGTAAATATAACATTACTTTATTTAATATGTGTAAGACATGTACTTCGAATTATGGTATAAATATCAATTTAATTGATCTTTTTACTTAACATTTTTAAAATATAAACTTTATATATAATTGATAATATATTGTTAACATATCAATCCAATTTATACCCAAACCACTATTCTGGTCAATTAGAACCTTTAATTAATTCTGTGGACAAATTGGTTTGATATCAACATGATGGAATCATATATGTGGAGAGGATTAATTATATTAATATCTTTCTTGACCTCCATTGATATTATAATTTGAAACAAAAAATAGACGAAAACTTTGTCGAAATTCTTATAATAATAGTATTATTAATCAACGGTCATTTACAAAAACAAGAACAACCCAAAGTGACTAAACCCCTAAAACTCAAAAGAACGGAAATAATTTGAAACCAAGCTTGAAGTTTGCCCTAATTCTCAGAACGCGGCAACTGGTAACGGCACAAGGGGCACATATGACTAAACTCGATCCAGTCACTTGAAGATGCAATCTTTATGATAAACATGACCACACGGCAACTGCAAATTCTCAAGATGAAACTGAAACTCTTCGGAACAAACGGTGCACTCCGTCATCAACTCTAGACAATCTTCAGTCCTCACTTTTTCCAACTTCTGAATCGCTTCCTTGCTGGCGGGAGTGCTCCTCGGAATACTTTGCATGAACGACTCTTCACGTCCCCTTTGATCCTCGGAGTACGTTGCCGAAATTAAAACGAAAACACCGATAGTTAAAACTGTAGCATCACGATCGATATCCATCTCTCTTTCAAGACTCATAAACGGACATGCGATCGATTTAATTTCTTCATCACTACTAATAGGCTCGGTCTCCATCTCTCTTGCAAGGCTCATAAACGGAGACGTGATTGATTCAATATCTTGGGGAGAGAGCCCTGTGGGAGCAAGTATTCTTGAAACGATTGTTGGACCTAGTTGATCCGATAATAAATCTTGACGAGGGTAAACATAGCGTTGAGTCCACACCATGAAGGGCTCTGTTCTTGTAAACGGCCAGTTGTGCAAATCGGAAGTACGAGAAAACATCAAATGGATTCTGAAAACGTCGGTGGGAAGGTGGAATTGGTGATGTTGTTTTGAGGTGGTATCGATATAGGGTTGAATTGAGTAGCGATAGTTGGCCATGTCAAAGTTTTTGAACAAGTGAATGAATTAGATGTACTGGAGTGGGAAGATTTGATCTTAGTTTATAGCGATATGTAGTAGGTAAGTAATTAATCTCCTAATTTCAGATTGGCTTCTTGTTTCTATATATATTTGGAAACTACTTGATACTTCCTTATTCTGATTACAAGAAGATATGCTTATTATCAGGTAGAATTCTAATATGATCATCAGATCGGCTAACTTAAAATCTACCCTTTAATTACCTTTTACGTAATTATTTCTGTAATCTACTTCATCCTAAATTACCTTTTAAAAATATAATAAATAATTTAGTAACCAATATAATTATGCCAAGAAGTATATATATCACAAAAATAATCACGTTTGAAAATTAATTACATGACACAAATAGAGAAATTTAATAGTAATTTCACCTTTATATACCACTAAATTAAACAATAATGGTTAATTAGCAGCATTCTGTATGATCTCATGGTTTAACGTATAATTTAATTTTTTGAAATTTAAATATAAATATTTCCCTTTTAGTATTAATTTTTAAAATAATGTATGTTAAGCCAAGCCTGATAACCTAGCGTGACTGCTAGACTGATTTGGAGTGCTATACTGGTAAATTAAAACCTTTCAATTTTGTGGACAAATCGGCCGGTATGGTATCAAATTAAATCGTCTTTATGTAATTAATCACATGGAGAGGAATTAAATTAATAGCTTTTGTGACCACCATTGACATGAAATTTGAACCAAAAAAATAAACCAAAAATTGACATCAAAATTTCATCAAATTCTTATAATATATAGAAGTATTATTAATCTAACTACCATTACAAAACAAGAACTCCGCACACTAACTAAAACCCTAAAACTCAAAAGAAGTTTAATAATTTGAAACCAAGCTTGTAGTTTGCCCTAATTCTTAGAACACGGCAACTGGTACCGGCACAAAGGACACATATGACTAATCTCCAGCCACTTGACGATGCAATCTTGATGATAAACATGTCCACACGGCAGTCGCACATTCTCAAGATCAAACTGAAACTCTTCGGAACAAACGGTGCACTCCCTCATCAACTCTAAACAATCTTCAACCCTCACTTTTTCCACCTTCTGAATAGCTTCTTTACTGGCGGGAATACTCCTCGGAACAGCTTGCATGAACGACTCTTCGCGTATCCTTTGATCATCAGAGTTCGTCGTACCAATTAAAACGAATACACCGATAGTTAAAACTCTAGCATCCCTATTGAAGGGGTCGTTTTCCATCTCTCTTGCATGGCTCAGAAAAGGAGACGTGATTGATTCAATATCTTGAGGAGAGAGTCCTGTGGAAGCGAGTATTCGTGAAACGGTTGGTGGACCTAGATGATCCGATAACAAATCTTGACGAGGGCAAACATGGTTTTGAGTGCACAAGTTGTAGGGCTCTGTTCTTAGATACGACCAGTTATGCAAATCGGAAGTACGAGAAAACATCAAACGGATTCTGAAAACGTTGGTGGGGAAGATGGAAGTGATGGAGTCGTTGTTTAAGTTGGGATCGATGAGGGTATGTATTGTGTAGCGAAAGTTGGCCATATCAAAGTTTTGAACAAGAGAATGAATTAGAAATATAGGAGTGGGAAGATTTGAACTTAATTTATATGGTTATGTAGTTATGCAGAAGTTAATTTACTAATTCAGATTAGCTTCGCCTTCATGTTTCTATTTGGACACTACTTGATACGAATTTCCTGATTCAGATTGGTTTCTTGTTTCTGTTTGGTCACTACTCGATAAGTTAATTTCTTTATTTTTGATTGGTTATAAGAAGATATACTAATGAGATAGAATTATAATACGATTAACATTGCTAACTTAATTATTTGTGGATATAATTTAGTATATATCAATTACATGTTTGTATAGAATACGCGTGCTATAAAACAAATCTCTTAAAAAAAAATTTATTCTTTTATTCAATTATGAGAAAATCAGTTTATTTAATTTTTTCAAGAATTTGTAAAATTTACACTTCAACTTAATTAATTAATTCGTATTTTATGAGTATAAGATAAAGATAATATATATTTTTTTTAATCCGTTAAATAGATCAATACATGACTAGCATTATATTATTATAAAACAGTAGAATATTATTCAAATATTTTCTTTTGTAATGTTATAGAAAATTTGGATTAGATGGATTCATGCGAGATGGAATAATAATGTAAAAACATTATGTTTTGGAGAGATACTTATAAAGATCATGTAATATTAAGTCAGATTGAAGATTACGGTGGTAAAAATATGTCATCACTTTGAATTACTGAAGAGCTTTTCTAAGATTGCTTAAAGCAAAGAAGTTCGTCCAAAATAAGCTTGAATGATCAACGGTCACAGAGACCGGGATTAGTAAAAACTTGTATGATAACTCTTACCGCCGATATGCACACAGATCCTCCACTGCCCTTAATAGGTGACCACTGAAGAGCTTACTCGGTCGTTAACTTAAAGGTTCGAAGATTAGTTGAGACATACGCAAACTCATCCGGATACTCCGATGATAAAATATATATATATACAAATCTTGATGGAAATAAATTCATGTTTCGATTGCTTTAATCATCCTTGAACTCCCTTCAGAAACATGATTTATGAAAAAACTATTTATACACAAAAAATAAAAAATGCTGTAATTTCAATTCAAACTATGAATGCTGGCATGAAAAAAAATATATATAAGCCTTTTTCCGGATCAGTTATAGTAACACAAAGTTAATTCGGTATTGCCCAACACACTGTTTTTTCATCCATTAAAAGGAACACAAATATTGCATTCAATTAAAAATTAAATAGTTTACTGATTATTTTTCCAGTTTAGTCATATTTTCTTGGTGAAGGAGTTGATTTACAGCACATGACATGAGGAATGCTTACAATTAGCCACAGAAAAAAAAAAAAAAAAAAAATAAGGCATATTGTATAAGGAATGAAACCAACGGCCCCAATAGATAAAAAATATGGCTATCTATTTATTACCAGCACTGTGACAAGACTATGAAACTTGACATAGCTTGCTGTCCACAAATAAAATAACTGATGGGACAATTCCCAGAGTGCATCTGTTGAACACTTACAAGTGACTTCTTCGCTTTGATCTCCAGGAACATCCCAACATAAAAGTGATCAAAATTTGTAGCACATACTGAAAATCCGGCCATCATGAAAATTTGACTTGGATTTGCCACATATTATGTACAAGAAACTTCCAACTAACATAACAGTCAGATTCTCGCTCCCTAATCTTCTTTTCGGTTTCATCCTACTGCAAAGCCATATAACGTGACAATTGCTGACAATGTGATTAAGATGATATTTTCGATTGGATGTCCCGATGGATCTGTACAAGAAACTCAACATAGGAGGGGCCTCTAGAATTCTTATCTTCTACCAGATGTGAAAAGAACAGCAATCCTGAAGGCAAAATCATAAATAATAATAATAATAATAATAATACAAATAATCAAAGATATCTTATTATTATTTCAAATATAATAAAAACTAATTCGTATTCTAAGAAAAGAAAATTTTCTCTCAGAGCCAAGCAATTGATAGAATAGACAACACTGAAGCAGCAATCTGGCTGCAGGTACAAGGGAACATAATTCACCACTCATGGCTCTCAGTATGATTTATGTATTAATTTCACATGCAAAAGTAAGGTACCAAATAATACAATTTTGTTAATCTACTTCATCTCTTGCACTATCAAAGAGTAATGCGTCCATGAAAAACACCAAGGATGATATGCATCAATCAGCAGACACCAGCAAGGCAATAATGATAAAAAGCAAGTTGAAATGCTAGCTAGAAAAGATAAATTTCTTTTCATTTAAAAGTCGAATATATAACAGAAATTGCAGGATATAGAAACATGATCCAGGAGAGAAGGTATTAAGAAAAGTTTATCAACACGTGTATGGTGGCTAAAAGGTATTAGCTATGCTCCTGCTCAACTCTGCATGCAAGCATTTATCTTACTAACCTACCAATAGCTCCTTTTGTCCCCAACATTTAAACAATTTTCATAGTAACATGGCACCCATCTCCCTCCCAATAATTATCTATTACTAAACTTATGCGAAAAAGAAATCAGATTATATCAAGAGGGGAAAAAGGAAAAAGAATAACAAAAGATGCGTATAATATGATATGCTGCATATAAATATTTCTCACAATTACTTGTCTAGTAGTAGATATAGTTAAAACTTAAACCTCTAGTTTGCATTAAAGGGTTATTATGCACTGACCTGAAGCATCTCCTCTCTTGCATAACTTCAAGCTGCACGTAAGTAAAAAGATATAAAATGCATCAACTTGAGAATTCATATTTACAATCAGAAAGATGCTGTCAAACCTTTCTCTGAAGCTAAAAGAAAAACCAACAAAAAAATAAAGCATACCGGAGGTAAGAACATCTTTGGCGCCGTATCTCATTTATGACATCATTGAACTTCTTTGATATTGGATTGTCATACTGCTGCAGCATAAACTGATCACAGAGAAGCATATATTATGCATTGAAAATTCAAAAAGTTGGAAATGAATCTCAGATTAGCATATTCAGCTGCTATATACATCATTTACTAAAGCACTTGTTTTCCACAAACCAAACAATCTTATAATCCAAAATTACCAAAGAACGTTTTAACTACTGAATTAATAATATAGTAGTCTGTGGGATCTAGTTTGGCTTTATGTGTCACTTTGGGTTTCAGTTGCAAGGAAGCTTGAAGATTCTTTTTCTATACATTGAACTGAGATGGTGTATTTTTATAGACATGCATTTAATTTGTCCTTGTATAAAATGGTAACCCATCCTTGGGGTTTTACTTCTTATAGTGGTCATCTAGTCCACTTTGTTAACTTCATCTCATATTCATTAATAATACAAATCCCGTTTGTTTCTTGATTAAAAAAATGGGAAATGAATCTAGGCATCCATATGTATATAAAGAACTATATATTACATGCCCCACTTTTAAAATAATGAACGTCAGATTATACTTTTTTTTTTATGTGGAAAATTAAGAAAGAATAGGAAAAATGAAAGTGCTACAAAAGTATCTGCAAAAAAGTTCATTATCTAATCTTGAGGCAGATACAAAACTGAACTATGGCTCAAAGCTCAAGTTCATTTTCCCAACACTTCAGGTTTTGGACTACAAGTTCCTTACCAGTTAATATAGAATCTCAGGCAGATTTTATGTTCTTCAAAAGGATTAAAATGAGACTACCTGGGTAGGAATGTCATCAACTGAGGAAATGCCAAAAAGTTGTTGCAAGGTATCTGAATCCACTAAGTTCCCAATATATATTAAACAATCCTCGCCATTCTCAAGAAGATAAATTCCCTCATCACTCAAATTCTCACTAGTAAGTGGAATTTTAGGAGGAATAAGAGATTCATTCTCCTCCTGTCAATCAAGCAGAAAAGTAGTCATGCTGCTTAGGACTGTAACAAAGAAAACAATATCAAATACAACCCAGCCAGTTAGTCCATACCTTTGGATTAAGTTCATGAATAGGCACCATCCTGGGGAACACCAGTGCAATTGTTGAAGGTAAAGAAAGAGAGGAAACACGATTAATCCAAAAGGCACGATCATCTATTCTCCCATCAGCTCCCAATCCAATACTTTTGAGTAATGCTGAAAAAGATATAATACAAAAATACATTAGTTCCCTGTGTAGACAGACCTTTTTCATGATATAGCATCTTCACCAGCAGCACCTTAATAATAAATAATACTAATAGAAGTGGTTCAAAAACAGACAATTGATCAGATCTCAAGTGGTCCAACTATTCAATCACGATCACATTTAAAGATAAAAATGTAATATAAAACTTTGTGATTTCATGGCATAAGGTCGAACAGTGAGACCTAGGGTCATTGATTCAAACTAGGACAGTAAAGACTACACTTTGATGGTTTCCAGTTCAGTAATATGCCGCCAGAAATTCAAGACAAAACCATGAAGCTACTGGCTGGCCTAATCATAACGAAAACATTATCCCCAGTCTCAGGGGAACTGGGTAATAGCTGAAGGTGGGATGGCTTGGGTTCCAGCAGAAGGATTTTCTGGTTTAGTGCAACAGAAACATGGACAAGTTATGGTTGCAAAATTGTGAAAATTTTAAAGTGAAACAGAAAAAAAAAAAAAAAAAATCAGACTTCTAAGCACAACTACAATAAAGCGGGCAAGCAAACTCTCTCAGACTTGAGCTGTTGGGTATTGGTCTTCATTGAATTGGAAGTATAGAACCCCAACATTGCCAATCCCGAAAGTGGACTGAGATTATGAACAAATAGCAATGACTTCACCACTAAACCACTACGTCCATGGACCAAATTTATAGCTTTGTCCAGTAAATCTGAAAATCACCAAAAGAAAAACAGATGCATAATGAACTTGAACACAAAAATCGTCAGCACCATAAAAATAAAGAAAAGTAGACTTGTTATCTACTTCCCAAAGCTATCCAAGGTCCCAAAGAAGTCCCACATACCATTCAAACTCTTTCAGAACTTTTTAGCAATTGAATTAGTATGCTGTACTAAAATTAGAAGGTTATGGTCAACTTTAAAATAGAGGGTTTCAACAAGGATGATAAAACAAAATGGAACATCAATTACACCACAACTTTTCATGTAGCATGTCATCTTATTATATAAAAGAATCAGAATTAAATGTTAAGAATTTCACTTTAATTTAAAAAAAAAAAAGACACTTTATAACTAGAAGTTTGGCAGCACCACTAAATGCTTTATATACAAATGCCTTTTAAGAAAAGTCAGCTTCAAAACAATAGATAACATAGATACTTAATATATCAGTCTACTTCTACAAGAAGCAAAATAGCTTACCTAGAGAGTACAAAGGCAGAAACTTAAGGGACTCAGGAAGAATAAGCTGTCCAGATGATGACACTGTTGCACAAAATTTACGATATGAAACCAGAATGTTGATGCAAAAGCTTGTCACTTGCGCCTTGACATGCAAGAGTGACCTGGAAGGAACTTCAAGCACCTCTATATAGTGTAAATTAAAAAGCATTGTCAGTAATCTCACACATTCAATTACAAAAGTTATAACATTAAGCATTGAACTTCTAGAAGATTAAAGAGTCACTAACAAAGTGGAGCCAAGTAAAAAGACAACAGTCAGAGCATCAGACATCGACTTTATCAAGTAATTAGGATGCAAGTAAGAAGAA
>WYDK02000006.1:4350514-4362981 GCA_009867345.2 Toxicodendron radicans
ACATAATCATTTTACAGGTCTCATACCTCAAAATAACCAATTTAACACATTCCAAAATAATTCGTATAGTGGAAATTCGGGATTATGTGGATTTTCATTATCAAACAAATATGGTAACGACAGTGTGCCACAACTCTTAGCATCAAAAGAAGATGACACAGAGCCCGAAGATGGATTTGGTTGGCGAGTGATGTTGTTGATAGGGTATGGATATGGAGTAGTGGTGTTTGGTTTAATTATGGGATCTTTTGTATTCGCGACTGGGAAGCCTCAATGGCTAGTTGACATGATTGAAGGAAAACATCATAGAAAGCTGCGAAGGTCCAATAACAATCGAGGAGGAAGAAGAAGGTAATGCATGCATGCAAGAGGTCTCTTGGGTAAGTGTTGTAACAAGTTTTGTATAATATCTCTTTAATAAAATATATACCTACCATATATGTTGACTAATTATACTTCCCCATGCACTAAATTAATTGGTCATCACTCTTTGTGGGTTTTGGTCGATCCTTAATATTAATCAGTAGTCACCGAACAAGGTATCACGAGATGTGAATAAATTATGTTTTTTCAATATATAAATGAATAGAAGTCAAAATAATTAATTACAATTATTGAAGGATAAATTGATGCGTGAGCTTTGAGATTACTGGAAGTGGTATACATGCAAGGGTGCCTGGGGCATGGGTTATTTATTAACAGCCAATGGGATGTTTGGAGCTGTGTTTTAAAAACCGGACAGGCCAGTCCGACCGCAAACCAGTCATGACTTCGGTCCGGTTTAATAAAAAAATCGGAACTATGTATTGGATCGGGTTGGACCGGTAATGGATTGGCGGAATAATACTGAACCGCCGGTCCATCTGGACCTAGACTCACACAGGTTCACAAAAAAAAATTTAAAACTAAATCTAAAATTCTAAATGACTAAATGTATAAAATCTAAATCCCAAAAAAAGACCTAAATGCATGACTAAACCCGCTTCAACCATCTTTAGATCTTCTTCTTCTTCCTTGTATAATTGCTAAATTATAATTTTGTTTTGTGAATTGGTGAAGTAGATTTGGACCCCGATTGCATAATACTAGCCCCTTATTGGTAAAGTGGTCGATGCCTCTAATTAGTTTACAATCAGAAGTTCTAACTTATGATTTTTATTTTTTACTAAATGTTTTTGTAGATGATGATGATGATAATGATGACAACATGTCCAATGATGGTATGTGAAGTTCAATTAAGGATAGATTGAAGATCTGACTTTTAGTCAGGAGAAGATTATTCATTATATACAAAGCTTTCAAGTTTCAACTTTCATGGTTTGAAATTAAAAAAGAATTGGAGAAAACACTTGCAAGTTGTAACAAATGATTCCAAGATTATTATTATGTTATGAGACTATGTTTATTATTAATTTTGTTATGTACTAATGTGTATTTAGATGAAAACAATATAATATTTGATTTGTTATTAAAATTTTGGAAGGTGCTATTACAATTTCTAAATTATCAGGTTCATTTTTTGTATGCTGACGTCACCGATCTAATCGTCCGGTTCAACCAGTGAATTAACAACTTCTTCGGTTTTCAAAACGGTCCGATTTTTGAAACATTGGTTTGGAGTAAAGAGTGAGTTAACTTGGCACTTTTCCAAGTTAAACTAATATCTTAATTAAAAAATAATTAAAGCTATACAAAATTAATTGATACTATGATGAAAGAATTTGAATTTTATTTCACGAGACTAGCTAGCTCAACAACCCATCGTTAGAGCCTCTCACTTAAATCGGGAAATATGTCAGAAAAAATTAATACAATAATCCACCGTTACAGTCTCTCACTTAAGTCGGAGAAAACTAGCACAACCTTACACTTAAATCGGAAATGCTCAAATAGAGAATCGAACTTGAAACTGTGTGTTTATCCATAAAATATGTAATTCACTCTAATTATCCACAGATAGATTTAAATTTTCTTTTAAGACATTGTAAATTGACTAATAGTACCCCAGTGAAATAATACTAATTTGGACTTGATAGATCATTAAGGACGTTATTATATAATTCATTTAACAATTGTTACATTATATATTAATATTTTTCAAATTTATGAATGAGTTTTTACCTCTGTATTAACAAGTACCAATATTATCCAAGTAATTTTAAATAGAAATCTGACTATTATATCATCAAAACATTTGATCATAATATTTATGATAGGATCTTGCCGCAGAAAAACCATCCCTACGAACTAAACTAGCGTAAACCAGAAGCCAATAATCATTAAAAAAAAAAAAAAAAAAAAACACGGCAACTACCTGTCATGCTCAGTCAATGACCGACGCAAGCCATTTGCCAGAAGGGAGGAAGAACAAATAAATAATGACAAAAGTACCCTTATTCTTCCTTTCGTGATATAATTTGATTGGTCGTTTAAATTACTTCCAATAAGGTTCTATAATATTAGATCAACGTAAAATAAACCAAATCGGATCCCTGAATTAGCGTGACAATGTAACAGCCGGCAGACAAAAGGTGGGCCCAATACGGTCTTACAGTTATCATCTCTGTTATAAACAAACGGCTCAGATCACTCCCTAAAAAAGCAACGGCTACGATGCATCCTTTTTCCTTTTAAACCAGCACTTTTTCGCGCTCTTTAGCTCTTAAACAATTGCTCCATCAATTTCCCTCTAAAACCCTCCAAGAATCTTGAAATTGAAAGCGCCAATCTCAAATTAAGCAGTAATTATCCTCATTTATCACAATTTCTTGAATTTCGTTTAAGAACAACGCAATTGATCTATAACTGGAACCCTTTTTTATTTTCTCTAATTTTGCAGATAATTCTGGTTCGGGTTAGGGTTTGGCAGGAAATGTCGACGCGAAATCGTCGCCAGTCAAGTTCTTCGTCGTCGCCATCATCATCAATGGCTAGGAGGCTTCCATCTACATCTGAAAATTCCATCAAGAAAATTACTATATCGAAGCCGCAATTGGCCAAGAAGCGACCGGCTCTCAGTGATATTACGAACCAGAAAAATGGGTCTGAAGTCGGGTCGCGGGTCTTAGGGACCCTTCCTCCTAAGCCCATTGTGCGTAGTTTCTTTCTTTCTTTTCTTGTTTGTGGATGTTTTTAATATTGGTAGATACTGGATTTACATGTTTCGGATTAATTTTGCAAATCATTGTTTACTTGGTATTTTTTTTTTTTAATGGGTATTGTTTTGTCTATGTTAATCCTCATATATTTCTTTGTAATTGTTAATAGTCTTTGTAAAGACAGATTAATTATAAGGCATTGATAATCTTCTCAGATCATTTACTTGCTATAATTTGATCAATTTTATGGTGTTAAATATTGACCCTTGCGCTCGAATCAGTTACATATTTTCTACATTAATAACATCTATGTTATTCTATATTTCTATAGCTATTTTGTTTATGATATATTTATTATTTTGCACATGAAGTATGAACAGTTGCATGTTTTGAAAATTATTTTGTGATTTATGACTGTCATGTTGTCATGAGACATTGTAGATTTATTATTACGTCAATCTTTTCATAGAAAGCAATATATTATCTATCTTTGAAATCCTTTATAAAGCTTGAACGTGTACTTTGAGTTTGAGATGATATCTACCTTGTTTTCAAAGGATTAGGTTTCAATATGGCGCCCAAATGCCCCTAATTCACTGTGATAGTAATCATTCAGAGTGTTCAGAAGCTATTTTTTTTAACTCACTATTACTTTCAGTTCTGCATTTATTGATTTTGAACAACAATTGATATTTTTTAATACTTCAACTTAAAGGTGCCATGTTCAGTTAAAATTGCCAAGAAAAAGGAATCTTCTGCTCATGCTTACGATAAAGGGCTCTCTGGAAATACTTTGCCTGCAACCTCAAGTGTATCTTGTAATGATATATTTTCGCCCAGAGGTGATCAACCTACTTTTAGAGCCTTCACTTCTCCAAATGGCAGTTTCATTATCCTTCCTGCTCCTGATAGTGCGGTTCTGGTCCCCAGAAGCACAGATGTTTCTCCAAGCAAATCAGTTGGTGGTTCTGTTTCTTTGGATGAGACCATATCTACTTGCGATTCATTGAGGAGTCCAGAATTTGAATATATAGATAATGAAGGTGAATCAACAATTAAATCTATTGAGACGAGGACATATAGCTCCCTCAGCATCTCAGATCATGCAGAAAGAGAAGGTTTTTTGTTTGACAGAATTTGATTGCTATTAATCTAATTTTTTTTTTTCTGTTGGGCTTCTTCATGTGTTCAATTCCTATCCCATGTATGTTGCCAATGTGGGCTTTGCTACTGTAGTTATTTCTCATAAATTGCCATTGCAGATTGATAGAATTTACTTTTATGGCCATTCTAATGCTGTTTGGCTGTATGGATTGTAGGGAAGTCTTGCAAGAGAGATATACTAGTGGAGATTGAATCGGTTGATGGTTTTGATGATATTGATTACAATGTCAAGGATCCCCAATTTTGTGCAACCATTGCTTCTGACATTTATAAGCACTTGCATGCATCTGAGGTTTGGCATCCTTATGAAATATAAATTGTACTTGCCTTTTGATTAACTTACCAAAAATGCTTATTTGTTTTTCTTTTACTGGTCGGTTGAGTTTTCTGGCTTTTGCGATTTACTAATGTTAAAGTTCAGTAAATTCCCAATGGACCCATATATGCTATTGTTCATTCATTTATTTATTTATCTTCTAATTCTGTTTAAAGTTGGAATATGACACGTTTTATATAATGTTTGCAAAAATGATTTCAAGAGTAAGAAGGTTAGATTATTATATTTCCATTAATTGTGATTTTCCGAGGTTAAGAATGTTATTAATGTTTTGGTAATTCTTTATCAATCAGACTACCATGTAAGTTTATAGCACAAACATGATTGGTAACACTGGTTTTTTTAATTATGTAGTTTTTTGCATTATGATAAGCATTCTCCAATAATAGATACTTGGAATGGAAAATTGTCTTTGGGAAATATGGTGTCTTTGAGAAATATAGTCTGGAAGTTATGTAATGTTCATCATTTTCTGCATCTAAGTTATTAAATCTTCAAATTTTCAGGCAAAGAAAAGGCCTTCGATGGATTTCATGGAAAGGGTTCAGAAAGACATGAATGCCAGCATGCGTGCAATATTGATTGATTGGCTAGTGGAGGTAAATTGTTGTGGCGATGATACTGGCAGGGCATTTATATTCCCAAGAAAGTCACCCCTGACCCACTTCTCTGTTTCAGGGTTGCATATATTATAACAACGGCTTATTATGTTGATACCTTGGGTTTTCTCTTACATTATAAAAATTATGTTTCTCTTATCAGATTTTTTTATCCTAAACTTTAAATTTTTAACTGTAGGTTGTTGAAGAGTACAAACTTGTACCTGAGACTCTATTTTTGACAGTCAACTACGTAGATCGTTATCTTTCTGGCAATGTAATAAATCGGCAGAAGTTACAACTGCTTGGTGTTTCCTGCTTGATGATTGCAGCGTAAGTTTAAGTAGATTGGCTTGTTTCATATAACTTAGCAATCTCTATGTGAATGTGTGTAAATATACATTATGATAAGACTATCGATATAACTGAAAGTAATAATATTTGCAGAAAATATGAGGAAATTTGTGCACCCCAGGTGGAAGAATTCTGTTATGTTACTGATAACACATACTCCAAAGAGGAGGTTAGGGTTCTATTTTCCAAAGTCTAGATTCTTATTTATATAGCTTTATTCCTCCTCACTTCAGAAGTATTATGCAATATCCTTTGCTGCAGGTTCTCCAAATGGAATCTGCGGTACTGAATTACTTGAAGTTTGAAATGACAGTCCCTACAGCTAAATGTTTTCTGAGGTAAAGTTCATCTTCTATGTTCCTGTTGAAATATTAAGTGTTTTTCTTTTATACATCTGTGGAATTGACCTGCAATTCATAACAAATGTTCAGGCGCTTTGTTTATGCTGCTCAAGGAAGTAATAAGGTACCCTTAATTGGAATAGATTGTTTTAGAATGGCATTATCTTGTCTTCCCCAACTTATTTTCATTTCTTTTTCACTAAATGCATTAAAGCACATTGTGAATAATTACTTGTATCAGCTGTGGGTAGTAGTAAACATTCCTGTTGTTGATGCCATCATGCTTTTGTTATCAACTTCCATATGTTACCACCCTTATATTTTGTTTCTCCAATAATGGCTGTAGTTGGAACATTGTTTTTCAATGGTTTTAATATTTGCTTGCCTTTTGTAGGTCTCATCACTGCAGTTGGAGTGCTTGGCCAACTACATAGTGGAATTATCCCTTCTGGAGTATAACATGCTTTCATATGCCCCCTCACTAGTAGCTGCATCTGCTACTTTCTTGGCCAATTTTATTCTTTTTCCATCCAAGAAACCTTGGGTATGCATTAGGAAAAATTATTAGTTTGATTTTGCTTGTTGCTAAGATCTTCTCTATCTTCTCCGTTATTTTCAGCTAAAACATTGTAAAATTTTGCATTTCTTGTGATACAGAATTCTACCCTGGGGCATTACACACTTTACCAACCCCCAGATTTGTCTGACTGTGTCAAGGCACTGCATCGTCTCTTTTGTAAGGGTGGTCACCCTAATTTGTCTGCAATCAGGGAGAAGTACAGTCAGCATAAGGTGAGCTGAATCACTCTTCTGAGGATAGGATGACTAGACAACTTTTATGAACTTCTTTCCCGTTCATTTCCATATGATTATTTTGTGGAATAATCACTAAATTGAAGGCATAAGCACAATTTCCATGAACTTCTTTCCGCTCCACTTCCATATGAAATTCAATAGACTTATTGATTTCCAAATATTCAAGTGCGAGCTGCAAAACATTTCAAAATCCATAATGATGTGCGGAAAAAAATAGCTGAAATTTAAGTGGATTTATACATATATTGTGATGTTTGTTGGTGCAAACTAACATGTTTTATCATCTGTACAGTACAAACACGTGGCCAAAAAGTACTGCCCCAGTTCAATACCCGCCGAGATTTTTCAAGACATGAGTGAGTAGTTGTCTTGTCAACATTACCTATTGGCAGATTTCCGGTGGCATGGACATAAATATCACATGTATAGTGAATTTTGACCTATGTTCTGGATCTTTGCCTTGCTGATTGTTATTAGGTACAGCTACGAATCAATGTAATTTTGTACAGATGATTTCCATTTATGAATCAATGCAATTTAGTAAATTCTGAAAACATGACATGCTAAATTTAAAGATTTCTCAAGATTTATACTGTTATCCTAATATTGGGTCAGGTCAACTATGTTAGAAAGATAAAATAGGTAAAGAGCCAAAATCCAATTTTCTCATACCAAATGTAATTGAAGCAAATAGTAGTAAATATACGTAATAAATGGTATAGTCATATAAATTAGAAATAGAATCCGAGATAGATAGGCATTGTGGGGCTGGCACTGGCATATCACCTTGACTTGCCTGCTTCAATATTAATTTGTTTGTATTATTTATTTTCATTTCATGTTTTCTACTTTTCTGTACTCACAGAGTAAAAGACAGATCCAGTGACCGTTTAAATTTCGAATTCAAAACTACCAAACATAACCTGACAGCTCTGTGACCTTTCTCTGATAACAAACCAACTCCCAGTGCAACCACGTGTCCCATCACCCTCTAGTGGACTGACCTTTTCATTAGACTTTGAGAAACCCAACAAACTCGACTCAAACAGTCATTAGTCATCACAAGTATTGTGGGCCCCACACCACGCTCCCTAACGATTATCGAGCTGAATCAACGGTCATGATACTATCAACAATTCAAATCGCCTTCTTCCCCGCCTCAAAAGTACAATTTTTATAAATATAAATGTTTATTAAATATCACTCTTCCATAAACAGCTATTCAAAATCTTTCAAAAACCTCTCCAAATTCTCTGTTAAAGGCTCCTGAAAAGCTTCTGTCTTTCTCTCAAATTTTCTTTGTTTAAGTTCACTCACTTTCTTGTTCTTGCCACAAGAACAAGAAAGATTAGTTGATTTCAAAATGTCGACGCAGAACCGGCGGTCATCCTTTTCGTCGTCCACGACGTCGTCTTTAGCTAAACGACATGCGTCGTCGTCGGAGAATGTGAGCAAGTTCATGGCCGTCCCACAGCATTTGGCGAAGAAGCGAGCGCCGCTTGGTAACATTACCAACCAAAGGAATGTCACTCAGAGTGGTTCAAAAAGCTCGCTCACCTCCTCTTCTTTGGTGGGTTTTTTTTTTTTGTGTTTTTCAACTTTTTTTTTTGGCTCCTGAGTAAAGGAGGAATAATTGATGGAACTATGTTTTGGAAAGAAACTTTCTCTTGATTTGTGGGGTTTTCAAAATTTGTGTTTCTGAGTGATTTAAAAAAAAAATTACCAGTTTGGTTGCTGAGAAAATGGAAAGAAAAGAAAGGAAAATGAATAATTACAATATATAACAGCTAAATATGTCAGTAGTCTTTTACTGGCTGTGTATAAAAGATTTCCAGATAATGAAAAGATTGTAAATATGATTTGAGAAAACCAAAATCACTGGATTATAGGGAAAACTTGCACTAATTCTAATTCAACAGAGAAAGTAATCAGAAGAACATCTGTGAATTTTTAAAAATAACTCATTTGTAATTTTGTAATTTCACAGTAGTCTCATTTGATTTTCAAATTTTAGCTGTATGGTAAATAAAATGCTAACTTTCAGAGCATGGTTTACTGAATTTCATGCTTGTAGGTACCATGCTCGAGTAAAGTTGCCAAAACAAAGAAGGCTAATCCTGCTTCCAGTGTCAGCACAATCTTCTCTGGGAACCTTTTACCTGCATCATTAAGTTCAAAATCAAGCACAGTTGTTCCTTCTAAGGTTACATCTTTACCAAGAACTGAAGAACATGCCCCTAGTATTGTAAAATCAAGCAATGTTCTTCCTTCTAAAGTTGCATCATTACCCAGAAGTGATACAATTGTACCTAGTATTGCTGCAGTTCCAGCTTCTTGTAGCATGGATGTTTCTCCTTCTAAATCAGATGCAAATTCAGTTTCTATGGATGAGACGATGTCTGCTTGTGATTCTTTCAAGAGCCCTGATGTTGAATATATTGATAACAATGATGTTCCGGCACTTGATTCTATTGAGAGGAATACATTTAGAAATCTCTACATTTCAGACCACGCAGAAACAACAGGTAATGTGTTTCATTTTTTTTATGTTTAGGTTGTCACTTGAACTTATTATCTATTAATTTGCTTGTAGGGAATGGCTGCAGTAGGGACATACTTGTGGAGATGGAAATGGATGATAAAATTGTTAATCTCGATGTTAATTACATGGATCCACAGCTTTGTGCAACTTTTGCTTGTGATATCTACAAGCACTTGCGTGCATCTGAGGTAAATTTCGCCCTTTTATTACTCTGCTTTAATTGGGTCTTAGAGAGGAAGCATTGTATACCCAGAGAGATTATGATATTTACTTAAAATTGTTTGCTGAAATCTTCGGGTACTTAAAGAAGAATTTTTCTTATTTTTTCTAACAATTATAGTTTAAAATGCTTTTGCTTTCCTCCTTATTGGCTATGTAAACGTCTACTTGGATACTCATAAGGCTGTGAATGGCAACGGGGTACATTTTAGTATGAGAGTAAACGTCTACTTGGATACTCATACGGCTGTGAATGGCAACGGGGTACATTTTAGTATGAGATTAAATCGGAACAGATTAAGTAGTTTGTTTTGCCAAGACATAAATCAACGCATATTAATTTATGGGTAACAGGCATATTCTGGAAATGAGTTTGATTCCAAAACTTATAAACTATTGCTTCAATGGTTTTTTCTTATTATCTGCCCGTTCTGGGGATTTTTAGGCAAAGAAAAGGCCTGCAACAGACTTCATGGAGAGAATTCAGAAAGACACAAATTGCAGTATGCGCGCAATACTGATTGATTGGCTTGTGGAGGTAATTTATGAATTCTTGTGCTGCAATTAGATATGCTGTACATGTGCTTTGACCTATATGAGATATTTTATTGGCACTACCACCCTTTAATTGTGTGTGACACTGCTAAGTTGTGATGCTAATTCCAACTGCAGGTGGCTGAAGAGTACAGGCTTGTACCTGATACATTATATTTGACTGTAAACTACATAGATCGGTATCTTTCAGGGAATGCAATGAATAGGCAACGTCTCCAGTTGCTTGGTGTTGCCTGCATGATGATTGCAGCGTAAGAAAACGTCTTTCCCTTGTCTTTCTGATTCTTCCTATTTATCAAATCTTAAATTTACACCATGACTTACACCTTCGTGGTTATACTATTAACAAGAAATATCACCAAATTGCCAGAAAATATGAAGAAATTTGTGCACCCCAGGTGGAGGAATTCTGTTATATTACTGATAACACGTATTTCAAGGAAGAGGTATTAATTCTATCCAACTTTGTTTGACCTCTGCATTACTCATAAGCTTCCTCAAATTGTTGCTATTCTACCTGGCCTACAAAATAATTTAGTATCGCAACTGCATCAGGTTCTTGAAATGGAATCTGCAGTTTTGAATTACTTGAAGTTTGAAATGACAGCTCCCACAGCCAAATGTTTCTTACGGTAAAAGCTTACATTCAGTTATCTCATAATTTTTGCAATCATATTATCTGCACTGCTTTCTGACTTGTGATCATTGACATGAATTGTAGGCGATTTGTTCGTGCTGCTCAAGGGATAAATGAGGTATTTGTCTGTACTTGAGTTCTCAGGATCCTTGTTTTACATTATTATTCCAATGCAATGTTCAAATGGTAGCATTTTGCTAGATAGTCAAGATAGTTATATTTGTCATATTTGTTTTTAATGTGATGGAGCAAAGTTCTTTTGCTTCTTGTTTAGGACCACTTATATTTTTCCTAATACCTTATTTCTTTGTGCTGGTTCAGGCTCCATCAATGCAGTTGGAATGCTTAGCAAATTACATTGCAGAATTATCTCTTCTAGAGTACAGTATGCTCTGTTATGCTCCATCACTCATAGCCGCTTCTGCAATTTTCTTGGCAAGATACATACTTCTCCCATCAAAGAGACCTTGGGTATTTACATAAACATTAGCCACCCTTTTTTTCTTCTGAGAACTTCTATATCATTGTTGAGTCAATGATGTTTACCAAGTGTTGATCATTGTTTTTGATGCAGAGTTCCACGTTGCAGCATTACACACTTTACCAGCCTTTGGACTTGATCGACTGTGTTAAAGATCTTCATCGCTTATGCTGTAATAGCAATAGTTCAAGTCTACCAGCAATCAGGGAAAAGTACAGTCAGCACAAGGTAATAAAAGATTCTCTTCGTCAAAATCCTATATGCAGACATAATATAATGCAGAATCAATCCTATTTATATGATTAAAACTAACTGATGCTGTTTATATTTCAGTATAAATATGTGGCGAAGAAGTTCTGTCCTCCATCAATTCCTCCAGAGTTCTTCCACGGCCACTAAAGATTTGCAGATTGTTCCAATATCCCGTTGGATAGACTTCTCTCGTCTGGTGACTTTCCTGCTATTTCTGGCTGCACGGAATGGATTCCCAGTTTTTAAACTTGTTATAATTCTTTTTTCAATGTTGATGTAGCAAGCCAACAGCTTTGAGGTTATTGTATGATATATTTCTTCCTTCTTGTTTACCACTTTCACTCCACTCCCGTTTTCATCTCGTCTTTCAAATTCAAAATCTTTCAAATTAATGGGTGATGTGATGTCATTTTTTTTAAAAATTATTTTAATAATTAATATTTCCTCCGTAAGGCACTGATTTCTGAGACAACACCGTACTGTCACAATTCCCTAATTAGAACCACATTCGGATTAATAAAAGACACTTAATCTCTTTAAACCTTATTCACAGATAATGAGCACTTCATCTCACCAGACGCTTTTAACAAATTTCGTCTTGCCATGCTTAATGTCGACTAGCAAACCTCCGACGCATCACTTGATCACCTTGTTTCCTGCTTCAAACAAAACATCTTCTACAAGAATATCGAACCCCCTGTGATACTTGTCACAGGGGAAAACTCGAATCACCAAAATCATTCTTCCTCTCTAAGCAAGTTGCAACTTGCCATCACCGACTTCGCAGAGGCCGCAGCCGTAGATGCCAATAAGAAATCGCTGGACCATTATAGGGGCCGGCTTAAGCAAGTAAGGTACCGGTCCAAAAAATTAGACAAAAAAAGTCTTTTTTTTTTTGTTTTTTTCATTTTTAAGTATTTGTATAAGAAAGAAAAAGAACTATACAAAGAGAGACTTATAAAATGGCAGCCAAGCAAGAACGGGAAAACCCCGATCAAGACCACAAAAGAGATTAACTAAGAAGATTAAGATTCTTGTTGTTCTATCTAGTCCCAACCGGAAGATAGAAAAC
>WYDK02000006.1:4400800-4415655 GCA_009867345.2 Toxicodendron radicans
CTCAACATACTTCCTCTTTTCTGTTAAATTAGCTTGTTTAATTGTGTTGCTGGTGTGCGTTGACTGGGTTTCTATCACTCCGCCCCGGATGGGGAGGGCCAGGGCGGGTCCCCAGGAAAAAGGGGTCAAATGCCATCCCTAGATTCTGATATGACAAAACTACATGGATAAAATTTTGAGTTCGTAGAAAGCAGTTAAGAATACAAATAAATAAACGTGATGGTAAAGTTCCTAGCCCCCATTTGCTACTGAACATCAATATCTATCATATAGAAGCAACAAGAGGGTGACCTGCAAGATGACATGTAAAGACAGACAAGAATATCAATTGCAAGGCTTTTATGTCTAAGATTTAGGTAAGTTACGAGTCAGCTATTTGCCATCCTCTTTGGCAAATGGGGCCAAACTTAGAGTCAACAGGTAAGCAAGCTAAAGTGACATATAATCTTCCAGTACTTCAAAACTTTTCAACAGGGTTAAAGAGAAAACCCAAGCTGTGCATCAAATTTGATCTCAACTAAAGAGTTACAAAGGTGTGTACCATTTATGCCTGGCAAGCATAGAATTGACAGTAGAATGCATAGCCAGAGGTCATAAAGAACTAAACAAAGAAACACATGCAGAAGATTACAGAAAAAGGGGTTTACATATGCAGAGAAAAGCGTGGGGTGTGCATGAATTGCACAGAGGATCCGCAACAGTGGCTAAATCACAAGTCAGGGGCAGATGTGTTTGCATTCATACCATGCTCTTATCACATAGAATACAGTGAAATATGCGGTAATACTTGAAAGATCCCTTCTAAACTCATTCTCTTGGGCTTCACTCAATGGAGGGAAGAAGAGGGTAATGAAATATATAAATTAACTGCACTCACCAGCACCCCATCCAGTCTTCATGCCACATGTTTCCTGGAAATTTCCAATGAACTGCAAAACCAACCAAGCTCATGCATATTAACAATGGATAATAAAGTTATACAAGTTGCGAAATCAAACTGCCAACTTGGTATGCAGATCTAAACTTGCAGATTTATGGGACACTACAAGAATGTCAACCAATCATATAAACATAAATCCAGCTATATAGGGGTAGGGCAAGGCAAAAAAACATGGGAGAAACAAATATCCATATGTGGGAGTGCATATTAATAACCAGATTCCAGTCAATCACTAGGATGTGAGAAACTAATATCTTCAAGCACAGAGACCTGAGCTTAAATGTACAGGCTTCATGAACTTAGCAATCAGAAAAATAGTAGATTTGAGCTACATAAGACAGTCAAAGTACACAGCATTTTTCCTGAACACAAGATAAAAGAAAATGGAAGATTACAAGCGAGAGAGGGGCAAGGAGAGGGAAATCTCATAACAAATAATCATCTTAAATGACATTTAGTTTTTGACTCCATTCAGAGAAATTAGTTTTCTGGACTTTTGCAGTCTATAACACATAAAGGCACTATAGACTATGAATCAAAAGACACATTTATATTTAAAGAACCACTTTAAATACATCCTGTGTGCGTAGAATAACCCCTTTTTCTCTATGGATACATTTCTTATTGATCATAGAAAAAAATAATAATATCAACTGTATGACTAGAGAAAATATTTATCTTAGTTCCATTATGACGTGATAACAATTTTTTGGTAAAAACATTGTGAACATATAAGAAATAGAACTTTGAGAAAAATAACAACACTCAAATATGAAATGAGATTCCCATAACTTACAGTCAGTGACACAAGGAATAGGAGAGAACTGATGAAGCCTCCAAGTATGGTAAATAACTCAGTTGATGCCAACTTGCCTCGGTACACTTCTTGAAGAGACAGAATGACAACAAATAAAAGAAATGAATATAGCATTGAACTCCCTGATCCAGCCATTGCCTGCAGAATAAGTAACAAGAGCATCAGATACACAATCAATCACTCAACCGCTTGAAATGTCAAAACATAAAAAAAAATGCACCATTGTAAAGTGAATCCCACTTCAACTGAAGAATCAAACAAAATAGCATGTGTAGGTTCCTTATTTGGAAGTGACCTATATTAATATAAAATATTGATTATTCCTAATAGAAAAAAAAAAAAAAACATAGTTCTTAACATTGAATTGCAACATATAAGAAACAGTAAGTCCTTCACGTACAAATATTCAGCCGACACCTTATCTTTTGGGAAGCTATACTTCACGTGCAAGGCGGAAACTAACTTCCATAAAAATAAACATAAGCATGGTCTCCGGTGGTCTAGATTCATTAAGAACACATAATAACTATTATGAAGCACAATTTTGCATACAGAAATCGTAAACAATATCCTTCGTGACGAAAACGTGTTCTGAAGATTTCTTTATGCAGAGACATCTCTCTAGCACAGTGAGAATCTCAATCTAGAGAAAACCTTCCATTTTGACGCTTCAAATCGGACACATTGACAGTTAACCCAAAATGAAAATTACCAATTTCATACTATAACTACAAACGAAACCATGAAATGGGCACAGAGATATTATAAAGTCATTTCCTAATAAGCGCACAATTGATCCGTTCACAACCAAATCTACAGCGAAATGGTATAAACCATGAATCAATCACACAAAAAGACATCGAAAAGATTAAAGCTCGTTTAGCTGCAGTCTCAATTGAAGTCATGCATGAGCTCAATTGAAGGCAGGTTCAAAAGCAATAGAGATCGTAATAAGATGGAAAAGATTTAAAATTTATCCATTAACAACCACATTTTCTAGGAAACCAAACAAAAAATGGTCCAAACGCATACCTTTAAAACCCTAGACCCTCCGATCTCGATCTCTTGATACGCCAAGTCTATGAATCTGTGACCAAGCCAAATTAACTACCACTCTATTAAAGGGTAGACTCGGTAATAAGTTGAAAAATGAGGGGTAACAATTATTGAAATTAAAAGATACCAAACGCTGTCGTTATGAGCCACGACGTCGTTTTATGAACAGTATGTAACGCCTATGGCTAAACCAATTTACTGGTACGAGGTGGTCGTACTCGTCCCTCGTATCGACGTGACGATGGAAATGCCAGAGTGTCCGGTGTGCTTACAATCCTACGACAACGAGTACACAATTCCACGCGTACTCGCGTGCGGTCACACGTGCTGCGAGAGCTGCCTGTTGAACCTCCCACACAAGTTTCCGGATACCATCCGCTGCCCCGCGTGTACCGTACTGGTCAAGTACCCGCCGCAAGGCCCCTCCTCTCTCCCCAAAAACATCGACCTTCTCCGTCTCATCGACCCGGATCCCCAAAAACCCCACAACAATCCCAAGAATTTCAATTGTGCCGCACACTTGGACTTCATCCCCCGTGCGTGGTCTGATGAGTTCTACTCTCTCTGGAAAGAGTATATTCTCCCCCAGGATGCCGTTTTAGTTGAACCGAAGTCTGGAGAAGATGATGGTGTCTGTTTCGGTTGTTTAAGTCAAAGTCGAAGTCAAAGGGTGAGTCTTGTTAAGGTGGGTTCTTTGTTATCGGATGATGATTCTGTGTTTAAGTATAGTTATGTTGTGAGAGTGATTAATTGTTTGATTGGTATGAAAGAGGAAGAGAGAAACGAATTGAGTTTCATTCTGAGAGGTTCTTCGAAAGTGAGTAAGTTATGTAGCGTTTTGGGCTTGTGGGGTGATGTGGAAGATGGGTCTTTGTGCTTAGTTTGTGAGAGAATAAATCAGAGTTTGTTGGAATCGTTGGGGGCTTTGATAGATGAAAATGGTATGAGTAATGATGGATTGTTTGGTTTGGCAATGATGGGTATGGAAATGTGTGAAGCACTGATTGGTTTTAATCAACAAGGGTTGATTTTAGGTTGTTTAGGTTTCTCTTGCTTTAGTTTTGATGACTTTGGGCATGTTTTTGTTGATTTGAATGAAGTTTTAGTGATAGGAAGGAAGATTGTTAAAAGTGTTGTGGATGTAGATTGTGGTGGTAGAAGGTTTGGTGATAAAGAAATGGGAGTTCTTTTGAGTGATTTATTGAAAAGAAATTTGTTTTTGAGTCCGGAGCTGCTGTTTCAGTTGTTGAAGAAAGAGGGAATTGAGGCAGAATCTGGGGAGACTAGACAATTGGTTGGGTATGGTTCAGATGTCTGGTCGTTAGCTTGTATTTTGCTTGGACTCCTTATTGGGAGAAAATTCAATGAAGAGCTGGCTCATTATATATGTTTTGTTAGCACAAAAGCAGGTGAAGAGAATAGTTTGGGGATGTACATGGGTTGGGTGGAGAAAGTAAGTTCTTTGTTGGAAACTAAGATTGGTTCAGAATTTGTGTTTTTGCAGCAGATGTTTTGTCAATGTTTGAATTTTGATTCAGGGAATCGTCCTCTTTTGACTGATGTGTGGAGGTGCATGAGGGAGCTGATTATTAAATGTAAATTTGATAAAATGATCAAATGCAACGAGGCTGTAAATTTGGAGAATGAAGGTCATTGTTTGGTCCTTGGAGAATTGTGTTGGTTGCCCAAGGGAAGATTATCGACAGAGGAAAAAGACGGGTTGCTGTCAGTGGAGAACTGCAATGGCACTGCTATTGATCAAACTGGGGAGACAGGGGTTACCAAAGATTTAGTTGAAGGGCTAACAGAGGGAAATATTAAGTTTAAAGACATGCAGGGCCATCTTGATTGTGTCACTGGATTAGCTGTTGGAGGTATGGATTTCACTCAATGCTCGCTTATTGCAAAGACAATGTTCTCTCTATTCAAGTTCTTCCTCTGTTGCATATTTTAATTGCCCTAGATTGCTGAGAATTGAGAATGAAGTGATATCCTTGGGATAGGCATCATTTGTTGTTGTCAACTATTGGATCTATTCAGTTTCCAAACATTTGGACGTGTAGTTGTTGTGTAGACAATCCTTTTCATTATGACCAAGAAAAGGCACGGGAACCTCTCCCAACCAGCTTATCAAAATCCCTTCCCATCCAAACCATGGTTGGGCTTCCTTTCTTTAGAAACCTGGCAAGCTTAGTGCTTATGAATCTGAGGTCATTCTTCTCCACAGTTGTATCTTTATTTATAACCTATGAAACGGTTTCTAATGCAAGCTGTAAGCTTGGTTTTCTTGGTCAAAAACTCTATAGGAGTGGAAGTTTCTGTTATGTTTTCTCATGCTTAACTCAGCTAAATATTTTCCCTCCCACTCATGTCATGTGCTGGTTTATATCTATAACACAGTTGCTCCCATGAAGGGTACTTTGTTCTTTTTCCTGTTTTCTTCATTATTCTGCCTGGTCTATACAAGTTTGCGGAGCATGACTTTTTGAAGCTCAAGTTGTTGCTACACATTTTATTATAAAATGTTGTTTTGAAGCTTATGTACTTTTGCCGCTTTATTCTGAATGCAATTTTTTTTCCTCTTTTAGGTGGGTTCCTGTTTAGCTCCTCATTTGATAAATCAGTCCATGTATGGTCATTGCAGGTATGCACTGTAAACCTCATCCACTGCTTTTAAAACTTCTTATACGAGTATTCATACTATTTATGATGCATTTTCTTAAAGAATGGTTACTTCTGTTGTAACATCATGATTCTTATCTATTCATATTGAATTCATAAGTAGATCCACAGCAGTATTTTGTTTGATTGATATGATATGAGAGAACATAAAGTTTTCTCCTCTTTTTTCTTTTTAATTATTTTATTGATTTGAGGCTTATTTTCTGTTATCTGTTTTCAGCAACTACCTTCTGTGTGCTTATGTGCAGGACTTTTCTCATGTACATACATTCAAAGGTCATGAGCATAAAGTCATGGCAGTAGTCTATGTGGAGGAAGAACAACCATTATGCATAAGTGGTGACAGTGGAGGTGGTATATTTGTATGGAGCACTAGTTTCCCTCTTGGGCAAGAACCAATAAAGAAATGGAATGAGCCAAAGGATTGGCGTTATAGTGGTATTCATTCCTTGGCTATTTCAGGGAAATATCTATATACTGGCAGTGGAGATAAGACAATTAAAGCGTGGTCATTGCTGGTAATGAATATTTTTTCATCGCATGATCTATTCCAATTACAACTTCATCTTTTCCAAATGTTATACATTATCCATAATGTATTGTCGTTTACAGGATGGTGCCCTATCATGCACTATGAATGGTCATAAATCTGTAGTTTCTACACTAGCAGTATGCAATGGAGTTCTTTATAGCGGGAGTTGGGATGGAACCATCCGATTGTGGAGTCTGAGTGATTATAGTCTGTTGACGGTATTGGAGGAAGTCAGTATGGGGAATGTGTACTCTGTCTTGTCTCTTATTGCCAATCAGCATACTATTGTTGCAGCTCACGAAAATGGATCTATAAAGGTGTTGTAGTCTCTGATACTTGCTTGAGCCAGGTTTGATCTGTTTATGTTTTATGGGCATTGAATAGCTGACACTACATGTAAGTAAAATAATTTTGAACTTTCAAGGTGGTCCTATAATAGCCTGCCAAAGTTATTTTGGTCATGTTATGCAGAGAATTCGCATGTGACAATCTGGGACAGAATTTAATATTTTATTATCATCATAAACTTATGAAGCTTAGGTGGCAGAATCCTTATGCAGTGTTTAATTACCACCACTTCTGGGAGGATATGAGATTTAGACATTTACTTTGATTTCTGCAGTTTATGACTTCGTAGATAGTTAATATATAATGCTAGAATTACATTGCATGAGCTTGAGGAAAGATTGATTTAAATGCTTAAGTATTGTACATCTGCAGTTCCGCATTCAAAAATGTGTATGCTCGAACATGCACATTAAATATGATTTTCGAGCCAATAGGGAACATATAGTAGTGTGTCCTTGTCAAGGGGAATACCAATATGGATTTGCTGCTTTCCTTTCAAGCTTTTTTCCTGATTAACTTAGTGAATTTATTATCTTTCATCACTACATCCTGCAGGTCTGGAATAATGATGTGTTAATGAAATCCATGCAAACACATAATGGTTCCATCTTGTCTATTTGCATGGAGGGGAAATGGCTGTTTACAGGAGGCTGGGACAAAACTGTCAGTGTGCAGGTGTAGCATTTGTTTGTTTAATTATATTGATTACGTCAATTCTTGTATGGCTTGAAGGCGGACAAGCTGATTCATGGCTGACATTAACCTATTTAAAAAGTTATACTGTAGTACATATTTGCATTTGGAAGTTCCTTTCAACTGTGATTTTAACTTTAAGCTAATGATATCCTATTTTTGTCTAAACTCTTTTGAATTAAATTTAAGATATATTCGATTTATTTAGGAACTTATGTTACTCATTAATGTTGCTATCAATTTGTAGGGACTAATGGTGAATGAGTTTCACGTAGATGCCATACCTATTGGCTCAATACCCTGTGGTTCTGTCATAACAGCTTTGTTTTACTGGCAAGGAAAACTTTTTGTTGGATATGCTGACCGAACTGTTAAGGTAAGCCATTTTTTTCTTCTATATGATTTTGTGAGCATCACACCATTGTCTTGCACTTGTGGCTCATATTTGAAATTGATGTTGTGACATTTCCTGAAAAATGTACGACCTGCAACTGTTGTCTTGTAAGGATTTTCCTAGTTATGGTAGTTTAGCTTATGTCATCTGAGAACTTTATTGGTGAGTGAAGAACTGTGATTTTTTATCACATGATACAGATCACTAAAACACCCTACTTCTGTTTGTATATATTTTCATTTGGATTAACTTAGGTGTTGCAGATTTTTATGTTCAACCAAGTATTCAGATAATCAAAATGCAAGGATTAATTTTTATTATTTGATGACAATTGGTTAATACATTGGACTGAAAAAATTAAATCTAAAAATTGTACAACTTTTCACTAATTGCAACAAATGTGAGTGTAGTAGTCCAATGAAATTGCAAACTTATCAGTACAATGAAAATATCAAACTTAAGAGTTTATGCCCGTTAAAAGGGTTTGAACTTTTGGCTGATAATATATTAGCTATGAGCGTTCCAATATGCATTCTGTTGTTTTATGTTCCTTATCATGGTTGAATTTCCAATCAGTATTATGTTGTATTTGATTACACCAGGTATATTATTACGGAAAGTGATCAAACTCTCACATATTATGCTGCTGTTGGTTGCTCTATATTTGTAAAGCTCAGCTATCCATTCCATCCTTAACTTCTGGGAACTTTGTGGGAACTGATTGAAAACACACATGGAGTACCCGGATTTTTATAAATAGGATTGTGCAGCTGTCAAGAGTCTGATGGATCCCTGACAAAGGATGGGAGATTTTTTTAGTATTCTGGTGGTTTCCAGCTTGGTAAACTTAGTAGAACAATAATACATGGACATTTGTGTAAAGAATATAAATAAGGAAAGGAAATACACTAAACCCATAAGGCATTCTTTCTCTAGAGAACATTGTACAGATAATGCTCATGTATATAAGTTCATGTAAAATACATGATTGATAATCTCTGAATGTGAAGCTCTCGTATACAAGGGAAATTTTTCATTAATTAGTTTTCGTTTCTTTCTCCTTTCACACTGGACGTGGCAATAACGAAGATAAAAGGGGAAATTTTTCATTAATTAGTTTTCGTTTCTTTCTCCTTTCACACTGGACGTGGCAATAACGAAGATAAAAGGTAGTGTGATCATGGATTTATATTCTGTTTTAATAAAATGATTATAACTTTTTTAGTTTTGAGATTAAAGTCAATGTTTTATTATTGTAATAGTTTTTTATATTTTCGGAAAAATAGAATAAAATCTAAGAAAAATAGAAAACACTGACTCCACAATTTTCAAACAACAAAAAAAAGAAATTTGTGTAGTGTCGGGTTAGCCCTTCGCCAACAAGGGCCAAAGAAGCCAACGACTTGGTGTTATATGAAGATAGTTTCCTAGTTAGTTCATATTGCTCTGTGCATGTCTCATATTCCTAATTTGTACTGCTCTGTGTATCTCCCGTATTGTAACTCATAGATATTGTTTCAGAGTGCTCCCAATTTTGTCATCTGATATTACTATTTTCACAACAGATTGCCGAGGGCCTCCCCTTGGGTGAAGGATTTGAGATTCTTAAAAAATATATATTTAAGAATTCTTCAAATTTAATTCTTTTTTAATTAAGAAAAAAAACCATTTTATTCTTTTAAAATAAGGCCTATAATTAATATTATTTATTCCATCATAAAATATCATTAATGATCAAATTTCTATATTTGTATTGTTCTTTTTATGATAAAATATTATCACTTAAAATTATTCGAGTGGTCCATCGCCGCCCTTTTAAGGGCTTTATGATGTAAAAGATCACGAGCCTCAATAAACGGGTCACCACCAAGGAGGACATCCTCCCGATTAGAAAGGGTGGTGCTCACGGGGGAATCACTAAGGCCTCTTGGGTCACCACTTGGGAGGTCACCCTTCCAGATAGGGAGGTTGGTGCTCACAGGGGGAATCTTTGAGGCCTTGGGAGGTCTCGGATGAGGGACACTCTAAGGAGCTTCCTCATTGCCCTGAGAAGGCACTGGCACCTTCTTTGGCAGGTGGCAAACATGGCCAAACACGCAGCATTTTGGACACCGCTTCGACTTCCATTCATAAGCAACTTCGACTTCCATTCATAAGCAACTTCGACTTCAGCTAAGAGGTCGAACATACTAACTGTAAATCGATGCAATATAGGCTTGTCAGCATCGATCTCCACGCACACCCAAGCATAACGGGTAGCCAACTACACTGAACGCAAAGCCCAAACCCTCATGTGACCAAAGAGCAAAGGGCAATTCATGTAAACATATCCAAACCGAAACTTTTTTTATCTGGGAAAATCTAGGATATTTAGTGGGTTGCCATTGGCGATGGATGATATGCTTCCCCCCAAAAAGCCATGGGCCATCCACTAAGACTGAGCGGACGCCATTTTCGTCCTTGAAACGGAAGAATAATTCTTCCCCATTTGAAAGGACTTGTTAAAGTCCATAAGAATTCCATACCCTTGTAGCTATAGATTTGACGGCGTGGTAAGGCATTGTGCATCCCGGGAAAGATCCCACAACGCAAAGGTGCCATTGAACTCGCCCTTTCTCGAGCAAAATAGCCGATGACTTAACAACCGGATTATCTCCTTCCACATTATGGTAGGTATGGGGAAGCGTGAAAGAAGATTTGGAATTGGTTACTCGTAACTTATCAACCCATGAGGAATTGGGTTGAGATTGACCACCCCGTGAGGGAGGGGCAGTTGTTGACAGTTTGGGAGGGGGGTTGGGGTTGGAGGGATGAGTTTTGGTTGGTTAGGGCATTTTGTCGAACAGGTGGAGGTGGCTAGAAAAGGCCGTTAATTGGGTAAAAATATGGTGGTAAAGGTGGCTAGGATGGTTTGGAGGGTGTTTGTGGGGTGGCTAAGGTCGGGGGAGGTGGTGGTTGAGAGCGGGAGCTAAAACCCGAGCAGCCCAGCAAGCTACCAGGCGCGCGCGCATGCTAGCGCTGGCTGGGTGCAGGTTTGCAAGTGATTGAGGCCTTTTCTCGAGCAGGTTATGAGCACAACTTTGAGCTCCAATTTCCTGCTATCGGGAGGTCAACGACGACCACACAATAGACCACCACAAACTACAACAAGAAGTGATTCAGGTGGGGTGTTCGGTTGAGGCTGGTTGTTCTTCGATCGATTGGAGTTGGACCACAAAGTCACTCAATTTCGCAATGTGGCAAGAAGGAGATGGCCGAAAATGATGAGAGAAAATGGCAAGAGGGGGTATGGATTTTAAAAAGGAAGTCGAGAGGAGTTCAACGGTGGTTTCTGAAGTGATTTTGGAGGTCGGGATTAACCGGAAAAGCAAAAAAAATCGGCGTCTTCAGGCGAGGCTAACGTGAGCTGGATTCAACTAACGTGAGCTCACCTACAGCCAAAAAGAACAACGGCGCACATTAGCATACTAACGTGAGCCGCGCTCAATTTAAAATGAGAGAAAACAAATTCCCTTTTTTTTTAATGATCATGTTCTTCACGTTTTAAATTATATCTCATCCATATCTACGTAACTTTATTAATACCACTATATGAATTGAGTAAGACTAGTCTTACAATCATTTCTCATAACAATATCTCATAAACAACTTATTCAACAACTCCTATCACATCAACATCAACAAAAAAAATTTGGATGCTTAAATTAGCCTATTGTGAACCTAGTTTTATTCATATGAATTTTGGCTAAATATTTGAGGTGAAAACCATACAAGAGATGATTGAATACTTTGGAAACAATTGATAAGAAAGCCATCAGCGAATTGTATCAAGATTCAGATATTGGATTGTTAAAGAAACTCTCATATTTCTCAATATTTCATTAAAGAAAATAAAAAATCAAAAATTGCACTCTTAAGGCATAAACAACCTTTAAATAGTTTCTCCCTAAAATCCTTGTCCCAAAAAAAAATAGGAAAAACAAATTAAAGAATTACAACAAAATAATATCAAAACATCGAGAAATTGCAAAAACACTCATGAAAAACATAAAAACATCTAAAAACTCATCAAAAAGACTTCAAAAGGCTTAAAAATGACCACCATCAAGGCAAAGAGTTTTGTTAATTTCGCCTTTTCGAAGTGCCCCATAAAAGATCATGACATTCTGACATCGTCAATACTATTTATCCCGTGGGACCTTGCATCATATTTTATAACTAGGTTTTGCAAATCGATGTTGGTACAAATGCAATAAGGGAATATCAACAACATTTGTTACCCAAAAAAAAAAATATATCAACAACATTTGTCACTTCTATTATTCATATTATTTATTATGGTAGCATTTATTATTCATATGATGTTTTATTTGTTATTTGTTTTATTTTTTAGTAGAAAAATAATAAATGAATAGGTACATAATATTTGCATTTTCTAAACATAAAATAAATAATAAAAAGAGAATTAAAACAAAAGCGAAAATGGTAATGAAATTTACATTCTAAGTTTTATCTTCAATTTTTCATGCATTTCTAATTTATTTGATTATTAACTCCAATTAAAAGAAAAATTGTAATATAAATATAAACACAATAAAATAGCTTAAACACAACCTTCTTTTATCATTACCAAGAATTAGGGATAGTTGCAGGGCGAGGTGGGGTTGGGTTTCCCATTCCTTATCCCCTAAACCCATTCCCCGTTCCCACCCCGTCCCTATTACGGTGATGATGGGGAATCCCTGTGCCTTCCCCGCCCTACCCTGCCTTGCCCCAAACACTGGTAAAGAAATTCACTGTAGTATGAAAAAATTCCCCACACTATGAGGAAAACTCTCCATGCACTATGGGGGTCTCAATTGGAATCAATAAGCAAAGACTGGAATCGAAGTCGAATTGTGTAAGAGAACTAGAGAAGAGGGAAATTTTTTCAAGGGAGGGAAAATTTTTCTCTCAATTTTCATTTGAGGGCGGCTCATGTTAGCATGCTAACGTGTGTCGTTGTTGCTTTTGGCTGTAGGCGGGCTTACGATAGCATCGCCTGAAGCCGCCATTTTTTGGCCAAGCCTGACCTTCAAAACCACTTCCGAAACCACCGTTGAACTCCTCTCGACTTCCTTTTCAAAACTCATACTCTCACTTGCCCTTTTCTCTCACTTTTTTCGGCGATCTCCTTCTTGCTGCATTGCAAAATTGGGTAAATTTGTGGTCCAATTTCGATCAAACGGAGAGCAACCAACCTAAATTGAACAAATCACTTGAATCACCTTTTTTTTGTTGTTTGTGGTGGTCTATTGTGTGGCCGTTGCTAACCTCTCGATTGCTGAAATTTGGAGTTTAAAGTTGCGCCCATAACCTGCTAGAAGAAAAGCCATTGCCACCTGCCAACCTATGCCCAGCCAGCGCAAGCACGCGCGCACGCAACTATGCTTGGCAGTTTGCTAGGCTGCTCGGGTTTTGCCTCCCTCTCTCAACCACCACCTCCTCCTCCTACATTAGCCTCCCCATAAACACCCTCTAAACCATCCCAACCACCTTTTCGACCCCTCATTTTACCCAAATAAAGCCCTTTTCTAGCCCCTCCACTCGTTTGACAAAATGCCCTAACCAACCAAAACTCATCCCCCTAACCCCAACCCCAACCCATCTCCCAAGCAGTCGACAACTGCCAGTCCCTCACGAGGTGCTCAATCTCAACTCAATTCCTCATGGCCGATAAGTTACGAGTAACCAATTCCAAATCTGTTTTCACGCTTCCCTACACCTACCACAATATGGAAGGAGATAATCCGGTTGTTAAGTCATCAACTATTTTTCTTGAGAAGAGTCGAGTTCAATGGCACATTTGCGTTATGAGATCTTTCTCGGGATGCACAATGCATTACCACGCTGTCAAGTCTATAGCTACAAGGGTGTGAAATTCTTATGGACTTTATCAAGTCCTTTCAAATGGAGAAGAATTCTTCTTCCGTTTCAAGGAAGAAAATGTCGCCCGCTCAGTCTTAGTGGATGGCCTATGGCTATTTAGGGGGGAAGCATATCATCCTCCGCCAATGGCAACCCATTGAATGTCCTGGAGTTTCCTAGATAAAAAAGTTTCGGTTCCGATTCCGGATGCGTTTACACAGATTGCCCTTTGCTTTTTGGTTGCATGCGGGTTTGAGTTTTGCGTCTAGTGTAGCTGGCCACCCGTTATGGTGCGACCAATCTACTTATGAGTTCACCTGACTTACAGTTAGTATGTTCAACCTCTTAGCTAAAGTAAAAGTTTCTTATGAATGGAAGCTGAAGCAATGTCCAAAATGTTGCGTGTTTGGCCATGTTTGCCACCCACTAAAGGAGGCGCTAGCGCCTTCTCAAGGCTTTAAGGAAGCCCCTTAGAGTGTCCCTCATCCCAGACCTCTCGGGGCATAAGATATTCCCCTTGTAAGCACCAACCTTCATGTCCAAAAAGGTGATCTCCTAGGTGGTGACTAGATACCGAGACCCCTCGAGGCCTTAGTGATTTCCCCCGTGAACACCACCCTCCCTAACCGGGAGGATGTTCTCCTATGTAGTGACCTGTTTATCGAGCACCACAAAGCTTTTAAAAGGGCGACGAGGGACCACTCGAGTGACAAGTCTTCTCTTGACGACCGAGAAGGGTCGTTAGCCATGGTTCATGCTACACCCGTCGAAGACATGAGGGTGGACCTCCACTCTGACACGGAGTGTCCCATTCTTCAGTCATAGTCTTCCCGCCTTTTAGATATGCCAACGTCCAAGGGCAAGAAGAGTATGAAGAAAGACCGACGATCTTAGTTTCTTGTACATTTTCTTCTTTGTAGAGCCTGTGTGCTATCTTTGGGCATTTGTGCCTCTTTTTGTGTTTTTGGTTTTGAGCCCGCGTGCTCTTTTTTAGGCGTTAGTGCCTTTTTGTAAGCCTATGTGCTATCGTGACAAGGGCGTGTGTGACTTTGTAGTTTTTGTTTGTTTGGCGTTTGGACCGTTTGAGTTACTTTGCAACCTCCTTTTTTTTTTTATATATAAAAACTTACTTACCAAAAAAAAAAAAGAGAAGAGAGATTCAGTCGGGTCTACAAGAGAGAAGAGTCGAATGGAGATAAAATATTTATAAAAAAGGATCATAGTCACATAATTTTTGCTATTCAATTCTGGGTTAAGTGGGATGAGGCGGAGCGAGGCAGGGTGAGTCCTTGGAAAACCGGGGACAAAGCCCATCCCAACCAAGAATCCTTTTCTTTTTGTCAATACTAGAAGTCTCCAACTAACAATATCATGGTGTTTTGCCCTACTTGAAGACTAGGGTTTTAAAACTTGCTCACTTCCTACCAAGGTGCCTTGCTCACTTGAAGACGACATTTTAACACTTGTTTACTTTCTCCTATTTAGC
>WYDK02000006.1:4415755-4433025 GCA_009867345.2 Toxicodendron radicans
TGAAGCACGAATATTATATATCTTATAACTAGTAGGGTTTTCAGTAATTCATGACAAATAATTTTAACCCAAAAAATTTATGAACCAAATTTTAAATGATTTGTTTTTTTAAATATGTCTTTCAAATGATTAGAAGGAATATTAATTTGAAACTTGATATGTTGGTGCAACATAATATTTAAAAAAAAAAAATAGAAAGTTATATACTGAATTATTTTTTATTGTAATTAAGAAAATTATGAAGAGGAGAGTGTTAATAACATCGTTAATTGCTCCTGAAACTAACACGAACAATTTGTATATGAATAGAGGACACGATCAAGTCTTCCCCCTCAGAAAGCCAAAACAATGGAGAAGGCATCAGTAATAAGCGTTGGACTAACAACTCTTCTCTACATGCCCTATGGCTGCTTCGGCTATGCTGCTTTCGGAGACTCATCACCTGAAAACCTCCTCACCGGTTCAGGATTGCATCAACCTTTTTGGCTACTTCAGATAGTCAATGTCACTATAGCCGCCTTCTTGAGCCTATCAAGTTTACTGCCAACCCCTCTTCGCCTTCATCGAAAAACAAGCTTCTGAAAGATTCCCATATTCTGCGTTTATCAACAAAGAGATTAAATTCACAATCCCGGGATTTAGGCCATGTAATCTGAACTTGTTCCGGTTGGTTTCGAGGACAGTTTTTGTGAGTATAACCACTGTGATATGATATGATATGATATCAATGCTCCTTCCGTTCTTCAACGACGGGGTTGGTCTCCTGGGAGCCCTGGGATTTTGGCCATTCACAGTCTACTTGCTATATAGTGCAAAAGAAGATACAAAAGTGGAGTACTACAAATTGGATTGGCCTCCAAACCCTAAGTTTTTCTTGCTTCATTATCAGCATCGCTGCCGCCACCGGCTCCATTGCAGGACTTGTTCTTGATCTCAAGTCTTTTCAACCTTTCAAGTCCGCAACCTGACTGATCCTCATTCATCAACATTTTCAAAGACAGTGAAAGATTTAATTAATCTTAGGAATTCTATTTGTGGATTCATACACATATACAAAGAATAAAATGGCCATATTTTTAACATCAAGATCATGCTGTTAGTGTTATGGGGCATGTAACCATGTGCGCGAGTAATGAAACACCAGCATGCCGTCGGCCTCTTATGTAACTTCGTAAAATATTTTTTACATAAGCAATGCCTGTTTTTTTAACTTGTACTTCATGTGTTTTTACTCTTCATTATGTATTATTCACCGAATAAAATTCTGAGCCATCGGTGAGCTTTAATACAATGTTTCGGAGCCCGTTGGCTTTCTTCAAGGTTGTTAAGTTGCAATATATGCGTTTATATATTTAAAAATTTAAGAAGTAAATCCTCACAAATAACTTCTCCCTTCGCTCCCGCTTGCATAAACCACCATTAACAACCAAACTACAAACATAAACATAAGCCCTCAACATGGGCACAACTTCAGCTCTTCTCTCTGTAAACCCCGCCTTCATTTTAACCCTGAAACAACAACCTCCTTCTCAACGTACAACTCTTCTCTCTACTAAACCACTTACCTCCGTGTTCCGCTTCTATTCATCTCCCTCTTCTTATTCCCTCCAACGGCGCCGTTTCAGTCACATTTCACCTGTTGCTGCATCTGTTAAGGTGCGCTGAAGTTTTCTTTTAGTTTCTTTTGTCAATTGTTGTTTGTCCATCACGTGTTTGATGATATGCTTGTGTGTGTTGTATTATCTATTATTGTTTTAGGAGAATTTGGGTGTTGTTCAGAAGACTTTGAGTGAGTTTACGAGTTTGAACAATTGGGTTGTGAGGGATTATTATCGTCTTGTTAGAGATGTTAATGCGTTCGAGCCACGGATTCAGAGTCTCTCAGATGAGCAGGTTTTATTTTGACATTGGTTTGCAGATAGTTTTAGTACTTCTATTCCAGTTATTATGATAATGGGCTGTGTTTGTTCTTTATAGTTGACTGCAAAAACTGCCGAGTTTAAGAGAAGGCTGAGACAGGGAGAGACACTAGCACATATTCAAGCGGGTCAGGACCTGTAAATTTCTATTTAAATGTTTTGGATTTTTATATGAAGGTTATTCTTCTGTTTTTATTTTATTAAATTATTGTTTCAATTTCTTTTATAGAGGCTTTTGCTGTTGTTCGAGAAGCTGCTAGAAGGAAGCTTGGTATGCGTCATTTTGATGTGCAGGTCTCTCTTTCTCTGTCTATGTATATGTGTATTTATGTGCATGTGAACATGCAATCCCCACATGTTTTGTTTAGAAATTACATTTGATCACATACATACACATATTATGAATATGTCTTACTGTAGGACTGGGAGTTTGTTGTTATCTAAAAGTAGGTTTCAGCGTTCCTCATGTTTGTAAATTTTAATTTTAGATTATTGGTGGAGCTGTGCTTCATGATGGGTCCATTGCTGAGATGAAAACCGGTGAGGGAAAAACATTGGTGTCTACATTAGCTGCATATCTTAATGCGCTGACTGGTGAGGGTGTCCATGGTATGTTGTCTATCCTGGAGTTTTAGAAGGTATTGCAAAGTTATCTGTGTGCAATTGAGATATTTTAGTTGATTACATTGTTATGATTGGAAAACTGAAACTTATGTTGTAGTCATAATGATTATGAGGTATGCAAGTTTATAAGATTATTTATACCCAAGTTTCATTTAGTGACCAAAAATCAATCTTAAGTTATTTTTTCCTCGTTAAGCTAACTGATTGAATGAGTTTGCTGGATCTTGAAGGCGCATTTAATGTTAATATGAGATGACAAATGATTATAGGGTTGGCATGTGAGTTAGCAGATAACCTTTTATTGGATATAAAGGGTATGGTGATTAAAAGAATATTAAGGGACTAACATCTGAAGGTACTTTTAGCCTCTCTTAATACTGATAATCAAATTCTTGGTAGGTTACTTGAATGCCTTTTTTGTTGAAAGCCTAGTAGAGGTGATCTTCTTAGTTTAAATTAGAATTGCATGAAAGTTGAAGTTCAGGATGCTGCACTGTATCATTTTAAGTTAAGTCTGATGGCACTACTTTCTCTTTTGACAGTGGTAACTGTTAATGATTACCTGGCACAGCGTGATGCTGAATGGATGGGTCGTGTTCATCGCTTCCTAGGTCTTTCAGTTGGTCTTATTCAGGTATATAAATTCATTGGAAAGTGAGATATACTAGAAATTGTTTTCCCATAACAATTAGCTAGGAATATAAGTGCCTAAGGCTGATTCCCCAAAATCTTCTTATTTGTGCAGAAGTTGTAGGTTTTAACCACTTTATAAACACATAAGTACCCTGCAAATTATCATAACTTATAACTGTTACTGCTTGCATATGTAGCGAGGGATGACAGCTAAAGATAGGAGATCCAACTACCAATGTGATATAACATACACGAATAATTCTGTAAGTCATTCCTAATCGTGTTGTGCGTCAGTGCATTTTACTGCTAGGTACTCGGGTTTCTTTTTGGGATTAATGCTGGGCGCTTGGTGCTTGTTGACAAAAGCTTGCTGCATATATTGTTGATCCTAAATATTCTTCTGAATGTCCCCAGGAACTTGGCTTTGATTATTTACGAGATAATCTTGCTACAAACAGTGAAGAACTTGTGATGCGATGGTATGTGTTAAGAAACTGTTCAGAATTTGTTCTTATTTTCTTTATTGGACTACTAGTGAAGGAAATTGAAAAAACAGGCCGAAGCCATTTCACTTTGCAATAGTTGATGAAGTTGACTCTGTACTCATTGATGAAGGAAGAAATCCATTGTTAATAAGTGGTGAGGTAAATTGTGGTTGCTCTTAGTGGCTATTCTTCATTTAATGATCTAGAATTTATGTGGCCACTATTTCTAGAATCTACTAATAATCAGCAGCACTGAAATAGCTTAGAATCTTTTGGAGGAAAACTGAAGTTGGAATTAACTTGCTAGTAAACTCTCTTCTCTTTCTGTATACCAGGCTAGTGAAGATGCTGCACGCTATCCAGTAGCTGCCAAAGTAGCTGAGCTGCTAGTCCGGGACATTGTAAGTCCAGTCAGTTGTATTCATTTTCAGTTATACTATAAGATTCGCTGCCCTTCAGCTGACTTGTAGACTAATAGAGTTACCATATACAGAGCATTTATATGATTTGTAATAATATGCTCTATTAATCAATTGGGTGACAGCATTATAAGGTGGAGCTTAAGGATAATTCAGTGGAGTTGACTGAGGAAGGAATAGCACTTGCTGAGATGGCACTTGAAACAAATGATCTATGGGACGAAAATGATCCCTGGGCAAGGTGACTATGTTTCTCTTAGTTTTGCTGTCAACTTGTAAATCCATTGTTATAGTGGACTTAATGTAGGAAGAGCTTCTACATATCCTTTTTAAATTCTTTCGAATGTTTTTTTTCTCTATATTGTAATTTTTGATGCATCATGTGTTAATGTTGGAATCATAACGCAGTTGAGTTAATGTGAGAAGAGATTCAACATGTGACTGAAACTGACTTCAGTTGCACCCATAATTATTTCAATTCTCAGCTATATGGTTATCATTGATGCATTGCAGATTTGTAATGAATGCACTGAAAGCTAAAGAGTTTTTTCGGCAGGATGTACAGTACATAGTTAGAAATGGGAAGGCCCTGATAATAAATGAGGTAATAAGAGACCTTGTACCATCTGTTATTCACAATGTTTGTTATGTTCTTTTGTCATTTTTTTCACCCTTTTTTGTTTTATTTTATTTATACATTTTTTGTACTTCAATAAGCAATATTATTCCTATTTCAAAACATGTATGTGTTATGATTCACTTGTTGTTTGTCTTCACTTTTGATTGTTGATATTTCATCATAAATGATAATACGCTTTTGGCTTAGATTAACATTTGCTTGCTCAGGCATTAAAAAGAATGGTTATGTTTCATATCAATATTAGATTGAGAGGTTTAAGGGACTGGAGAAAGAGGCATTCCCTCCCTGGCCTCATGAATAATATCTCATTAGTTGGCTATTTGGCTTTTAATATGACAGTTTGTTCCAGAATTGGTCAAGGATTGAATTGTAAAACCCAACTTTCAATGATGAGAAATCATGAGACTGGGATAAAAATGATAGCTATTTAGATATGAATCATTTATGTAAAAGCATGCACATTATGAGGTATTATATTAGATTCTCATGATAGTATGGTTTGTGATATTTCTGCAGCTGACGGGCAGAGTTGAAGAGAAAAGGAGGTGGTCAGACGGAATTCACCAGGCTGTAGAGGCTAAAGAAGGCTTGAAAATTCAGGTATATTTCGTAGTTTGGGAACTGGTTCATTGAGTTTATTCCCTACAATTGCACAGAATATAAATCTTGCTTCTCTAGTTCAGATAAGTTCAAAAATTTTGTTCTCTGGTTAGGCCGATTCAGTTGTTGTGGCACAAATCACTTATCAATCGCTGTTTAAACTCTACCCAAAGCTGTCAGGGATGACTGGGACTGCAAAAACTGAAGTAAGGACAATGAAATAAAATCTCATAGTCTCTAAACATTCCTGCTAAATGTTTGCTTAACTAATAGTTATGCTGCTGTTCTTTTTTGCTTTATGTGATTCCAGGAGAAGGAGTTCTTGAAAATGTTTCAGATGCCAGTTATTGAAGTGCCCACAAATCTGCCAAATATTCGTATAGATTTACCCATACAAGCTTTTGCTGTAAGATACAATATTTGTTGTTCATTTTTGGAAGAAATTATCTTTTGATAATTTGTCTCCTAATGAATGTGACTTAAGCGTTGCATTCTGCATTTTCTCAGACTGCTCGTGGAAAATGGGAATATGTTCGTCAAGAAGTTGAATACATGTTCAGATTGGGTCGCCCTGTTTTGGTTGGGACCACTAGGTAACCTGTAGGCCCTGATTTAAAATCTTATGCTAGGTATTGGAAATACTTCATGTGGGCATATTATCATCCTTACATCTAGGAAATAATAAATTTTCTAGGGTTTTGCACCATCTAATATGTAAATCCAGAATATTTATATGTTGTCATTTTTTCTTTTTTCCCTTATGTATATGTTTAAATGATCTAGAAATCGTTGATTTAGCAGCTGATTTTCTATCTTTTCCCATCATATGATCACCCCAGTGGCACTAAATTTTAGTAAGTCTATATGCATTTAGGAGGTGCAAAATTAATGGTTATCCCATCTATTTGGGTCAGTTGTCTTGTCAGATTCATTGTGCTGAAAAATGTGCAATTTGTGTTGATCCTTCAGCCGATGACAAGGAGGCTAAGTTTGATAGTATTTTATGAAGGAATTTATATTGTAATGGAAAAAACTATTCCATGGTGCTTCTCCCCAGTTCAAAATTTATAGTAATCATAGAACACAATGGAGAGAGCGAAAGTATGGTCGCATGTCTTGTTTCTGCAAGTCAAATAGTTCAGAATACAAACAGCATTGCCATGCTAAACAGTGGAACTTTTACTATTACCCTTAGAAGGGATAATATTTCAATATATGTGCAATCATTTTACAAGACTTTTATCCTTGTCATTTGTCCCATTTAGCTAATACAGTTCATTGTTTCTTATCATTCAGTGCTAAGTATTAAGGTTTTAGTATGACTCATACAATTTCTACTTTCCATAAATCTGTTGAGAAAGTCACTCTAATATCTAATTTATATCTGTTGAGTTTTCATAATTAAGCAGGTTAATTGCTACAATGTCTACTCTTCTTGTTGCAGTGTTGAGAATTCTGAATATTTGTCTCATCTGCTGAAGCAACGGAAAATCCCTCACAATGTCCTAAATGCGAGACCCAAGGTTTGTTAACTTTAAGTCTTGGAGCAAAATTTGCCTATTGGGCTGTTATATTTATTCAAAATCACATATTTATTTTTCAAAAGAATTCATTAATGTTATTTTCTTCATTTTTTTTCCATTGTTGTTTCCTCAGTATGCTGCAAGGGAAGCTGAAATTGTTGCTCAAGCAGGGCAAAAATATGCTATTACCATTTCTACAAATATGGCTGGTAGAGGAACTGACATAATACTGGGAGGAAATCCAAAGGTAGGTGTTCATGTTAGATGATTTATTTCATTCTTTATCTCACTAAGGAAATATGTGTCCTAGCATTGTTTCTGGATAATGACACTGTGGTAATTTGTGTTCGTGCATAATTCTCATCCCTTTTAAATTAGTACCATCTTTTGGAGTATTCCTTTGATGCTCAGTAGGATTGAATCTGTACTCTGGTTGTTATATATCAAGATGCTTGCAAAAGAAATTATAGAGGATAGCTTGCTTTCGTTTCTGACACGAGAAGCTCCTGATTTCGAAGTTGATGACAAGGCAATCTCACAGAAGGTAGTTAGTTGGATTACTGTTAGCTGCCAAATAGTTAAATTGTGATTCTAATTTATCTATTTGTGTAGGTATTGTCAAAGATAAAGGTTGGATCATCATCATTAGCCTTGCTAGCTAAGGCAGCATTGATGGGTTTGTAATCTTTAAAAGCCCTATTCTAGTTTAATATTTAGAGTGAATGATTGTATAGTAATCTAGATGATCCTCTATCTTTCTTACATGAATCACTCAGCTAAATATGTTGGTAAAAGTGAGGGTAAGAACTGGACCTATCAGAAGGCAAAATCAGTGATCTCAGAGTCTGTGGAAATGAGTCAGTCAATGGATTTGGAAGAGTTACAGAGGCTTATTGATGAACAGTCTGAAATGTACCCACTTGGCCCTACCATAGCACTGACTTATCTCTCAGTTCTAAAGGACTGTGAAGTTCACTGTTTCAATGAAGGGTTCAAAGTTAAAAAGCTTGGGGGCCTTCATGTGATTGGAACATCTTTGCATGAGTCTCGAAGAATAGATAACCAGGTGAGTCTTTGAATGCAGTAACAATTTAGTGAAATCAAATGTCAAATCTAATTATGCATTTAATTAGTTTATTGAAAGTATCTTTCTCAGTTTAATGATAAAGTGTTTCAAACTTAGTTATCAAAATGAAGAAAAATCCTTTTCTGAGTTATCAATGTAAAACTGCCAAAGTTTCTGTGTTTTTAAGCAGTGATTTCTGCATTATGTAGCTTCAAGCATGAGTCCAGGGGCGGATCCTTAGTGTTGCATGACCCATCCTCAAATTTAAAAAAAAAAATATTAATATCCTATTTAGTATGATTTTGGCCCACCCTAAATATATTTTTTTTAAATATAAGAAAATTTGGCCCACCCTAACAAAAATTTCTGGATCCGCCACTGCATGAGTCAATTCTTGTCTATCAAACATTATATCATATAAATTGTTATATATTATTATTTACGTGATATACTGAAAAATCTTTTGATGAAATACTTTCTGGAAAAAATATAATATTTGTCGATCAATCAGGTAATTAGTCGCTTATTCAAGAGGCTTTGAATCCATCCATGGTCATTCATACTCATTTCGTTTAAGTTCAAATAGGCTAAAAAAATTTCTTCATCACGGCTTTTCACGTTGGTCATATTTTGGCTAATAGGTAGTTTCAATTTTCTTTCAATTTACTCTTATTTGACAAAACAACCAAATGCTTGTCTGAGAAAGTTCAAAAAGGAACAAATGTTTATTGACGTTTTATAAAATTAACTAGAATTTGATAATCGGAGAATGAAAGAAATGATATTTTGCTTTTTTATACTTCCCATTGATTGAGTTTTTCATTTTGTTTCAATAATTTTGTTAAGATCTTTTTTCTGTCAGTTTCACATCTATTTGGTTTGAGATTAATGGAAATACTGGTTCCATGCACCTTTGACAGCCAATTTGCACTCTTGAAGCTCCACTGTTAATTAAGTATTATATTTCTTCCTTTTATACTTTGCTTTAAAGCTCAGACATAGTTCTAATTATTTTGTGACAATGACCCTTCATAGCTTCGTGGTAGAGCTGGAAGGCAAGGCGATCCTGGATCAACACGGTTTATGGTGAGGTATTGTGCTTGATGATTTATTTCTCTTGAATAAAAATTGAGAATACTTTGCTAGATCAGTGTAGCTAAGTTTTAAAGAGTAGGGAGACACGACCTGTTAAAATTAAAATACATGTTGCACTTCCCAATATCTTAAGTTTTTGGTTGAGTTGTAATTTGGCATAGTAAACTAGCTCTACTACCGTTAGATAGATAACCACTAAACTTGAAAACTTATCCTAATTGGTGACTGGTAAGGGTCCAACAATAGCATTTAAGTTCTAGCATACATCTCACTCTTTCATGGAAATAATTGCTGAAGTGTTTATGTGACAGCTTGCAAGATGAGATGTTTCAGAAGTTTAATTTTGATACTGAGTGGGCTGTGAAACTTATATCTAAGATTACCGATGATGAGGATACACCAATTGAGGGTGATGTGATTTTAAAACAGGTGATGATGTAGCTCATGTTCTTGATGTTTCAAGTTTTTTGTTTTTTTTTTTTTTTTTTTTTTTTTTGGTAATTCTAAACCACCATTGTTGGTAAGATTGCTAATTTGAAGCATCATGGATTATAGCTTTTGGCCCTGCAAATCAATGCAGAGAAGTACTTCTTTGGCATAAGAAAGAGCTTGGTTGAGTTTGATGAAGTCTTAGAGGTATGTGTTTAAATATGATAATGCTTCATTTGAACAACTTACCAGAATTATTTAGAAGAAACGGGTCATAAATGAACTTATTATTAGTTGCTTGCTGCCTTTGTAAACTTCTGAAGTTTCTACACTGAAGAACCAGGAAGTAGATTGCACCACATATTCTAGATGAGAGAAAATGATGACATTATAAATTTGCCGACTTATGCTTCAACACTCTTTTTTCATATATGAAACTAGAATGAGTTTAACTCTTCATTTTGTTCATTGTTTTTATCTATTATTTCATTGAGCAACTAAGAAATGGCATACGTTTTAATCTGAAATTGAAACCTTTGATTACAAGCCATTGATCATCAGCACAATCATTTTTTTAATTTCTCTTGTGTTAGGTTCAAAGGAAGCATGTCTACGACCTTAGGCAATTGATTTTGACGGGTGATAATGAGAGTTGTTCCCAACACATCCTCCAGTGAGTTTCTAAGTTCTGTTTCCTGAATTTGGTTGCTACTGCCTTGGTGAATGCATGGATTTTTCCTCAGTGTTCCTTCGTACATGAAAGTCTATAACTTTCTCAGCAATATGATAGCAAATTTATTGCAGTGTTGTGCTTTTATACGTACCCACACAATAGATATATAGTTGAAAACATTGTGTTATAAGACTTTGTGCTGTTTTCTTTCTTATTCTTTCCTTTTCTTCTTTTTGTGCTGGGTGACTGAACAATTTTACGCTTACTTGTGAATGTTTCTTTTTAAATAAGAGACAAGAAAAACTATTTGTGTAAAAAGAATGATTAGTGTGTTTAGTTACAAATGTTTATTTCTATTAAAAGAAAGCTGCTTGATAGGTACATGCAAGCAGTGGTAGACGAAATTGCCTTCGGAAATGTTGATCCACTGAAGGTAAAATTGATTTCACTTTAAAATGTTATAAATTATTCACCAATTCATTCTAATTGCCTCGAATAATTCTCCTTATAGCATCCGAGACGCTGGAGTTTGGATAAGCTTTTGAAGGAGTTTATCACACTTGGAGGGAAGCTATTGCATGGTGAGCTGATTTTATATTTTTAATTAACCATTGAATATGTTTGATGGCATATATGTCTGACGCAAGTCCTCATTGATTGAATTTTCCCAGACTCATTTTCAGGGATCACTGAGGAAGCCTTACTGAAATCTCTTGCACAGCCACATGAATTGACCATAGATATAAACAACTTTTACTTTCCAAATTTGCCAAAGCCTCCAAATTCCTTCAGAGGAATACGTAAGAAGAGCTCTTCATTGAAACGATGGCTTGCTATTTGCTCTGATGATTTGACCGAGTGAGTGCAATCTTGATGATGCATATATATTTGGGCATTGCGTTTTTTTACAGTATTCCTAACTCTGGGATCCATTGACATTGCTACAGGAAGGGAAGGTACAAGGCAAACACCAATCTTCTCCGCAAATACCTTGGAGATTTTCTGATAGCTTCGTACTTAGATGTTGTACAAGAGTCTGGTTATCATGACGTATATGTAAAAGAAATTGAGGTGATATTTTAGTTTGACTGCTCTCAGTTTTATACACCACGAACTTCATTGCTGACCCAATTTATGCTCAGAAGAATATCTTCTTAACCTCTATATACCCAAAACGTTGTAACTGCTCAAAATCACCATAAAAATTTGAGGCAAACAAAATCATCCGAAGGCCTGTTCCTAACAAAACTGATGAACAGAAAAGTGCCTTGAAAATTTAGAAAAGAGAATAATAAGAGGTTTTTTTTTTTTTTTTCCTTTTTTAGTATTGATTAGTCCTTGGAATAATTCTGGACTGTTGTTTAGCTTGCTTTTCAGAAGTTGTGCTTTCTTGCTTTAAAAATTTCCTTTTGCAAATACAGAGGGCAGTTCTTGTCAAGACTCTAGATTATTTCTGGCGAGATCATCTTGTAAATATGAACAGACTTAGCTCAGCGGTATGTCTTGATATTTTATCTTGTGTATGTGACTTGATTTGGCTTTATTAGGCATGTGATTATGAGGAATGTCTATCAGGTAAATGTAAGAAGTTTTGGGCACAGAAATCCTCTTGAAGAATACAAGATTGATGGGTGTCGATTTTTCATCTCGATGCTCAGTGCGACCAGGAGGCTTACTGTAGAAACACTCTTGCTGTATTGGTCATCCCCGAAGGAGTCCCAAGAACTATTCGCATCATAATAGCTGATTGTTTGTCACACTAAAGGTTAGTAATTAGTGTCTAGTCCATATCAGATATGGATTCTTTTGAGCCTGTTTCGGTGTTTGTTCTCTTAGCATCCAAACTAGGGAGTTTGACATTTCTTGATTCTTATTGTCAGAAATTGGAAAAGTTAATCTCTTCCCTTTATCAGTTTGGTTATGGTTTCATGTCATATCCATGATAAGAGCCGTTTTTTGGTTAGCATGATTTTATTGGAATTCATGAGTCTTCATCCACTGGATGTGTAACTTTGCATTCAGGTTGAATGAAGTCGTCACCCAAAGAAACTTGGTTCAGTCTTCAGAGCACTCTGTGCAGTAAATTATAAAAGTTCAAACCAAGTTTCCTCCAATAAGTACTTGAGAAATGTTTCGGCACCAGAATAATGTGGCGGATGATTTTGGTAAAGCTCCTTGTTCTTTGGGTGATTAAGGTAGTTCAGAATATATATACCAACACTGTATATATCAAAGTCGAATTGGATAACTTCATTACTTCAAGGAAACATAATCTGCATACTGGTGGTGCTGTATACAGGTATAGCAGCAAATGTGCAGGTGACTTAAATTGACTCATCGCATTTTAATACTATATAGGTTTCTTGACATTTATATATATGCCCATTTTGTATTTTCACACAATTGAAAGTCATTTTACTGCAATTGATTATATTATGCAATGCAATCCATTTTATTTGCATTGAATTACTCTTATTCAAACTTCTTGTCTAATTTTCAGAGTTTTGATGTTGATGTTGATGTTGATGACTCGATGTTATGAGATTTCAATATTCTAAAGGATACTGGATACTGAAATATGGAAGAATTCTAATCATTCAGAACGATCAAAGCTCAACTATTGCTTCATGTAGCCATCAATGTCTATTAGTATTTATCCTCATAAAATTTTAATTTTGGCCGGCCTATTTCAGACTAGGCAATGTGCTTTCGCTTCAGGAGTTTTCACACCAAATTGTTCATGATAATGAAATATTTTTCAATAAATTTATAACTAGACTCATTTTCTCACATTCGTAACTCTCTTAAAACAAATTTAATAAATGAAATATATGCATATATAAGAGAACGAAAACATTGAATAATCAGGGCAATAGGGGACCAGAGTGTGCAATTTTTAGTTATAATTAGATTAATAATTCTCCTTCCGAAGGATTCAAAAGCCAGATTTCCGTCTAATTATTGTAGGAAGGTTGGAGATTTGAGCTGTTTCTCCATATATTCAGAAGAATTTATAGCTAAAAAACAACTTTACTACAGTTTCATTTTTCTTTTCATGTATGAAGGCATGTTAATTAAAGAGAAAATCTATGAACTATTTCCATTTTGCAAATCAATATTCCTGACAGGTCCCTTGAACCATTTCCTCGCATCCAGGAACCACCATAGCATCACCAGCGTCAAAAGAAGGCCGAGGGCAACTGGTGCATAGTTGAAAGTATTCCAAGTGATGGGATAAAGCGTTGGCAACAGGAAGGCGGAACAAGTATAGCATATCCACAAGAAAGCCACCAAAGATATTGGCCTTCTTGCTCTGCCCAAGTAGAAGGGCCCTGGTTTGAAGTTCTTCTCAGCCATCACCAGCCTCGCAAATATTGGCACGGCGTAGCCACCCACCCACCCTATTGTGCTGATGGATATTATGGCTGTGAAGATCACGTCAAGTTTCAAGATGGGCAGGCCGAGAATCATGGCTATTGCTGCACACAGCCACACTGCGTTTCTTGGAACCTTGTGCTTTGGGTGAAGTCTTCTCCAAATTGGTGAAAATGGAATCCCGTTGTCCCTTGATAACGCATAGACCTATAAGCAATAGAAGGAATCATTTTACTCCATGCATGTTCCTTCTCAAAGAAAGATGGAGAGAAAAAGTTGTTTTCTTACCACTCTAGCTGCACTTGTAGTGACTGAAAGTCCACAAAAGAAAAAAGAACCCCAGATGATGCAAAGAAAAATCACAGCACCAGTAGAATTTTGAAACCTGCCATGGAAGGCATCATAGATTATCTGAGCAGGTACAAGTGCGCCACCTGTCTCGTTGTTCTCATCATATAAATAAGCCATATCCTGTATATTGCATCAACACACTCGATTTAACAAAACTATCATCAGTTATGGTTAAATAATTGAAAGGCAAATTTCACTATTTAAGTAACTCTTAGGCGCGTACCCGGATGCTGAAAGTAAGAGCCAAGTTATAAGCCCATCCGAACACTGAAATGATCCCAATGCTAGAAAGAATGGCAATAGGACCAGTTCTGTCAGCACCTTTAGTTTCTTCAGTGAGATGAGCTGCAGTATCATAGCCGTAGAGACAGTAATTGCTTAGTAGAACTGACAGGATTACTGCATAAGGTCTACTACTTATTCCAGTCGATTCAGGAGATGTTTCGAAATGAGTGAACACGTATGAAGCCGGTTGTGTTGTTTGCGCCACCAGGGGCAGCAGTATAATCACCACCAAACCGCCAATAATCTACAGTGTGTGCTAGTCAAATACTTAAACATGCTAAAATGCTTTAATGATATGAAGCATATTATCTGTGAAATTCATCCAATTTGCTTATAATTACATTACAAAATTTGTGTACATGGGAGCAAGAATCTAACCTGCCACCAAATGGAAATTATATCGAGAAAAGCAACGACTTGTAAAGAGAAGGTGTTGAGAAATGCCCAGATGAAAGTTAAGCCCATGTACATTGCTAGAAACACACTTCTTGGAGCAAAGTATCCTCCACCTTTGTTTGTTCCAGTTGATAATAGAATGATCATTTGCAATGCCTGTGATCCCGAATACGCCTGACGACCCCCAAAACAACACAAATTAGTTAATGAATAAATAACAGTTTTGATTATGTTTACAACACAATATGCAGGTAATTCATGTAGATATAGTCTAAATACCTGTGCGCCAATAGCAGAAATTAAACCGATGATCTCAAGCCAAGCGCAGCACCATGAAGCAAAAGGCCCCCACCTGGGTCCGGCCAAATGTGCAGCCCAAAAATAAAGGGATCCAGTGGTCTGTTATTACATTTACAGTATATATATACATCAAGACGGTGACGATAATTTACATGGAATCAAAAGAAGTAAAAAATTGAAACTTGAAAGTAATATATATACTGGGAAAGAGGAGCAAATCTCAGCCATGGCAATCCCAACAAACCACGTGAAAAATGTAACCACAACCCATCCCCATATCAAACTTGCAGGCCCTGCATACCGCAAACTTGGCCCATACAGAGGTGTTCCAGTAAAAACTGCCATGCTTGAAAATGTAATTGCCAGCGTTTTAAATAAACTCTGCAAAACAAATTGATTACAATAAGTTCCTTAGCTCTTGAGCCTGGAAAAGAAAGTAAGAACCTGTATTAATTTCCTTAACAGGAAAAAGAAAGAAAGTTTAACCATTTCTCTTCTCAGCTCTTGCTTGTATCCAAGCTCATTGAGACGTTTTTCTCCAGAATCTATTTCCAGAACTTCATGGTCTGCTCCAACTCTTGAACCCATGTTGAAAACTAGCTCAACACTTACCTAAGTTCGTTAAGTTCCCAGAAAAATGAAGTAGTAACATGTACTATATGTAATGTAATTGATATAGTCCAAGTAGCTTGGAAGTGGGAAGACTAAGCAATCACATGGCTGGTTGGTTTGAATAAGTCCCTAGCTATATATATATCTCTCAAGTCAAGGAGCGACCAAATCGGTCCAAATACAGCTAGAAGAAAGATTTTGGATGATGATGAATTGAACATGGCTTGCTCCTGGGAATCCTAAGATGAGATTGAAGTCTTTAATTTTTACAAGTTAATGTATATAATAGTCGTAAAGGCTTCAATAAGATACTAGTAAAGAGTAAACTTTTCTAGGCTTTTGCTTTTGTCTCGGCCGGTTGTTGAAGTCCAAGTAGTGAGCGCGTAAACAGAAAAAGAAAGTTGACATTTTACTATTTTAGAATATAATTACTTGAAAAAAATACTAAGAAACAACTTCAGTTTGAATTTCAACTCCTTGGGATACCCGCAGTCTATTATTATACTCATAATTGGAAAGATCCCGTATATCTTCAATCTAATTAAATAATTTATTCGTCCTATATATGTTAATATTTGTTGTTTTAGTTAAGGAGAAAGCATGTAGGTGAGACTATAATCATTTTGGAGGATCTCTCTTTGATTCGTAGTATCTCTTTTAGCAGTTGGTGTTCTTAAAAGTTTCGATCAGGGAAAGACAAACCAGGTTGCAATATGGAGACAACAAGGTTTTGCTTAAGAGTAGTGTTATAAATCTCCCCGTCTATGTCCTAAGTTTTATGTAGGAAAAAATCCTGTAATATTACAAGGTCAACTATTAGCCATCTATCCAGGCGTTTAAATTGGCCAGTCACATTACTCAGTTATAGTTAAAGATAATGATGTAATAATATAGGTCGAACGACATGTTCCCACCCAAAGTTTGTCCTAACGATGTTTAGTACCCAAAACGTTTGAAAACTTTGAAAACGACAATTACCCACATTCTGTGAACAACTGTTAGTAAATTCCGTTAATTGATATAATGTACTTAGTGAAAAAACGAAAATACCCTTTTATCATCTTCTTCTTCTCTTTTCTTCTCTCTCTTCACCACCTCTCTTCTCTCCTTCTCTCTTCTTCTTCACCTTTTCTTCTTTCTTCTTTCTTCTTTCTTCTTTTTCTCCTCTGTCTCTCCTCCTCCACCACCACGAATACCACCCAGATCTGTTGCAATTGGCCGGCCAGAATATTAACATCACATTTTACCATTCAAGCATTTTGACAAACACCTCATTATCCCAACATCAAAATCTCTCTCAAGACCATTTACTTCAATACTGGAATCCCATGATTAAGTCATTACTCAGTTACAACCCCCAAAAAAAAAATTCCAAGTTTCGATTACGTTGTTTAGATGTTAATTTAATAATCAGAATAACACTTATAAGATATCATTAAATTCTTTGTATCCGATCCATAGGCCATTTTTCCAACTACTAAGAACTGGTCCTACATTCTATATCCAATACAAACCACAAAGCTCATCCGACAGTTCAACTTCAACAGTTCGAAATCCCACCCGCTTAACTATTTCCTTAACAACAACCTTCTGCTCCATTGCCATGTATATCAAAGTGGAGACTAAATTGATTAAAGTAGGTTCAGAATATAAGCAAGAATTTTTATTTTTATTTTATTTTTTCCATTCTCAAAAGAAATTTAGTGTTGGTTCCCACAACATTATGGGAAGATGATTGAATTACTTCACATATATTTCCCAGTGATCTTACTCCAATATGTCTCTATGCCACCCAGATCTTGGTGGTATTCGTGGTGTGGAGGAGGAGAGAAAGAGGAGAAAAAG
>WYDK02000006.1:4476820-4497987 GCA_009867345.2 Toxicodendron radicans
ATTTGGACCCCAGTCCAAAATTTTGGACTGGGGTCCAAATGTATTGGACATGAGCAATAATACATATTAAAAAAAAATATTGTAAAAATAAGGACACCCGTTAAAAATTTGGAACCGGTGTCCTTTTGTATCGTCCAATAAATTCAGCATTAAATTTTTTTTAATTATACCCAAATTTTATTAGCACTTTTTGACACCGACGTCCGAAATTTTGGACTACCGTTCAGAATTTTTAACAGGCGTCCAAATTTTTGAACCGGGGTTCTTAAATAAGCGATCTCTCATTGATTCTGACGTGGATGAATCCACGTCATTCGGTGTAACTTTTCGGTACTAAATATCGGTGTCTGTAACATTACTGTATATAATATATGTAGTAGAAAAACCATTGATGGTTTTATTTGGGATTTGATTGTTCTTATGATTGTCTTGGTTGATATGTAAAATATTTAGGGTGCATTTGGTTTGGGGAATGTTTTATTATTGAGAGAGGTCGTTTGGTTATGACCCTAAAAAGATTACTCTGGTAATCTATCTTTTAATCCGATCATTACTGCGTGTGGTTGAAAAATAATAAAATATTACAATAATCTTTTATGACGAATTAATATTCAATTGTTATATAGGGGGTAATCCGATTACCGACTGAGAATGTGGTAATTTAAGATTACTTGGTAATCCTATTTTGTTCCAATTGTACCCTCACTTAAATTTTTTTTGACACGAATGTCCTCCTATTATCAACAAATTACAAATAAATCAAATCTGTAAAATGACTTCTTTGACCTCATCAATTAATTATTTGGTCATAAGTTCCCCTAATTTAACTATTTTTTTTATATTATTATTATCATTATTATTATTATTATTATTATTATTATCCCACTAATCTTGTTAAGGGCGTTTCTATAAAACAATATCTAAGTATTGTAATTACTGTCAACCAAATACAATAATCATTTATACAACCCACACGAACCAAACACAACAATAATTTATATCCATTAATCTTCAAGGTTATCTATCTCATTGGTAATCTTATATTTTTGGTAATAAAAAATTCCCCGAACCAAACGGCCCGAGAATGTTATATTAAGAGAATGATATATTACATTGCTATGAGAATATTGTATTACTGTGAATGTGTTTGGTTGAGAGAAATAAATGGGTGGGTATGCTATATTGATATATTTGGTTTGGAGGAATAAAGTGGTGGTAAGTTATTTAAATTACTGAATTGCCCTTATTATTTTATTATTATTATTATTTAGATTATTAAATTTAACCCCTACATTTAAATATGTAGTTAAAACACCCACATAATAAAAGTTTAAAATTTAACAAAAACACCCCCACCCACCCAAATGGTGGTCGGACGCCAGTAACTGGCAAAGGAATGTAGCATGGACGACTGTTTACGGCCAGCATTTCTAGCCAGAATATATTCCAGCTGTTAACGGCTAGATCAAAGTCGATTTGGCCGTTCCATCACCACCGGCTGGCCACCGGCAATGATGGTGGCCAGATTCGGCCACCAGTCCTTGATCATTATTTTCAATTACAAGAGTATTTACATCCTAAATATTTTAATATTTTAATATAAAGATAAAATTGTCCATAAATATTTATATAAATTATTTTCAAAACAAAGGTATTATTGTCCTAAATTTTTAATAGTTAGTGACAAAATTGTAACAAAATTAAGATTACCAAAATAATGTTTTAATACCTAAGAAAATAGTGGTATTAAGATTACCACATATATTACCAACAGTAATTACTATTGGTATTGGAAAATTAATTACTATAATGTTTTATTAATTGACAATCAAACATTGACATCTACTCAATTTAAAAAACATTACCGTTGTTATATAATATCACCTCCAACTAAACACAAACTTATATGTAAAATATGTTACCTAGTGGCTCAAACATGTGGTTTGTTCCCTAGTCAGGTTTTAAACCATTTCATAGAAAATATATGCCCATTTGTTGATGAAATGATTTGAACCAACAAGATGTACGTAATATTCAAATGGATCTATGGAGGAGTTTGTATGGAACTCACATATCTAATGTTGGATCATTAGAATGAATAACCGAAATCAATAGCAAAGTAATAACAATAAACATTATTTCTGCTTCCTAAAAATTATAGGGTTTCAACTCTAAAGATTATTGAGTTCCACTATAACTTTTAAAAGATTTTAAGGTTATGGAAGTTCTATTTTTTGAACTCGGTCGGTAAAAGTTATTGTTTCCCCTTTTTTAAAGACTACAATTTTAAGCTTGATTTATAAGAACAATAAAGATTAACTCATAACCCAATTTCACAAACTCATTCTTTCAACCCCTAGGTGGCAACCCCCAATTTTCTATTGATGAATTTTAAATTTTAAAAAATTCATCAACAAAAAACTAAGGATTGCCACCTAGGATTTATGAGAAAGAGTATGTGAGATTGAATTATAAGTGCAGTATTGCCCTTATATGAATGAACGTCACGAGAATTTTTATTATCAAATTTAAATGTTAAAGGTTGTTTTAGAGTAAAACGATATTATATAAAACAATTAATGATAACAATCAATTCTTAACTTCAAAAACTTTACCCAATACCCAATGGTGTATTTGACTCAAAAAATGTTGTATTACTGATAATATTATATTAAGAAAATGTTAGATTATCTTGGTATGTGAATGTTGTAGTACTGGGATTGTGTTTGGTTGGGAGAAATAAATGAGTGGGTATGTTTTATTGATATGTTTGGTCGGGAGGGATAAAGTAGTGGGTATGTTATTTAAATTACTGAATTGCCCTTATTATTTTAATATTGTTCTTAATATTATTATTATTTAAATTATTTTTTAACCCACTACATTTGAAAATTTAGCTAAAACACCTCACAATAAAAATTTAAAAAGTCACGAAAACACCTCACCCACCCAACCACCGTCGACGACCGGCATGAGGCGACTAAATGGCACATGACATGTTGTGTGCCAATCTGGCCAAAAATGGCCAGATCAATGGCCATTAACGGCACTGATCTGGCCATTTTCAACAAGATCTACAACGATCTGGTCGTTTTCGGCGAAATATACACACGACCGATCAAATCTGGCCACCACCCTTGGTTAAATATTTTTAAGTTAAAGAGTATTTATGTCCTAAAATATTTTTATATAACGATAAAATAGTCCATGAATATTTTTGTAAATTGATTTCAAAATAAGGGTATTTTTGTCCAAAAAAATGTATAGTCAGGGGCAAATTTGTACAAAATTAATATTACTCAGGTAATCTTAAAATACTTAAGAAAATGGTGGTAAACAAGATTACCTCCTATGTTATCAACAATACTTTACTATTGGTAATAGAAGATTACTGAAATATTTTATTACTTATCAATCAAACATGATAATGAGGTAATAAAAAATGACATTATGGGGGCGTTTGGTTGGGGGGTAAATGGGATTACTGAGGTTAAGTTATCTTATATTACTTGCATTACCATGTTTGGCTGGCAAGTAATATAAGATTTTGGTAATCTTCCATTACCAATAATTAAATTTAGGTAGTAATCTGATTACCTCCAAAACATGTGATATTCTGAGATTACGTTGTAATCTTCTTTGAAGTTACAATTTTGTCCCTTATTAATGAAAATTTAGGACAAAAATGCCCTCATTATATAAACAAATTACAAATATATTATAATTACATTTTAACCCTTATAAACCCCACTTTTGGACTAAAATGCCCCTGCACTTCAATAAAATTATTGACAGCCTAGCCACCACCAGTCGCATGTCGCTACCGCCGCCGGTCGTCGGCCGTCACCGTCCAGCCACGTGGCCGACCTGAATCGACCGACCTTGAGTTGATCTTCCCATTTCCCGCCCGATCTATGGCCAAAAATGGCCGTATCGAACCTTTCCGGCCAGATCTTTTTCGGCCATTTTCGTCCAGATCTATGGCCTTTAACGGCCACATACGTGACCGTTAAAGACCATGGATTTGGTCGTTAACAACCAGATCAACAAATCTTGATGGAAACAGCTGGAAAAGATCTAGCAGTTTCCTGCCAGATCTGGTTCGATACGGCCATTTCCGACCATAGATTGGGCTGAAAATGGGAAGATCGGCTCAAGGCCGGTTGTTTCCAGCAGGCCACGTGGCTGGACGGTGACGGCCGACGGCGACAAGCGGCTGGGTTAGGCTGGGGTGCTTTTGTGATTTTTTAAAATTATATTATGGGAGTCTGACTGTTAAGTTTCTAAACAATATGATTAAATTGAATGTAAAATATATTATAAAATAATAATATAATAATAATATTTATAAATAGGGACAGTTAAATAATTTACCTAACATACTTACCTATTTATTATACCCAACAAAACATATTAATATAATATACTCACATTCCAAAACCTTTCAACCAAACATAATTTATCAAAGATTCTTAGTAATATTTCAAGTAATTTATCTTTCTCTTAATCTAATATTCCCTTAACCAAACGCTCCCTATTTGTTAACCACAACCAAACACCCTAAAGAGTAAAATATGAAAAAAATAAAGAAAAAAGGAAAAGGTCTTTACCGAAAGAAAAAAAATAAAACTTTTATATTTAATTCTTCAAATATTATTATTATTATTTACATTAACCTTTATGACTTGACATGACAACTCAATACTTTTAACTTGTAAAATTAATTTGAAAAACAATAATATTATCTTTATATCACTTTTCTACACTATTATTTTATATACATTCATATTTAATTAAAAAAATTATTTTTCAAAAAAATAAAAATTTTAATTGAATATTATTATGATGTAAGAAAATTGTATAAAAATGTGATATAAATATAGTATTTCTCTTTAAAAAACATTTAAATACATATAGATAAGACACTGACCTTTTTATTTGATTAAAAAAAAAATCAAATTTTTTTATCAAATAAAATTAATTAAAAAATGGTTTTTTAAATTGTATTTAATTTATATTTTTCCAATAAACCCAAATTCACTGCAGGCGATATCATATAATCTTATTGTAATCGTAATAATGAAATCATACAGACATACACTAACTTTAAGGCCCAACGTTTCAAACTTACATGAACCCTACAATGACCTAATTACCCTTGTCAACGACACGTGTCCTACAAGGGTCAACCCAATACCCGTCCCATCTAATCAGCACAAAGCTTATGAAAAAACTCTCTCTCTCTCTCGCGCTCGGTCGGAGCCTCGAACGAACCTTTTATTACCAACACTTCTAAGCAATTCCATTCTTCTCTCTCTCTCTTTCTCTTTCTCTCGCTTTATGAAAATAAATAATTAAAAAAAAAATACCTGCAAATAAAATAAATTCACTGTTCAGAGGAATAAAATAAATAAAAATATATGCACAAAAAGGGAAAATTAACGAGTATTCCTTTCGTTCTTCAACAGCTTGATATCTCTTCTCTTAACAGGTATGTTCTTTTTGTTATCTATAATAATTCATCTGTTTAATTTATTTTTTATTTTGTTTTTGTGGGTAGTTTTGTGTGTCTGTGTATGTGTGTTGTTTACGTGGCACTGCATTGGGTTGCAAATAATGATATTAGGTTTTTTTTTTTTTTTTTGGCTTTTGCAGAGAATGGGATTTTAGGGTTTAAAAAAGCTTCTTAACGTTCAGGTACTAGTTGGTTTTTTCACGGTTTTGAATTTTGGTTAACGAAGGTGATAAATGGAACAGACGTTAGGGTTTTGATTGGTGGTAATTAGGGCTTGCATTGTGTTGGGTTGCGTTTTTAGTTCGGTTTTGATGAATTTAATTGGGTTCGGGATAATGGGTGTTTTTTAGTTTGTTGAAGAATACTGAGATGGGTTCGTGCGAGGATTCAGCATTGGTTGATGAACCCTCGCGTGATTCTGATATTGAGAAGGATTCGTCTGTGGAGTTTAGGGAAAAGCTGGTTTCCGAGAGTTTTTGTAGCTCGGAGACTGGTTTTGATGTGATTGGTGCTAATGTGAATAGCATTGAGGCGGTGGATCAGTGTCTGGGTTTGTCTAGTGATGATGCAACTCATTGTGTGAGCTCAGATGATGTTCTAGAGGTAGGTATTGATGAAAGAGTCGGGTTGGTGCCCGAGTGTGAAAATGTGGTTAGTGGGGATTTGGAGAGAGTGGCGGATGATGGATGTGGTGTTAGTGGGGTTTGTTTGAATGATAGTCAGAGTGAAGTTGGTGTTTGTAATTTGCCGGATAGGTGTTTGGTTTTGTCTTGTGGTGAAAACAACGTTTGTACTGGCTTGGCTAATGTTACAGAAATGGTTGATCTGAAGAGCAATGATTTGGTGAGTAAGTGTAAAAATGTGGCTGGTTGGGTTGTGGAGAAAATGGTGGATGATGTATGTGGGGCTTCTTTGAATGAGAGTCAAATTCACGTAGATGTTTGTTGTGCAGAGAGTGATGGATTGCACTTGGAAAATGGAGGGTTCCAAGGTGAGGATGGGATTGTGAAATCACTGGAGGGTTGTGAAATGCTGTTGCGAGAAATGCATGGGAATACTTCAGGGACAAATCATGATCAACAGGATGTTCTAGAAGATGAGTTTACGGATGATAGGACTGTTGGTTGTCTCTCTAGTGAGGAGAGGGCAATTGAAGAGAAAAATGATACTTTAGCTGTGGTTGAGAAAGATAGTTGCAGCAGAGTATTAACCTCGTGGAGCCCTGAACCAGCACTCTTGACCGGTTCACTGAGAAATAGTGTTCCACAGGATGACCAGAAGGATGATAAGAGCATCGATTGTCCCTCTTTAGAAGAAGGGGTTATTGAGGTCATGGAAGAGAAAACAGATGCTTTAGCCGGGATGCAGGAAAATACACCTGAACAAATGTTGCCTTTACAATGTTGTGAAATGCCCACGGAATTAATGCCCCTGACTGATTCACTGAAGAATCCGGTTCACCAGGAAGATCCAGAAAATGATAAAAAAGCTGGTTGTCCCACTTTAGAAGGGGTTACAGAGTATATGGAAGAGAAAATCAATACTTGTGACCAAATGTTGCCTTCTCAGGGATGTGCACTGCCCTCAGAGTTAACACCCAGAACTGGTTCACTGGGAAATTGCGTTAACCAGCATGAGCAGAAGGGCGATGACACTATCAATGAAGTTATGGAAGTGAAAAATGATGCTTTCACTGGAACAGGGAAAGATATTTGTGACCATGTGTTGTCTTTACAGGACTGTGAAATTCACTTAGAATCAACGGAAGTGACTTTTTCTATGAAAGGAGTTACAATAGAGAAAAAAGATTCTTCAGATGGGATAGAGCCTGATTCCAATGACCCAGAATCTCCCTCCCAGTACAATCAATTGCCCACAGATTTAGTATCTTCCACTGGTGTGTCAAATAATTCTTACCGACAAATTCAGCTGAAGGAAACAGAATGCATCAGGGATCCTGTTGTGGAAGTGAAAGCTGATGAAATTCCATTGAAATCTTCGTGCAATGATGATTCATTGAGAAGTGGTGAAGGACATAATGATCATGATATTTTCAGTCATTGTGATGAGGAAACAATTGAGATAGCTACTGATACAAAAAGCAACACTAATACATGCATGATAGCTTTGCCTGCACATACCTGTCAGGGCTCCTTAGAAAATTTACTTTTAGCTGATTCACCGAGTAATTGCACCCAGCAGAATGAGCTAAGCCATGATACGATCATTGATTGTCCCTCTGCAGAGAGTGTTCCAGAGGTTGTGGTGGAGAAAAGTGATGTCACAACTGGTGTAAAGGATGAAATTTGCACTCAGGCATTGCCTGTAGATGAAATTTTAAAGGAACATTCCTCCGGAATGGTTCCCAACTATTTTGTTGACAAACTGGTTTCATTGGAGTCTTGCTTGCCCACTGGTGATGATGAGATTGGCTCTTGTAATAGGGTGGAGGTGACAGATCTCTTTCAGAAAGATCCTGCTATTGCTATTAGTTCTGACAGTGCAGTTGACTGTTCTGGACAGACAGATCATGAAGGAAAAGATAATACCAGAGTTGATTGTTTCTCCAAAACTAAATATCCTAACATTATATCATCATATTCTAGACGGAGCAGTCGAATAAGTAAATCGAACCAGAAGACTCAGTCGAAAATGGTTGCAAAGAATAGCAGGAATGCTGCCAAAGTGCAAATCCCAAACAGAAGTGTTGATATTATCTTCAAGGTTGCCAGAAGGAAGAGGAGCTCTTTCTCCAAACCAGCTCGTTCTTCTATCTGGGGATTATTGGCCAACATTACTCAAATTTTCAGTAAGAGTGACGTGAGTAGGTTGAGTCAAATTCAGAATCAAGGATCACGGAAAGCAAAAGGTGGCAAAGGAAATCGAAAGCGGAATAAGGTTCGGGCCAGTGGAAGCTCATTGGGTTCTAGCAAAAAAAATCATGTTTCAAGTAGATGCATCCGTCTGAAGGTTAAAGTGGGGAATGAAGTTTGTCAAAGTAGTCTGAATGTTATGGTTCCGGAGATGGTTGACACCATAGCATCTTGTGATGATATTGTTGGTGATCACAGGACCTCAGAATTTCCAAAATTTGCCCATGGTGTTGAAGATAAATCAGGGGAAGAAGGGACTGATAGACAGTTTCTGTGTTTCAACAGGAATCCAGAGGAGACAGAAAAATACTCAGATGACTCTGTTGTGGATATTCACCTTGCAAATAAGGAGTTGGAGGGCACTTTGATTTTGGATGAGGCTGCTGCAGATGTTGCAGATGATCATCTTGGGATTCCTGCTCATAAAGGGGCCGAGGGATTGGAAGGTATGACTGAGAACAATTATATAAATCCTGGAACTTCGCCAGATTCAGAAGTTATTGATGTAATTCTTGAGGCCCAAGTTGGTGGTAAGGGTCAAGAAGGCTTGGATAAAACTGTTTTGACTTCTTCCACATCTTTTGCTAGTACCAGCAGTAAGAGAGGGAAGAAGAAAGACAACCGTCTCCTTGCTGATAACTCTACACAGGAAGGTAGTTTGACAGTTTCAGCAGGCAAAACGAAAGCTAAACAACCAAAGAAACGTGGAGGCAGATTGAAAAAGGGTGATGATTTTCACTCTGGTGAGACTCTCTCTACATTCCCTGGTGCAAATGCTTCAAGCAACTCATCAAGCACTGTGGAATTCTGTGTGGAACCACTGCCTTCATCAGAAGAGACCGAACTCGGAATTATTGAAGAGGCAATGATACCTTCAATGAAATCTAAGGAATATCCGCTTTCCAAAAGTTCAAAATCTGGTGGAATGAGAAAGGGAAGGTCTAAAGTCTCTGCCTCAGCAAAGAGTAGGAGAAAAAATACTTGTACACAAGGGGGAAACCAGCGGAAGTCTGTTCATAAAATCAAAGTCAAGGAGAAGGGTGTTTTGATTACAAAAGGAGGAAAGAAGGTTGTTCGCGATCAGGTTGAAGACAAGATGGAAGATCAACCAAATATAGGTATTTGCACATCTAAATGATGAGTCCTGAACCCAAAGGTTGTTATCTCCTTGGGGACACCTTCTGTAATGTTATATCCCTGGGCTACCAAGGTTGTAGGGACTAGGGACCATAGTTCCCAGTTTATACAACGATAGGTTTCTGGGATATAACTTAGGGGGTGTGTAATTTTCTTTTTGTCTGGAACACATCATGACATCTGTTTTAGTATATCTTCATATTGCTGTTCTCATTGTTTTTTCTTACTAAATATATGTTTCTTTGATAGACAAGATCAAGTTTGTTTCTGATTTCACTTGAACTGATGATGTAGGAAACCACTTTGCTGATGATGTTGAAAAAACTGGATCTGGCAACATTAGTGTATCTGATAATGTAGCTAAGATGGGCATGGTATCAGCTGGCGTAACTGAGCAGTGTTTAACTCCAGAATGTGCTTGGGTGAGGTGTGATGAATGCTACAAATGGCGGCGTATTCCAGTTGCACTTGCAAGCTCAATTAACAACTGCAGATGGTACATTATTGTAGTTCCTTTTCCATATTCTAAATATGCTCTTTGTGGGACCACTGCAGAATATTTCTTCTAAGCATATGCTTTTAACCTATTTAGTTTAGTTGGTTTTCAATTGAACTTGTAAATACTGAAATATTGTACCCATTTTGGTAACTTTGTTTTATTTTTATTTTTTTGGCACCAATTTTGTCTAATTGGGTTTGAATTGAGTAGGATACTTGATGTAGGAAGAATAGGATAGTTTTAGGATTGAGTTGTCTTAGTTCTCAAAGACAATTTTTTATCTCAGTTGCATGTTGAAATCCAATTAGGTGAGGATTATCTAGTATTGACTTGGATGTCCTTCTCTTGGTTGATTTCTAGGTTTTCGTTGTAGTTCTCTCTGAAATTAGTTTTGTCACATGGAAACCACATCTCTTTTACTATGTTTTTAGCTTCTGTGTTGTTGAAGGTTTCCTGAATACTCTCTCTGACCGTGACTCCTTTTACTTTTTTTTTTTCCGTCTTCAAATTATAATTTAATATCCTCAATTGGTTTTGTTTTGAATTTTAATTGTTGAAGGGTCTGCAAGGACAACACGGATGAAGCCTTCGCTGATTGTTCAACACCTCAAGAGAAATCAAATGAAGATATTAATGCAGAGTTAGGTCTATCTGATTTTGAAGAAGATGATGGTTTTTTAAATGACGATGGATCAATGGGTTGTCTGAGTATTGCAGGTATGTGATGCTTTCTATTGTTGGTATTGTAGTAAGATGCTGTTTTATCTTTCTTGAAACATGAATTGGCCTAGGGTTTGAAGTTCTCATCTTTTTTTCTTTTTGACATTTTTACTCTCCAATTCTGACCCTTTTTTGGGTGGTTTTGATGCATTGCAGCTACACCAGATCCAACTTTTAGGCGTATTAATTCTAATGTGTTTCTTCAGCGTAGCCGTAAAACCCAAACAATCGATGAGGTTTGAATATGATTCATTCTGATTTTCACTTGTTTTTTTACGTCTATTTACGTTTTCTGCATTCTCTGTTTGTTATTGTAGATTTGTAAAGAGTTGGATTTTCGTATTTTATCTATAATTGTAAAAATGCTGTGACTAATTAAAGTGGCACAAGTGCACCTAAAGTTCTGTGACCTGGCTGTGTTCATATATCATGCCTAATTCCTTAACATTGTTAATTTGTTTATACAGCTGGGCTTTGTTCAAAGACAAAGAACAAATACTCCTTCCATCTTAAATTTTAGTTCTTTTTTAACATAGTACTTTTTAAGGGGATGCCTTTAATTGCATTCTTATTCTACTTGTTTCTGCTTTCCATAATGATCCTTTGTCAACGTCATTTTGTGCATATGATAGTAATTTAGGGTAGTTATAAATTATGTAAATTGACTTCTCAAAGTGGACTACTACAATGGGATATCCAAAAATGGGAAAGATTATTAATAAGCCAAGATGGAAAGAACACATTTTTGCACTAAGAATTAGCATGGGGCCAGAATATGCTGGAAATCACCAGTTTAGAGGTGAAATCTTACCTTTATAAGAAAAAAATTTATGTGTTATATTATCCTTTGTAATTTTGTCTAGGTGTGTGTACTTATGAGCATGTACTTCCCATGCCTTTATCTGTTTTTCCCTGAAGATTCTGTTGTTATGCTATGAGTGTTCTGTTTTCTTGTTAATTTGGGAAACAGTTTAGTATTGCTCTGCACATTCGTTACTTTTTTTTTATCACCCCTTAATGTATTAAATATAATGATTTCTAATCCATTTGCTTTCTTTGATGGTTTTTATTGTTTTCACTTGTGATAAAATTTTGGAAGTATATGATCAGATATGCTTTAGGTATTAAGGGACAACCTTTCTTTTGGAATTCAATCTTTGAACATGGTACAGTAATTTATCGGGTTGGGGGTGATTAACAAAAGAATGTTTTTAGAGCTCTTCATACTTACAGTTTCTGTTGATTGACTCTCTCTGTCTCTCCCTTTTTCCCTTTCTGGCACAGTGATATTTGGTGACGACACAGGGACGAAGTTAGCATTTACTTTTCACTACTTTTCACATTGTTTTTTTAATATTATTTTCCATTTGCTTTATATTGTTATTAGTTGTACCCTGATGAAATTTCTTCTTGTTGAGATTAGTTAACGTTTTCCTGATTAGATTGTTTCTAAAAATTAATCAGATAATGGTTTGCCATTGCAAACCACCTCTAGATGGTCGGTTGGGCTGTGGAGATGAATGCCTGAATCGGATGCTTAACATTGAATGTGTTCAAGGCACCTGTCCTTGTGGTGACCTATGTTCAAATCAGCAGGTACTTCAGCTTCTGTTTGCAGATATTTGGTTCTTTGGACAGTTGTTTGAATGCGAAGAATATTTGTTTAGTCCAAATGTCTGTTTGCAGTTCCAGAAACGCAAGTATGCTGACATGCACTGGAGTCGTTGTGGGAAAAAGGGTCATGGGCTGCTGTTACGTGAGGATGTAACCAAAGGGCAATTTATTATTGAATATGTTGGAGAGGTAAATGTTCTTCAGGTCTTTTAGTCCAAAGATTAACTTCCTATGAGTTAAAGCAAGGATGCATTCCTTGTGCTTACTACCATGTATAAGATCACGTTTGCTACATTTCTGCCACTTTTTAAGTAAACCATAATTAAGCTGTGGTGCACACGCGCACACACACACACACACACACAAACACAAGTTATTATATGCATATACATTCATATGTTTCAAGCAGGATCCAGTTAGACATGGTGTAGAACCAGTTATTAGACTGATTTTAGTTTATTTTAACTTCCATTTGACATCTCAAAATGATACTCGGAACAAATGCACTTTTTTTTCTGGGATGGCCTAAAAACATGTTTTTTCTCCATAAATTATGATGTGCTATTATACTTCCAAGTTTTGCCCTTTGCGTTATGCAATCTTGATTATCCCTCTCTCTATTTCTGTCTCTGTCTTTGTTTCTCTCTCTCTCTCTCTCTAAATATATATTATCTATACATATTTATTGGTATTTTACTTCCATGATTTCTATTATATGTTCCAATCAGGTGCTTGACATGCAAACTTATGAGTCTCGACAAAAGGAGTATGCAGCTCTTGGTCATAAGCATTTCTACTTCATGACATTAAATGGCAGTGAGGTTTGGATCTCCTTCATTACATAAACTGACTTTAAGTGTTGATGTTTTGTTATTTATTGACACTCCTCTCCAACTTATGAAAAATGATAATCCTTGATTTTGGGTATATAAATTGTTTCTAATTTTTTTTTTCGACTTCTCCTGATTACTTTTTGCGAATTCCCTTTCTTTTTGTGATTACCTCCAGCATATTGGCTGTAAGGGTAAGTACATATTGCTGGTTTTTTAACAGGTTCTTGATTGCCTCCAAGTAGGCCTATGTTCATGCAATATTGAATAGCCATTATCCAAAGATATTAAGCTTAGGATGACTCAACAATAGTGCATATTTTCTTCCTTTATTTGCGTGGCCGAATATAATCAACTAGAAAATGAAGCTCTGTGTTGTAATCTAATTAATAGAATGGGTTTTCAGGATTTGAACAGATGAACTTTCAGTCAAAAAGGCTTTAATACATTGTACAAACTGACCAGTTTTTTCTAATAAGAACCATGTTGAATAACGGTTTATATCAGAAGTTTAAGCTTATAAAGAGGAGCCAATAAAGTATTGATATTCTAACTTGAATCTGCATATTCTGCTAATATTATAGCCAAAAGTTTTAGAAGGATGTTGTCCAGTTTTAACTTAAAACCTTGCCTGTTAGTTAGTTTGTACTTCATTTGTCTTTTAGTTGTCTGATACTCTTGCCATTATAGCTTCATGATAATTTCTTAATCATATTTTGCATTCTTGCAGGTAATAGATGCATGTGCCAAGGGTAATCTAGGCCGTTTCATTAACCATAGTTGCAATCCTAACTGCCGTACTGAAAAGGTGAACTTCCATATGAGCATTTTATACAAATTTGTAAATTCAAATTAGATTTTTACTTTACATTTTGTTATAATAATTTGTACAAAATAGTCTAGACCTGTATTCTCTAGCATGCTGAACTGCTTTATCTTTTCATGTAATTTTTCTAAGGAAATTATCTTGAGAAGGTTCTTTTTTGCTGCTCTGTATTCTTTTTGTCAATCCCTGCTTCTTTCTTTGTATCCCATCTCTTGTTCTCATAGATGAGCCCTTCAAACTAGGAGTTCTATTTGGGGGAAATAGATAGTTGGATGTTTATGGTTAGGACTTTAATTTTGGTTTTGACAAGGTTGATAATGAAGACAATGGAGAGGATTATGGAGATGAAACAAACAATAAAGTACTATAGTCTCCAGGTTTTTGTTGAAGATCTTTTGTGCTTCTTTGATCTCAATGGATTGTTTTGTTAGTGATTTCACTTCTTAGCACATTGTAGCATTTTTTTAATGTTAACTATTAATTATAACTAGTTTTTGAGAGTGAGCTAAATGTTGCAGTTAACCAGGCTATTTGATTTGTGTACTTTCTGGTTTACTCTTGTTGGCATGTTTTCATGGCACCGTATTTTGTTGAGATATTCTTTCTGACCTTGATTTATTACATATATACTAGTTGCCCGAGTTTAATGCTCACAATGATCACTTTTATTTCTCCTTTTTTTGGAGCAGTGGATGGTGAATGGAGAAATTTGTATTGGACTTTTTGCATTAAGGGATATGAATAAGGTATGCTTGCATCTGCCATCAATTAATTCTGTGTCTACCCACAGTTGGAGTCATTGATCAATGTTTTGTACTGACTTGCTGGGGTTGGTTTGTTCTTTCTACTCAATTACATATGCCTGTTGATTGAAATTCTTGATGGTCACACTCTGTGAAAAGAAAACTGTTGTGCTTTTTATATTTATTTATTTATTGTTTTCAGAATTGGCTTGAAAGTTCAGTATCACTGAACTTACTTCCAGTCAATGTCTGAAAGAGAAGGGCTTAAATAAACTAGTTACAGTAAAACCTTTCTATAGTCATAATGGTGGGACCAAACTTATTTTATTATTATGACGAAGTCATAACTTAATAAAGTTGTAATTGCAAAAACTACTGTTTTTACTTAGTATCCTTAGTGCAAGTGGTATAGAAGTAAAATATGCATTACATTAATAATTAATTAATGGAGCATGTCAAATCCAAGATATAGACATTGATAAACAATTTTAGATAAATATTTTATTTTATCTTAAACCTTTAATGTAATATAACATATATTTTTTACAATATATAGATAATTATTACTATGTGGAGACAAATTTCTTAAGATGGAACTTAGAAAAATTATAACTTATTACAATACGAAGTTTATTTTTATCTATAACTGGTCCAAGTTAGGACCAAAATTTTTTATTCATGTATGAAATATAGCAAGGTCTGACTGATATAGTTCTCCTTGATTCGATTAAACCGATGCATTCTTCAAAAATTTTAATTTTGTAGCTGACTGTAAAACCTTTAACATGCTGACCATTTGTGGAATCAATTATTTAAAGATTTAGTTTGCTGTTGTATGTAGAGTATAGAGAATCCCAGCTCTTCTTTATAGTATTTGATTATTTTGTTTTAGTAGGAGGGTTCTTTCAAGAGACTGGCTACCAAGACTAAATTAGAAATTAAAGAAATTTAGTCTCAGTCAATATTGGACTTGGTGATCTTAAAAACTTGGATATGCAATGGGACTGATTTCACCAAAGATACCCAATCCTGACACAATAAAACCCTTCTTCCCTGCTCCATTTTCTGCTTCTAATTCTTGTCGCTTACCTCCATCCCAGCTTTGTTGTGGCAAATCTCATATTTAAACCCAACGCTACTCTTACCTTCTTTTTGCAATAAAAAAATATACTGCATGTTCAGCTGGCCTGGTGGCCTGACGTGCAGACACATCAACTGTATCAACACTTAATTCTCTCAAAACATTGCTTACACTTATCTCATCTAAGTTATTTTCTTGTATGCTTCAATGTTTATCACCTTTGTCATCTTAGCTCAATGTTTTTCAGCATGAAGAGCTGACATTTGACTACAACTATGTGAGAGTGTTTGGGGCTGCTGCCAAAAAATGTTATTGTGGTTCTCCTCAATGTCGGGGTTATATAGGTGGGGATCCACTAAATACTGAAGTAATTTATCAAGGTGATTCAGATGAGGAATTTCCTGAACCTTTGATGCTTGAAGATGGAGATGATTTGGAAAGTGCTATATCAAGAACCAGTTCCTTCTATGGTGACAAGACTCAGTACCCTCGAAAAAATAAAGATAAAATGGATGATACCACCAGAGCTGTTCAACAAACGGAGAATTCCACAGAAGTTGAGAACCTTGTGAACCTATCTGCTTCTGCCATTTCCCAAGTGCACAGTTCATTGGAAGTGCAGGAATTGAAAGGAAAATATCCTTCAGCTCAGCCAGTAATTTCCATACAAGCAGAAGATGTAACTCGTGTATCAGTATCCGCTGTTTGTCAAGAGATTTCCATGGAAGAAGAAATTAAGAACAATGCTTCATCTTTCATCCAACAAGTGGAGACGACTTCTTCAACTTTGCTGTCCGGAAAATTGCTTCTTGATGGCAGTGATGCTAGTAGGAAGGACAAGTCTGATACTGTTGATGACAAGCAAGGTTTGCCAAAATCTCGCCCTCGTATAAAAACTTCACGTTCATCTGGCTCCGTGAAGAAAGGGAAGGTTAGTAGTAGTCATCTAAACGAAAATAAAGTTAAGATGGCAGCCAACAAATCTCAGCTTCTGTCTATCAAACCCAAAAAAGTAGTGGAAGGTTCTTCTAGTGGTCGTTTTGAAGCAGGTCAGTGACCTTGTTTTTACTTATCTTGACATGTTCTTGCTCTGGGTGATAATTTTAATGATAAATGCTTTTCAATGCTGCAGTTCAGGAGAAATTGAATGAGTTGCTGGATGCTGATGGGGGCATAAGTAAACGAAAAGTGAGTAAATTTTGCATTATCCTTATTTGGCTGTTTGAATTTGATTTCTTTCTGTTTGGTCAGTGGAATGCTGTCGATGCAGGTTTAACTGTCTCCTTAAAAGAGCAGAAGAAACTTCGGTGGTTTCTGCGGTTTGGTCTTTAAATGTGTCTCACTTAGTTGCTTTTATTCCTTTTAGGCTCCACTAATAACTCACTGAGAAATCATCATAAAATTTAGAATTTTCAAACACTGATAACTCATAAAGATCACTGAAGGCCGCTTTTTGACATGTAAAAAAGTCCAACAACACTACCACACATCCATTTTTAAATATATGTGAAAAGATTACTGAAGCTTGCTATTTTTTCCTCTGCCTGAAACATGACTCTCCCTATTTCTTTTCTTTTCTTTTTCTAATTTTCTTGTGTGTTTATTCTAACAGGATGCTCCTAAAGGATATTTGAAGCTTCTGCTACTGACTGCTGCCTCTGGTGATAGTGTCAATGGTGAAGCAATTCAGAGGTCATTTGAGAGTTTTCTTCATCTTATATATTATTTTAGATGTCTGACTATGCTATATATGCCTTTTTCCATAAAGAAGGTCTCAGTTCCACTATTGTCTCTTTTCTTTTCTTTGTTTGATTTTAGTTTATTTGTTTTGCAGTAATCGAGATTTATCAATGATTCTTGATGCACTTTTGAAAACAAAATCGCGAGTGGTGTTGTTAGATATAATCAACAAAAATGGTAGTGTTTTCTTGCTTTTGTGTTGCATGCACTCAATTTTATTTACCATGTGTTGTGGAATAAAGTAATTTTAGTTGGATTTCAGATTGCTAACCGGACTGATAGTTTTTCTGGTTTTCAGGTTTACAGATGCTTCACAACATGATGAAGCAGTATAGAAGGAACTTTAAAAAGATTCCAATTCTCCGGAAGCTTCTGAAGGTCTGCTTGCTGAGAACCAACCTTTGACTTAATTGAACATGATTTGTCTCATCTATTAAAGTAATTGTACATCATTGTTTTTATATTTCATAGCATAAAGTTTCTTTAGGATATCAACTATTGAGCATTGTCTTTTACCCTCTATAGGTTTAGTATTGTGTTGTGTCATAGATTCAATGTAGTACTTGAGATATGAAAGAGATACTTAGGGTCCATTTGGTATAGCTTGTGGAAATAGAGTTTATGGGCTTTTGTGTAAGAAAAATTGGTTGTTTTGTTGTGTAAGTGTAAAAAGAGTTTTCTAGTAATAAATTACCAGAAAGAATTTGTATAAAGAAATGGTAAAAGAGAATTTGTAAAAGAACAAGAATGCTTATTCACTTTTCAAAGCTCACCAAAAAAAAAATATATATATATATTATCTTTTAGGAGTTGGATATCTTTTTTCGTTGTTTATATAAACTTATCTCAGAATTTACATAGCACATGTAATTTTTGTTTTGTAGATTGAAAAAATTAATTTGGGACAATTATCAAATTGACATGAAGACATTTTATTTCATAAAGTTTATACGAGTGCAGGTATAGTCTGGTGAACATTCCATCTACACTTGGAAGATTGAAGGATGAAAAGTAAATATTCCAGAAATAATTGTTTTGGAGCTTAATCTGAAGCTAAACCTTATTTCCGTTAGTGATAGACTGATAGTATTGGACTTGGTTCAGTAGAGCGAACCAAATTTTGAAATATGGTTATTTTGGGTCGCTAGGAGGGTCTTTTTCATATTTTATGAACATTAAATTGCACCTGGAACCTCATGAATTGCCTTATACTTGCATATAGTCTTCTGGAATTTGATGAAATTAGAACCCTGTTTTAAATAATCTGATTGCATTAAAATCATCAGCATTCAGCTAACTGACTGTGTCTGCAGGTTTTAGAATATTTAGCAGTGAGGGAGATACTTTCACGGGATCATATAATTAGTGGTCCTCCCTGTGCTGGAATGGAGAGGTTAGAAAAATATATCTATTTTCTCTATTCCTTGAATTTTTTTTCTGATATAGTATGTTAATTCTCTTTTTCCAAATAAAATAGGGACTCTTTCCTTTCGAATCTTGTTTGGTATTTATGATGGAAATGGACTCAACTTAAAGTACTTGTTTACTCAGATTTCAATAAGCCACAATCAATTGAATTAAAAGCCTTTTGTTTTTCAGACAAGGAATTACTTAAATCCTCTTAATGATTGACTGGATATTACTTTGGAATGTTGCCTTTAACTTCATAAAATTATACATGAAGTTCTGGAATTAGTTCGAAACATAATGCAGAACTTGTATGGATGTAGTAATAATCTATAATATACAGGAAATAGCAAAGCAAGTTATCAATGCTGCTGATCCATATAAAGCATTTATCATATTCCTGAGAGCTGTGCTTTCTTTTGCAGCTTTAGGGAGTCTATACTGTCATTCACTGAGCATGATGACAAGCAGGTTTGTTTCAAGCTATCGTAAATGGATTTTTAATGTTACACTTAAATGTCAGTTACAGGAGAAGGTTTTTGTATCATTTTGTGATCTCTGTAAAGAGTCATTTGCTGCAAATAGTATTTTATAGATACATACATTTAAAAATCAGTTTTCTGAGTAATGATTTCATTTTAATCAGTCCTTTGTGCACTAACAGGTTCATCAAATTGCACGTAATTTTCGAGATAAATGGATTCCTAAACCTTTCAGAAAATCTAGCTACATGGACAGGGGTGTAAACTGCAATAGGCTCTCAGCTTCTTACAATCATTGGCATGATCAAGGTTCAAGACCTTCAGAAGCAATTGATTGTGCCATGCAGTCATTCACAATCACTTCCGTGGATAGTACAGCCAATAAGATGAGTTCTGCACCTTGTACAGGTGTTCGTCAGACAACTGGCTCCACAACTCGCAAACGTAAAAGCCGATGGGATCAGCCAGCAGACCCAGACCTAGATTCAAGATCTGTTACGCGTAAGGAACAGAAGCTTGAATCAACATTACAACAGCAGTCTGAAAAATCTAGCCCATTCACCATTGGAGGACAGCTAATGCCCAATCATGCAGATAAGCTGAGCAGAGAGGACAGCAACTGCCCTGACTGTGTCCACAATTACTATAACCGAGATGAAGCTGTTAGCTCTGAAGATGGAGGGCAAACTACCCAAGAAGATGTTCCACCAGGTTTTTCATCTCCGTTTAACCCACCTCCCATTTCATCAGACGCCTCATCAACTACTGATCTTCCTCAGCAAAATGTTCTACATCGAAAATGTTTATGTGATGTGGCTATTGGGCATCCTCAGCAGAAATTCATTTCCCGCTTGCCTGTTTCATATGGGATTCCATTACATTTTTTGCAGCAGTATGGGTCACCCCAAGCTGAAACTCTAGATAGCTGGGTTATTGCTCCAGGCATGCCTTTCCATCCTTTTCCACCTTTACCCCCATTTCCCCGTGACAAGAGAGGCCCTCCACCTGGTTGTGCTGATAGCTGTAAAACTGTTAACGAATTTGTAGAAGAATTGCAACAAGATAGTCACCGTTTACCCACTTGCCATCCTGAGGAAGACAATCCAAGCACAACAGGAGCTAACCAATCAGATGCAGAGATCCAACAAACATGTAAACGAATGAGGGGATCCTCAATTGATTTGGGAAGAAGGTACTTCAGGCAACAGAAAAGGTTGGGACCACCATGGCTTTGGAGAAGAAATGAGCGTTCTTACTGTTCACAGGATAGTAGAGTGGATAAACCAAGCAGTAATTTTTATCAGCGTCCATCCCAACAAAATCATCATTGAATTGATTTATAGGAAATACTCTATAAAGACAACTGGATTTTCATCCACACATTTATGTATTCTCAATTCTTTCACTTGTGGGTTCGATTTTTCTATGAAAAAATTATTCAATTTCAGAATTCCAGTCCAAGTTATAACATTACAGCTGAGGGAAATGATGCTCCAATTTTGCGACGGATATCGACCCATTTGTACACACCTCATAGAGGTAGGCATTATTTGTTTATTGTTTATGTATTATTTTATCATATAGAAATCAAAATGCTTATGAATGTTTTAACTAGTTGAATGGAAGATTCACATTTGTTCATCTCTGCCATAGAAATATGCTTAAAATAAAAGAAATTGAACTGTTATAGTATACTACTT